>BPTQ01000007.1:104903556-105421704 GCA_019973895.1 Chrysanthemum seticuspe | reverse complement strand
TAGCCATGGAATATGCATAAAACTGATTCTGGTAGTCCTAAGATATGTTGAGAGTCTATAGGCCAAGTTATAACACTTAGTTTGCTGAGAATCAAAAATACCCAAAAGTCATGAACATTAAACCCTAATTTCAAATTGTTAGCCAATTCGTGTTTCTGGGTGGTTAGAAACCTTGGAAATCATTAATTCAACAACACAAGAGCATAACCCAACAATCTTTTTGACCAAAACACTTCACATTCAAAAATACCCAATTCGACTCACAAACCCTAATATTCAAAAATCATTAATTCGTGTAACTGGGTTTGTTTTGAGCTTAGAAACGATATCATAGATGTTGTTAAAACGTTTTGACACATTCCTTTTAACCATAAACACCCATTCTTGATTGGGTGTTCATACGTTTACGCGTAGACCACTCAATCAAGATTACACGATGTTTTAACCGTTGGATTCGTGTAAAATTTAAAACCATTGTTTAGAATCTTGTTAGGAACATGAAATCACTTACAAATTGACGATCTCAAACACGGTTTTGACGAACGATTCTTAGGCGTAGGATGTGTTAGTGTTTTGAGTAATAAATGAGAAGTGAAATGTTAGGTGGAGGATATTTTTTCATTTAAAATATTTTTAAGGTTTTGACAGTTTTGGCCCCTCCACCTTTTCCTTTTTCAAACAAAGCCTTTTAACTTCCATTTTGGTTACCAAACAAAGATTTTTAGGAAAGAAACATGACGACACTCCCCCTCGACTTGAGAAAATAATGAAAGGTTATTAATTTAAGTCCGAGGAGTGTCTTTGAACCAGAAAATGTACCACCATTTGTAAAAGAATCAACCGAGATATGATAACATGCAAGTACACAGATGTTTTGAAACAGTTAAGAGATTATTTTCTCCCCCTCAACACTTGATCGGAAAAATACTGAATTTTGAAAGATTAAAGTGTTGACGGAAGAAATGTACTTGCCATGTTGAAAGAAAGATAGATTAGGAGAATATTTTTGTTGTTTTAT
This sequence comes from Chrysanthemum seticuspe, assembly GCA_019973895.1. Taxonomy (NCBI): domain Eukaryota; kingdom Viridiplantae; phylum Streptophyta; class Magnoliopsida; order Asterales; family Asteraceae; genus Chrysanthemum; species Chrysanthemum seticuspe. The sequence goes on along the minus strand of BPTQ01000007.1, from coordinate 105,420,686 downwards.
CGGATTTTATATTTTTGTATTTTGTTTTTGAAAAAAATTATTTACAGAAGATGTTTTGGTGTTTGACAGGTTTTTAAGACTGTTTTAAGGGGTCATCCAATTCCTCTTGAGTCAAACACCTCATACCAATTCGGTGGACCAACTCATTAAACCTAGCGGGAGGCAAGGCTTTGGTGAGCAGATCTGCCAATTGGTATTCAGTACCCACAAAGTATAATTCAACGGTACCCTGTTCCACGTGGTCCTTGATGAAATGATAGCGAAGATCGATGTGCTTTGATTTCGAGTGCTGAACTGAGTTGCACGAGATCGCAATGGCACTCCGATTGTCGCAGTACATCGGGATTCTGTCGAATACGTAACCATAGTCTTTGAGTTGTGTTCTCATCCAGATGACTTGAGCACAACATGCGGACATGGCTACATATTCTGCTTCGGTTGATGACAGCGATGTACAATCCTGTTTCTTTGATTGCCAAGACACCAGTTTTTCACCGAGAAATTGTAGAGCTCCTGAAGTACTTTTCCTTGAGTCTAAGCATCCTGCGTGGTCAGCGTCTGAAAAAGCGATTAGTTCAAAACCAGAATCCTTCGGATACCAGATCCCCAAGTTAATGGTTCCTTTGATGTATCGGAGGATTCTTTTAGCCTCAGAGAGGTGGGTTTCAGTTGGTCGCGACTGATAACGGGAGCATAGATAAACGGCAAAGACAATATCAGGTCTGCTAGGTGTTAGATACATGAGAGACCCAATAATACTTCGGTATTTGGTAGGGTCAACCAATTTCCCATGTAAATCAGCATCTAACTTCTTGGTATGAGCCATTGGTGTGGCATAAGTGTCACAGGTTGTCATTCCAAATTTGTTTAACAGTTCAAGGGCATATTTGGACTGACTCAAGAATACATGAAGGTGTTTGAGATTCGGTTTATGGTTGTGGACAAGCTCGAAAGGTGTTTTGTTGTGGCGTTTTGTGATCATGGAACGGTTTTGAGTATAGCATGCAGTAGATACAGCTTCTGCCCATAAGTAATCTGGAAGTTTAGCATTGATTAACATTGTTCTTGCAGCTTCCACTAACGTTCGGTTTTGTCTTTCAACAACTCTGTTTTGTTCAGGTGTACGTGCAATAGATGTTTGATGCTGAATTCCCACTTTCTCATAAAATTCACGAAGGGTTTGGTTAACAAATTCAGTTCCTTTGTCTGTCCGAATTAGCCTGACGGTGTTGCGGAGCTGAACCTGTATTTTTGTGAGAAAGGTGATGATCATTTGTGGAGCTTGGTCTTTGCTACGAAGAAAGTAGACCCAAGTCCATCGTGAGTAGTCATCAACAATTACTAAGATGTAGCGTTTGCCATTGATCGTTTGCACGCGCATCGGGCCACACAAATCCATGTGAAGAAGATGAAGCACATGTTGAGAGCTGTGTTCCACCTTTGAAGGAAAATGAGCACGAGTGCTTTTCCCTTGTTCACAGGCTGAGCAAAGGTGATCTTTTGAATACCGGAATCGTGGGAGTCCTTCAACTAGTTTGTGTCGAGCAAGGTTGGTGATGGTTTGAAAGTTTAGATGTGAGAGACGACGGTGCCATAGCCAGGATTTTGTAGATGTTGCCTTTGAAAGTAAGCAAATGGGAGAGGAAGCAACCATGTCTTGCATAGAGATAGTGTAGAGACTAGAATTACGCGAGCCAGACATAAGGTCATTTCCTTGTAGATCACAAATGAAACAAGTTTTCTCCCTGAAAGCAACCTCCAAATCACCATCACAAAATTGACCTACTGAAAACAGATTGTGACCGAGGCCTTCCACATAGTAAACCCTGCTGATTTCGATGTTCCCATTGACATAATCTCCGTAGCCCATGATAGCTGCGAAGTGATCGTTCCCGAACCTGACAGTGCCAATGAACTTTGCAATAAAGTTTGATAACAGTTTAAGGTTGCCTGTCATGTGTCGGGAACATCCGCTATCAACAATCCAGAGAATGATCTGTATCACCTGCATTACACACAGACGACACAGATGGAATAGAAGTAGATGTGGAACCCGAAATGTTAGAGGGTTCCGAAGCAGGTATGTTAGACATACACACATTGATAATTTTAGGCATCCATTTAAATCCTAGTGTGTTGTATATCCATTTCTGCCATCTATAACTACTCTTTGCTTTAGTCTTAGTGAAAACACTAGGTGGTACTATATTCTTAGGAGGTGAAGCGGGAGCTACTGTGATAGCAATGGTTGCCTTAGAATCTAAAGAAGGCGGTCTACCAAGCACAGACTTAGAATGATTAGTGGGCCTAGAGGTATTCCGATTCTTAGGATTTCGTAATCGAGAGATTATAGCTTTAGCAACACATTTGTCATGACAATCAGAATTCATACTCTTCCGACAAATAACACAAGGTGCATCAGACTGAATATCAAAAGTACTTAACGGTTTAGCATTCGTTACATCACTATCTGTATTACATTTGCCAGACGCAACATCTATAGTGGAAGCAACATGAGTTTTATTCAGAGTCCTAGGGTGTTCTTCTACTTTAGCATTCCTTACTGATCTTTTATTAGGTCGCAACTTCCTATTCGTCGATTGAGTGCTCCTAGGCTGTGAAGTGCGGACGTTTGGAAAAGATGCAACTATTCTTGTTTCAGTAGAGGGAAACACATTAGCAACTTGTGATTTGGCAGTGGGAATTCTAGGTTCACGATTACTAAGTGTGACTGGTGTTAATCTCTTAATCACAGTAGGCGGAAGTTGTTCATACTTTCCTAACATTTCCCGTAACTTAGAGATAGTGTGTATCAGATCTTGATTTTCAGAACGAATATTTCCAGCAAAATTCATGACATCTCTAGTGTGAGCAAGATAGTGATCAAGTTCGTTTGATGCTTCAAGTCGAGTCTTTTTGAGTAAATCAAATATGACACCATATTCCTGTTTAACTTTTAAAAGTTGTTGTTCATATTTTGAGATTTGACTTTTCAAAGACACGTTTTGATCATCCAGTTGCTCAATTTTAGGATCAGAAGATTTTGCACTCAACTGAGCGATTTTCTTTTGAAAACTAAGTTGATGATTGTGAATATCTTTTTCACACCAATGAAGACGACGTTTTGCATTGTAAATTTCATTGAGTAATCGTTTATTTTCAGCTTTTAAAGACTCGATCTGAAGCACATTATCGGTGTTCTCAACAGTTACAACATTTTCAACAATATCAGCAGAGATATGATCAGATGCATATGGCAAAGAATAGAATAACACAACATTATGGATATCAGCACAGATAACATCTTCCAAGAGTCGATCAACATCTTTTCTCAACAGTTTCTTTTTGCGTTTAGTGTTAGAAATAGATGTTTCTGTTTTCTCGAAAACGTTTTTCATTATCCCAAGTTCCTTATGAAAATCCTTTTCCCAGGCAATTGCACAACTTTTCAAGTTTTTAACATTAGGTAAAAGATTTTTCTGAAAAATGTCTCTTTGTTCTCGCGCCAGAGGCGATTGAAAATGTTCAACTTTGATTTCAGATCGATATTCTATCTCATGTTGTAAAATTTTGAGGTCAGCCATGAAAATGTCAAAATATCGAAGAATTTTTCGATTTTCAGGTTGTGAGTTTACTTCACTAATGGAAGGTAAAGGACCATAAGTTTGTGCAAAATCTGTTTTGGGATTAACTTTAGAAGACTCAGGTGTTTTGATGATAACCCTTGGTGTGTTGGAAGAATCCGTTGGTGTGACGAAAGTGACCGCGTTTTTATAATTAAAAGGTTTGTTGTAAACAACATTTTTTAATTTTGATCGACTCTCGTCTTCTGCATCTAATTCCTCTTGACGATGATATTCAACAACACTCATGACAGTATTATCAATTTTGTATTCTGCACTGGAAACTTCAGGAGTTGGTTTGAATGTTTTTAGTGAAAGCTTTGGTTTGTAATCAGCTAGATTTTTTCCATATCCTTTTGGATTGGGTTTTAAGGTAAACTTTTCAATAGCTGTTACTGATTCACCATGTTTGTAAACAACGGTTTTAAACTCTTTAAGTTTGTTTTGCAAGCCGATAATTTCTTCAAGAAGGTCATCTACCCGATTCGTTGAATGCTTTTTGTATGCGGAGAACTGTTTTTGACAATTTAACAACTCAGCCTTAGCTTTTTGATTTTCCAAGGTGAGAGCGTTAATTTGCTTTTTATGTTCGTGTTTCAGTTGTTCTAATTCAGACAACAAAGCATTCTTCGAGGCGGCTAGATCACGCATTTGTCTCTCTAAATATTTTTCGTTTTGATGAGATTTTGCAAAAGCGGCTTCAAAACCTTTTTCACGGTTGTCCTGAGTTTTGAAAAAGTTGAGTTGCATTTGTAAGCATTCAAAATCCTTGGTTAACAGTGCATTTTTACTTTTTAAGGACTGATTTAATGCAACACATTCAGCAATTTGGGATTGTTGGTCTTTAAGTAACAGAACAGATCTGGATGGGGCAAAGGTTCATCTTGTTCAACGTGAGTCACAACATGATCATTATGTAGATCCTCAAGTATAACCACGGAGTCAATTTGATTATCAAGGGAAACCATAAGGTCATTTGGATCGTCAAATGTAACTACGGGGTTTATTTGAAAATCGTCAGAATGAGATGTAGATGACTCATTTTGAACATTCTGAGCCGTGACGGATTCAGATATTGATGGAGATATTAGTTCAGATATGATTATGGTTTGTTCGGGTACCTGAGACAAGCCATCAGTGTCATACACTGGGCCTGTTTAACTCATGTGTAACTCTTGCATATTAGCCATCAACATAACAGCTGCATTCGCCTGCAAGTCCTCCATATCATCATCCGAGTCTGCATCTGCCATAAAGCTCTGTTCTTTGTCTGTGAGAGATCCACCAGCTTCATCCTTAAGAGCCAAAAGTAAAGCCTCTTTGAAATAAGCACTGCCCCTAGTCCTTGGCTTTGGGCATGCATTAGCCAGGTGTCCCTTCTCATTGCAGTTGTAGCATCTAAGACCATTTAACCGATTCTGAGCATTTCCCTGTTCCACCACTTGAGCTCTGTTGTTATTCCTACCCACAGCATTGAACCCTTGACCACTGCCCATCTGACGACCATAATCACGATTCTGAACTTCAACACGTCCATTGTTCACAACAGCTTGATTCCGTGTGTTAGAGGAGGAACGAATACGATTGTTGGATTTGTTGGTGTAACGGCCAAAAGCATTAGCAATCATCACAAATCCTTGTTGCAATGCTTCGAATGGATCGATTTCCTCAGTCGCATCACTGACATATGCTTGAGCATTGTTGCTGTATGGAACCAATTGATTTTGTTAAGGTTGTTGCTGTGAAGGTGTGTTTGAAGCAGTTGGTTGAGTTGCTGGTTGAGAGGGATTATTATGTTGAGCATACAAGGCAAGTTGTTGATTATCCGGATGTGACTGTTTAGCAATTTGAGCACGGAGAATCCTTTCCCGATCAACTTCCTTTTCATGAGGCTTCAAGTAATCGTACAACAATCCATAAGTAGAATGATGCATATTCTTCGCTTGACGGAGAAAGATGACATACTTCTCCCATTCAGGACCAAGACTACTCAGGAACTTAGTATTCACTGCAATTCTTGGCATGATGATGTTGTGTTTATCCAAATCATTGATGATGTCTGAAAATCGATGATGATAGGACTCTAGTGTCTCTCCAGGTTCAATCATGAAGTGTTCATAAGCCAAGTAAATTTTGGATTCCAAATCCTCCTGATTGAGTACAGATCCTTCCATAAGAAGACGAATATGATCCCACATTTTTTGTGCAGTCTTTTGAGCATCAACACTATGAAGATTTGGGTTTGGTAATCCTAAGAGGATATATTCCATTGCAAGTTCATCAGCTTCATAGTGTAGAAGTTATGTAGGATTTAAATCTGCAACAGTAGCAATGTTGGTTTGTTCATCTCTTGGTGGAACAGCAGTTGGATCTCCGGGTACAATGACAGTAGGCATCTCAAATGGACCTTCCAAGATAACCTTCTTTAAGAACTTTCCATGTGGCTTCTTTAGATCACAAAACCTAAAGAACCTTATCACCCATTGATCGTAGTTTCCTGGAGTGAGCATTGGAGGTCTATCAAGTGATCCAGCTTCATGAATTGATTGTTGGCTGCTTAAAGCTTCACACATCTTTGCAAACCAAGTGGGTTCCTTCATAGTGTTCCTTGATGGATGTTGATTGAAATCGTTTGTGTAGGGTTGAACTTGAAGACTTGGTGGTGTTTGAACCATTTGTGGAGGTGGAATTGCACCAATTTGTGGAGTATGTTGCTGGTTAAATTGTTGTTGATAAATTGCTTGTTGTTGATTCCATTGTTGATGTTGTGGAGTTAATTGTTGTTGTTGTTGATGATTATAAGTGTGAGGGAAATAGTTAGAGTATGGTGGTTGAGACATGTTGATGAACTTGTGTAGTAAAAATGGATCTTTGTAGTCGAATGAACCTTTGTTGATGAAGTGTCCTTAGGCTTAGAAAATACAAGAAACCAAGTAGCACTTATGCGTAAAAACACCAAAAGTTACGCGTAACAATAAGGAGTTACGCGTAGGTTTTAGCTTACGCGTAAGTAGGATAAAAGCACTAAAGTTATGCGTAGACAAAAGTTAGGCGTAGAAAGTTAGGCGTAGGATTACCTTATGCGTAGACCTAAGTTTGCGCGTAAAGTGAATCTTATGCGTAGAATTTCTACGCGTAAGCTTATGCTTATGCGTAATTTTAGGGTTTTTGCCCAAATGATCTTTTACACTATCACAGTGCAAAAGATATCCAAAGTCGACGTATTTTCAGACTTATCCAAGTAAGAAAACACGGAATAAACCAGGAAACTGAAGATCAAACCAAGGAAAATCTTACGCGTAATTTTAGGGTTTTGCTACGCGTAGGATTACTCGTAACTTTGATTTTGCCCAAATGTGTTTCTAAACCAGATTTTTGTTATGGAATAGCTTCAATAGTACCAAAAGAACACAAAAATGTGAAACTTGATGTACCAAAACTGCTAAACGGGTTACGCGTAGAACGACACCCACGTACAAAAACAAGCTTAAAAACGTAGATCCACGCGTAAAGTTTGAAACTTTTTGCCAAAAACAAGTCTTTTAACACCTAAAAACATTGAAAGTACAAGAATCTTGGATTAAAAAGTGTAAAAAACAAGTTTTTAAGCGAACCAAAGTATCAAGTGCGTTTTAGGCGTAGGACCGAAACCCACTTCAAAAACAAACACGATTCACCCAACTAGTAGGCGATTGATACCACTGTTAGGTCACTAGTTTTACAAACACAAGTTATAGAGAAAGAGATGAAGGAGATTGAACAAGATCTAACACACACACAAACAATAGTAGTAATACGGTTTAGGCGTGAGGCATGAGTGAAAGGAAAACTTGAACAACCAACCCTCAAGTGAGGGTTATTACATTGTTTATATAGGCAAGGAGCTAGGGCAACACTCCCTCTCCTTCCCTATTCCTTATTGGGCTTGGGCCTAAGCTTATGGGCCTTCTACATAAGCTTGACCTTAAACAAACATAAAGGCCATAATAAAACTACCTATTACATATGAAATATAAATACTTGAAATACTGTTTAGGAGTGATTCCAACACATGTGAGTCCTAATTTAAAAGTCATGAATAATCTATATCTATATCTATATCTATATCTATACTATTTATAATGGAGGGATGACCTTCTCTCCTATTTATGAGTTTAAGATTTCCTAAAATAGATTTTAAGCACATATAAGTAACTAAACATAATATACAAGTATGTAAAGCACAAATCAAACTCAACAATTAATACTTCTTACATACAATTAATACATAATTTAAAACACCCCATCACCAATTGTTACAACTACCTAAGCATAAGGTACAAATACAATCTAAAACTTCTCTCTACTCCATGTTAATGTACCAAGATTTTAATGCAATACATATAATTAACACGAGATATGAAGCTACAGGTACAATCATCATAAACACAATTTTTTTACACTAAATAAATCATAAACACAATTATGTACAAATTCTATAGCCATCTTTTATTCTCTAGCCTCCTTTTATCCAACTCTAACTACAAAGTCAACAATATATCTTCATTGTTTTTAACATATTCGAACAAACACTTCCAAAAGATTAAAATGGTTCGTTCTCTTCTCTATCAAAACATTCGACGGACGCATAAAGAAGAGGCGTGCAACCGTTTGGAAGTGTTCGAATCTGTTTGGTTCAAATCGGTTTGGGAGAAACAAACCGGTTGGACGCATAAACACTTCCAACAGTTAGCACTTCCTTAAATGTTTTTCTTCTTTTCCTTCTTTTTGGTTCGTTCGAATCGGTTAGAAGAAACAAAAGAGGAGTGGCTAAGTTCGAGTTGATAGTTTGATAGAAAAGAGAAGAAATTAAAATGGTGGCTGAGTTTTGAAATGAAAGGGACAAAGAAGAGGCGTGCAAAATTTGTGTAGGTTTAGGGTAATACAAAGTGTTTTATATCAAGGGGAATAAGTCATTGGTGTGTGGGCCGAGTGAGATTCAAGAAACAGGGCAAAAAAAAGAAGCAAATGTAGCATTATAGTCATGCTTATTCATAAACCAAAATTAGCCACAACCAATGATTAAAAGAGTATAATGAAAAGTATTGTCATTAGTTAAAGAGTTGAAAGATGTGACATAAATTTTTAGCATCTGTAAATTTATTGTTACTAAAAACATAACAAACTAGAAAACATGGTTCGCTGAAAAATTATATTTCAGGGTACCCGCCGCCGCAACGCGCGGGTACCCTGCTAGTTGGATATAAAATAAACAGTTTTTTTTACTTTCACTCGCCCAAACCATTATACTAAATAAACCTTGAAACTTAAACCAAATCGAAATCCAAAACCCTAATGTGTCTCGCGACTACTAGTTTTAAATTTATAACAAGTATTACCGAATTAAGCTAAGAACACACGGGCAAGTATGACCCTTTCGTATGTAGTTAGTTTTGGTTGGTAAGTCAAGGTCGTTCAATGGGATTTGGGTGTTTTCAATTGTGAAGAATCTATGTAATATCAAGTAACACAGAAGTGGTAAATGGTTGTCACGTCCCAAAATACCATATAAGAAACAAGTAATGCTAAAATGAAATTCAGATGATTAAAAACTACACTTGCTTAAACTAGTTTCTTATCCTTGATTAGTATGATTGTGTTAACCTCTTCTTAACATGTTGGTTATGATAATTAGTTGGTGTACTAATCTATTGTTCTTACAAGTTAAACCTTCATCAAGATTTTAGTTCATAAAAACAAGCATTAAGTTTAACCAATCAATTCAAGAACAATTCAAGTTTCATAAGTTTACTTTCATAAACTTAAACACAAAAACATCCGTATCAAATTTGCTTAAGAAATGGTCAATACAAAAGGTAACCGATTATAGACAAAATGTTACAATTGATTGTAAACAACTACTCTTACGACCGCTTTAGTTGTTTCCAATCAATCCAACTTGATAATCAAAAAGCGTTCTTATTACAACCACACTTTTAGTTTCTTCGTTTAACCAAGAATAATGGGTAAAAACAATCATCCATAGACAAAATGATCATAACTAGTTGAATAACAATAAGTTCTTTCGACCTCTACTATTACTATCAACTAGTCAAACTTGATTAACAAATGTCACTATGAAACTTAAGCACAATTGGATCTTAGAATCAACTTGAAATTGAATTAAAACATGTTAACACAATCATAAACTAATCATACGATAATCAACATCAATTTAAGCAAGTGCATAAAGAAACTAGCCACTCATAGCAAACATAAACATAAACTCAGAAATGTGAACATTAGAAAACATAACTAAAGGTCTTACAATGATTGAAATGAGATTACAAATGATGTAGTAATGATGCCTCAAGTATTGGTGATGACTTCTTGATGTTTTGACCTCCAAAGTTTTCTGGGATTTTATGGACGAATTTTGGGTTTTTAGAGAGAGTAGTGGTGGTAGGAGAGGTGTGAGAGGTGTTCTCTCAAGTTGGGATGCTTAGAAATGGTTGCAAAGGCCTCTATTTATACTCCTTCCAAGCCTAGGGGTTATAAATGCATTTCTTGGTCATCAAGGAGCTTGGAAGGACCTAGAATCGTTTGGAACAAGTTTTGAGTCTTAGTGATAAAGAAATGGCTGTCCAGGGCTTCCTAGCCGATCGGTTTGGTGACCAGTCGATCGGCTGGTCTTCTCGACAATGCTCCAGCCGTTTCGGTTGCGGGCCCCGACCGATCGGCTGGAGTAAGTTGACAAAAAATGATAAGCACCAAAGTTGTAGCTCTTTCTCTTAGCTTTATGTGGCCGTAAACGGGGGGTCAAACGGAGTTCGTATGCAAAAGATATGGCCAAAATGGTGAAGGTGTGTCGGGAACAACGAGGCTTCCAATATTTCTTCGTTTTAGCTTCTTTTCTTCATTTCTTTCTCGTTTTCCTTCTTGAACTTTATTCTTGAGTCTTGAGACCACCATCTTGATGACTTTATCTTCTCAAATATTCTCCACAAGTCTTTCTTTTGTCGGGAATTCTTCGTATATGGAGAAATCTTCGTATTTTACTTCTTTTTCCATCTTTTCCTCCACCGCCTGTACTTGGCTACAAATGAACTAGCATACTCACTTTTATACGATTAAGTAACAAAAGCATTTGATTATAGCCGAATAACATGCATAAAAGCACGGATAACACTACTAAAAACATGCACAATTTGAGCGTTATCAAATTCCCCCACACTTAAACTTTGTTTGCCCTCAAGCAAATCTAAGAAAAGAAAATTTAAACTACATACCTAAATGACAATATGAAAAGAAAAATATTTAAAATTTTGATTTTTTTTTTTTTTTTTTTTTTGAAACAAACATATATAAAATAAGGGAAAAATGAGTGCAAACTCCCCCACACTTAAGGGTTTGCTTGCCCTCAAGCAAATCTAGAAATCAGAAAAATAAATCCCACATGGTGCATGAAATATGATTAGATAAATGTGATGCAAATCTACCAAGTACAAGATAAGATTCATCGTTTTAAGCTTATAGAGATAAAAAACCGAGATGTTTGACAATACCCCATGGATTCTCTCGCTTGATAACATGGCTAAGCACCCCACGAAAAGTTATGGATGTATAATTCTCTCAACACTCAATTTATTTGGTGGTGGATAGTATTAAGGAATAGTACACTCATATTGCTCAGTCATGATCTAAATATTACCATAGGCTTGTACAAGAAACAAAACTTCACCGACGTGGCATAAGCACCAAGTGTAAACATCTAAAGAGGGCTTTTATTCTGGTTAGGTTAAAAGGGTTTATCGGCTTTTGTTCAAACATTACATACAAGAATATAATAGATCGCTAGCGCGAATTCTTGATTAAGTCAAACAACGGATGGTCACTAGAGTATACCTTGGATCGCTGGCGCGTTATTCGCATAGCGGGTGGTCACCAAAAATATGCACTAGATCGCTGGCGGCGGCGCGTCATTCGATCCTTCAAGAACCGGATGGTCACTAAAAATATTCACGCACTTCATATTTTCACAAAGCCAAAAGGGAAGGGATAAGACATGGGAATATTTATGAAATTGGTGTTAAAAGAAAATGAAAAAAAATAAAGATAACTAAAGTCAAGTCTAATACCCATGTTGCTAGTTACCGAACAATCCGCAAACCCGAAAATGATTACAGTTACAGTTACTAATTTCTCTTCACATATCGATCACCAAATATATATATCATGTCTTAGCGCATTGGCTAATCGATATCTCAAACATACTTCATCTTCATAATAATATAGCACATTGGCTATAATTGTCATCACACACACACACACACACACACACACACACATATATATATATATATATATATATATATATATATATATATATATATATATATATATATATATATATATATATATATATACTAGTGTCAAAACCCGTCCGATGGACGGGTATGACTTGTGGTTTTTATTTTTAGGTTTTAGTAAAACAAATATATACTAAAAAGTAATTAAAAGTTAAATTAAACAATTTACAACTATAATTACCATTAATTGAACTTGATGCAAGTTTATAATAGACGTTTGAACAATCTAAATAGTTATTACCTTTTCAAGTTCCTCTCAACAACCTTGGCATATATGTAATAGATGTTTGAATAATGTAGTTTTCTCTATAGACTTATGTTATTTGTCTTATTTATAATACCGCTAAATAAACGGTTACAACACTGTGCAAATTAAAGCCACAAACGAAGAACTAAAATGCTTAGATAGAGGATTCGATTAGTAAAACACAAGTTATGAAAGAAAAAAATTGAAACATTTTAGCAAAGATGGAAAATATGAGTGTGCACCACTCTTCTAAGAGCGTGTTTTATGGGTCTTTCATAATTTCGACAACACGTGTCTTTTCTTATATGGAATATTGTAATATTGAGGGATTAAATGTGATTGAACAGGTATATTTGATCTATGTAAGACTAATATCAACGCTTACAATTCACTATTATCATATTTACTATAGAAAGAGAACTTTCAACATCAAGATTATTTATAATTTATAAGGATCCACTACGAAATTATCCATATAACAGTGTTTACATAATAATTGGTCATATAATAAACACATTCTATATTCGGCCCTAATAATTTGGAAGATACCACCTATATGATAAATTGGTTTATTATGCCTTTGTTCTTGTTATCATCTGTATCACATGCATAAAAGATGCACTTTTTTCAATGTTTAATCCATCTTCTGTTGGACTATTTTTAACTTGAAACAACGCGTTCATAAGAAAAAGGGACCATTGAATGTAAAGGGTGTTTATGCTTCCAATTAGTTCAATAGCTTATTTTATATTTTAATATCTTTCTTGACAGCAAGTAAGCCAGTCTCTGATTGTCGCGTTCCCCTGGGCGAAAGAGAAATAGTTGTTTACCAAGACAAAACGTAGCGGGATGTATGAGAACTTAAATGAACACCATGGGGAGCTACACCTGCGCTTAGGAGAAGAATCCTGTGGCCCTCCCATGATTGAATGACTGAGCTATGCCATGGGGGAAGTCTTTCTCTGAACATGCAGTAGAAGAACTCCCCCGCTTTCAAGCTTCATCTTTCATACCTGCATCCCTTGCCCCGGACAAGCCCTGCTCTTTTTTGGTGCATTATTGCTTGTTCTCATGTTCCCCATACAGGTTTTCTATACTTTTCAAGGACACGTTCGCATTTACAACCTGCAAATAAACGGTATTACAAATATAGAAACATAAAACAAAATACATGATACAAATAGTCTGAGAAACTTAGGAGAAACTTGACCCTTTTCAAGATAACCAAATAGTCTGAGACCATTGCCACACTTCTGGCAGTAGCTTTCTAAGGTCAAGAAAAGTCAGTGGTAACTGGTAAGTAGATAAATGAAACAAAGTAGCACCTTGAGCTCTTTTTCAGTGGCTAGATTATGAGTGAGAATCAACTTCCTTATTCTTTCAATAGGATTACGTTCCTGCAAGTGGCAAAGTAGACATCATTTACTTTCAAAATACATGACTTAACTTCTAAAAATGGCAGGATCCCGTGTCTACTAAACCAAAGACTGAAACAAATGTTCCACCTGCTAATTCACCTAAGTCAACAACTAATACACCAACTTTCAATATTCAAATATATACATCAAAAAGCGCAAAAGAAATAAATACTAATATGATAAAATAAAATAAAAAACAATAAAAATGAGGATGTACCAATAAGAAAAAAAATGGGACACAGTGACTTATCTAGGCCAGTATCTTTGGTATCACGGTAACTGTAAGAAATGGGGAAGATTGCAGCATATGGTTGTAAATGGAAGAATATGTGTTGAAGGAATTAGCACTTTGATTGGTGATAATTGAAACATGCATCTTTAATGTTGTTCTAACCATTTTTCCTAATTCATATACTAATATCAGCTAAACAATAAATCAATTTAAACATAATACAAAAGATGTGAAGATGCTCAAGAGTACTTATCTCGAGATGTTGAGTGATCATTCGGGACGGTTAATTAAGTACCAAGTGAATCTTAATACGCTTAAAAAAAGAAACACGTGATATAAAGAGTAACAATTTACTCATTCGGATCATCGGATGTTACTGGTTCATAATGCATAGTGCATCTCATGAGAGTGTTAGAAATGTTGGTACCTCTGTGATAAGTCTGAGCTCATGAACATAATCTTTGCCTGGAAAAAATGGTTGTCGGGTAATGATTTCACCAAGAATGCAACCTACTGACCAGATGTCAATAGCTGATGTGTATTCCGAACAGTTTAAAAGCAACTCGGTTGCTCGGTACCATCGACTAACAACATACTCAGTCATGACCAGGCTATTGCCATACTTCCCACAATCCCACCTATGCTATGCTTACCCACCTTCAACTTACCACCACCAGGCTTACTGAGTTTGCCACTACTGAAATGTCCCATGCCACCCATGTACGGATTCATGTTCTTGGCCCCGTGTGAGACGTTATGGCATCCATGACCATGTGATGATGTTAGTTGGTGTGTCCCATATGCTACTGCAGCAGCTGCTGCACCTCCAACTAACATACCTCCTATACCAGGCCTATGCCCTTGCCCTGATGAAACATAAGAATGTTTGTTATTATAAAAGTCACCAAGTTGGAAGGTAAAAAACAAAAGACAAAACGTATGATTAAGCCTAATTAATGCCTCTCTAAAGTATCCTACTATGACACCAGAAAATGAAAAAAATAATAATTACCGATTTGGGGCGAGTTGCATAACTGGGTGGAGAAATACAACAAAGTTATGCACACTGATGAGTGTGTAAATACTCATCATTTTTAGTCAAATTTGAACTGCAAAACGTTTAAAAATGCTTAGAAATGCATCAAAATACTGAAAATATTCCAAAATTGCATTTTATATGTTTCAGAGGCAAAATGTTTAAAATCAGATGAAAAATGAGCAAAGTTTGCATAATTGGCAGTTTCAGTCCCTCAAGTTTCTAAAATTGTCAAAAATAGTCCCTGAGCCTTAATTTCAAAAGAAAAATCACCAAAGGTCCTTTTAAAATCATAACTTGTAAAAATTAGTCCTTTGGTGAAAAATATCAAAAGTTTTGAGAAATTGCAAAATTAGTCCTTCAAGTTTGAAATTTGGCAAAAATGGCCCCTGAAAATTTGAAAATGGCAAGTTTGGTCCTTGTACTTTTTGATATTGTCACTTTTAGTCCTTGGAGCAACTTTTCAGAATTGCCAGCCTAGGTCCTTGCATTTTCAAAAATTACAACAAAGGTCCTTGTGATTTAAAACCTTTATTACCTTGGTCCCTTGTCAAAACCCAATTGTGACCCTGCCAACCTAATTTTGAGCCCCCTGTCACTAACCATTTTGGACCCCCCTTCTAATATTTAACCCCCGGTCAACCTAGTCAAACTGGTCAAAATCCAGTCAAACAAACCAACCCCGCCATCCCTTTCCCCCATTTCCCTCCCCCTTGTCTGCCCACCATCCCAGCCACCAACACAACCACCCAGCTCACAATCTCTTCTCCTTGTTCCCCCCACCTCCACCAAACTCCAAATGCATTTAATGCCTCTCCCCCATTTCACTCAACTCTCCAACTGTTAAAAAACAGATTTGGCGCCAAAATCCATTCAAAGGCCAGGATCACTTTTAGCCATCCAATGGCTATCATTTCAAGTGGGAATTCATCAGAGATGAAAGAGAAGACTCATGGATTATAAAAAGAAGCAAAAGGAAGCAAGAGAAGGAGTCTAGTAGTTTTTAATTTTCTCTAAATGTCGTTTGTATCTTAAAGTTCTTAATTTAGCTTAAAACCTGTAATCTTTTGTTAATTTGTATCAGTTTAAAGTGTTTAAGTGTATTGAGACTTAATTCAAGCATCAATTTCAGTTTATGTTTACAATGCAAGTTTCAAGTTCACTGTTTCAATTTGCAACTTCAAAATCTTAAGTACAAGTGTTTAGAAGTTTATTTTAAAGCTCAAATAAGCTTGTATAAGCTTATTACAGCTTTTCACAAGCTCACATTCAAGTTTCAATTCATTTTGGTTCTTGGTCAACAGAAGTCAAACAGGGTCAATTTGGTAATGGAAATGGTCAATGGGTGATGCAGTGTTGGAAGTGGGTTGTTTCTGAGTTAATGGGTTGATTAAACTAGGGTAGTGATCCTTTGGTTACTGTTTTCAAGCCATAGTGGCTAGGGACTCTTGTAAGTAACTTTTAAAGTTTCATTGCATTATCTGTTTTTGTAGCTTTAAACTGGTTCAAATCTGTTCAAGTAGTTGTATTTAGGTTAAATAAACTTAGTTTGATCAATTGTGCAAGCTTAATCAGTGTTTGTCTCATTTTAATTTGCTTATCAGTAGTTAACAGGTGTTTTTGGATCTACTGATCTATCTGTCTTTTAGGTGTATTCAGTGGTTAGGCTCTGTAGTTTCATGTTTGTTCAGTCCATTTAAGCTCTTATCTATCTTAGTTTGTGCCTGCAAAACACCAAAAGTCAAAATTGTATCTTAATCTGTCTTAATGTCTGATCTGTTGTGATTTAGATTATCAAAGTCTTGATTTGTGTTTAAGTATCATAGAAATAGATTACATTAGCTTTATTTGGTCTTAATACATCATAATCAGTCATTAAATTGGATTCAAATCTCACCAAGGTCAAACTTTCAAATTCATATCAAAAGTCAAAATTGGCAAAAACTTGTTTTGGGTCCAACTGCAAGGATTTTTCATGAGCTCATTTTTGAGCCACATGAAGTGAAAATTAGCATTTTAAAAACTTCAGCTGGTGTCCTTTCTTATTAGCATTTTTGTAGAATTTTACCAATTTTTTGTAAGCCCCAAACAGGGTTGTCTTTCAGGTCCTAGTTGCCCTGCTCACATTCTCAGCTTAAGCTGAGTTTTCTCAGTTTTTGTGCAAGCTTGCACAGGACTCATTAGAGCTACCCTAGGTCTGATTTTTGGTTTGCTAGTTCTTAGCCAGGTCCTTTCCAAGTTCCAATTGCTAGTTTTCAGTTTGAGCTTAATTTGTAGCTTGTGCTTGTGCCCAAAGTAGGCACCTAGAAACTGTTTTTAGCTTATTCTCAAATCATCAAATCTGTGCTAGTTTGTAATTCAGAGGCTAAGGCTTGTTGTTTCTTGTTGCTTTTAGGTTCTTTTAGCATATTTTAGCTTCTGTTAACAGTTGGTGGCTTGTTGTTTTCATTTGGCTTATTCAAGTGCTTATTTATAAGCACTTGACACATCAGTTTCATATTCTTCCACACAGCACCCTGTTTTTCTATTTTTCCTTTATTCCTCATATAATTTTAGAGTTTTCCTGAAATTTTCATATTTTTCCAAGCTTGTTTGCTATTTTTCTTAATTTAAACTAGTTTTTAAGCATTTTTAATTAGCTTTAAATACCATTAATTAAGAAAAGCTTCAAAAAAATAATTTTTCATTTTTCTTAGGTTTAGATAACTATAAAAAGTAAAAAAAGTAATTTTCCAGATTTTTCATAGTTTATTTTGTAATTTTTAGTAATTTAATTAGTTTTTAATAGTTTAAAATTCCTAAAAAATAGAAAAATAATCAGAAAAATACAAAAATAGTTTTGAAAATTCTATTTTGATATTTTAGATTTTTCTAAGTCTTAATTTTATTTTTCTAAGCTTTATTTCCTAATTTCTTGAATTTTAGGTTATTATTAAATAGTTAAAAATAGTTTTTAATTAATAATAATTAGATAATTAGTTATAAAAATAATTTTCTTTTTCTAAAAATTTTCTTTTATCATTAGGTTTGTAAAAATATCATTTTCATATTTTTAGGATTAATATTGTGTAAGTTTCACATTTTTATTTGTACGTAACGTAGTTTTTAATTCAGTTTTATAAAAACATAAAAACAAAAACATCATTTTAATTATAGTGATAGCGTTTATTTAATAGATTTTATCTTTTTAATTTCCTTTAATTTGCATTTAAGCCGTTGTAATTTGTTGGCTTTTCCTTAGTTATAATCATAATTCAAATCCCTTTTTCGTTCAAATTTCTCGATCACTTTACGTTTGATAATCCATTGCATAGCTCGCTGGGACATAACGACCCGGGGAAACACTATTCTCCCCAGATCTTCATTGCATTCGTGCTTGAGCAGTTTTAAGCTGATTACGGTCTGCCATTCACAAGTGGCAGGCTTGAGTGATTTAGCTTGACTGTTTGGCACGCATCACACACGTACATATTTTATGTACTTGTGGGAATTTAGTAAGTAATGCAACATCTGTAAAACAACTTAAATGATAAGCGTACATCAGAATAGCAATTTCAATGGAACATAGGTTGGTTAAAAAGATTAAAATGACGTACTAATAACTGGACATCACAGTAGCAATTTCAATGGAATAAAGGAAATAGCTTGCTTAAACATTTAGTTAAACTTAAATACTTAAGAGATATAAAATTAAACATTTAGTCTCATGGTTCAAATCATAGTTTAGAAATTGCTAAAATGTATATGCAGATTTAATCAGTCAACGTTATTGAAGAACTTGATTTGGTGATTGTTTTTTCATTATTAGAATAGCACTGGAAGTATGTTAGCTCACTTGTCTAGAAAGTCATTTACCATCCACTCTAGTCCGCACAACCATATCCGTTACCAAGCCATTACATGTCACTATCCCACGGTTTATGTTAGTAGCATATCAAGAACATGTAGGAATAAATAGTCTGCAGGCACCGCACAAATTTGCATCATGAGTGACTTAAATCTTTGTTTAAACCAATGGTAGCAGGTGAGAGTAGTACAACATATTAGAACCCTCTCGAAGGTACATCCAATCGTTCATATACTCATCACACCCAGCAACCGTGCAATCACGTAAACCACTCTCGTGTTGAAAGACCCTTCCAAACAATTCCAGCTTGAAATATAAGTATTATACATTCAGTTGACTTCAAATTCAACAAAATTACCTTCTGTTATATGTTGATAATGAACAATGTGTCCCAAACAGTTTTTATTTGATCTTAAGCAAAAATCATTAATTTCGTCTTTTGACCCATTCGACCAATTAGCAATTTTTATGCGACCCACTTGACCCTTAAAATATCAAATATTACCCAAACAACCCGTTCATAAGTAGACGGATCGAAATTACCTTCTCTGGTCTTATGTAATACATTATTTGAATCAAAATCAGTACCTTTTTTTAACATTTCCTACCAATCCAATGGCTTCTATGACTTCATTTTCCAGTAGGTTGAAATTGCTAATATAAGTGACTTGCATATCATCAAGTTGTTTTTCTCTATTTTCCTATTAACTGTAACACCATAATTTTCAACACAAATATATATAAACAAAGTATGTTAAGTCAAATCCTCTTTTTTATTAATTTCATTATGTATAGGTAACGAATCGCACCCTTCATATCTCGCACTCCAGTACCACCATATTCTAAAATGTGATTTATCAAACATTAAAACCAAACTTAAAGCCGAAAAAAATATATTATATACATATTGTATCATTGATTTGATCATCTAAATTTGAATTGTTTGTAAGTTACCTGAATATGCACACGCAAAGATTATTCTCCATGGATTCCCTAAGAAGTGGAATAATCGTTGAAGGATTGTCATGCCATTGTGGGATAACATCACTGCATAATTTGGTCGTTGTAAATTCATGTCAATTCTAAAAACATATGCAAGTGAATAAAATAAGGGCGTTGTCAATCCATATATAGAAAAAAATTACCTGCACAATTCCTATGTATGGTCAAGTTTTGTGACATAGGCATGGATAGCTTCTTAAAAACCTCAACACAATTTATATAAGCATATGTGTAGTGTTCACTGCAAGGATCAACAACATGCGACTTTTGCACAAAAAACAAAATCAGATAATGTTAGTTTTTTATATTTAGGAAATTGCCTAACTTTATTGTTCGTGAATAAAGATTTACCGTAGGCTTAGGGCTTAAAGTAAGATTAGGGTTAAGACATACTGGGGCATAGATGCTGTAGATATCAATATTATCAAGATTGCGATTCACATCATCGGTTGCCTTGTTGCACTTGGCTGATTGGGTACCTATACATATATAAATGTATTATTACCTTATCAAACAAAAACTTATATCAAATTAAAACTAAAGTTAGATTATTATAGAACCATGAAACAAATACATATTTTCACTGATAATAAAACAACAGGAAAATTTGCGGACCAATCTCAACTGGATTTATAAGTACCAATGATGACATCGGGTAAAATGGCCATTATTACTTTGGATTTTTACACGAATAAGAAGTTTCGGATTTTCACGAGATGCGCGAAATGGAAATTGTGACATGGTTGGAACAGTCCACTCCATTCCTTTCTTTAAAGAAATGGAATTTGCTCCAAATGCAGCAACCAATTATCCAGATTTAATCATTTCTCTTGCGAAAACAATTGCAGTGGTAGTACCGTCACCAACTGAATCGTTTGTTTTAGTTGCAACCTACAAAGAGAAAAATATTTTACTATGACAATTTCTTAGTCGAGTGTGGTCGGTGATGGTTTATGAATTGGTTAACATGAATACCTCTTGGATAAGCATTGTTCCTGCATTTCCAATTGAATCAGAAAGCTCCATGGCTTTAGCAATCGTGACACCATCATTGATAACTTTAAGTGATCCAGATTCATAAAAACAACATTTCAGCCTACATAAAACAACACAATGTTTAGGACTATGATTTAAAGGAAATAACTTGAACTTCATGACAACAATTACGACAAAGCAGTATGTTTGAGCATGTGCTTTTGAATGTGATTGTCTTTTTAATTGCATTTTCATATTTCATGTTGTTGATAACTTTATCTCAAACATTAATTAATTGATATTATAGACAATTAGTGTTTGTGAACCAGATAATTTACATTGCCTTATTTTAATCGGTGCCCAAAAAGATCCTATTTAACCCAAATATTTCTAATAATAGCTAACTGCAGGATGTGTGTTGCTGGTCAATTTTGTTCCACTTCACTGTACTTATTTCATAAGTATTGCCTCAAATTTGGGTTACCTTGAAGACTAATTCATGGGAGATCACGGCAAAAGCAATTTACCCCTCAAACTGATGTGGTGTCGAGGGTTAGATTAATTTATGCAACTCTTTTTTATTTTCAAGTTTCAATATCTGTTGCGTACTTTAGATGTTGTAGTCATTTGGGTTGTTATTTTGGCCTATGCCTTACTTTGTTACACATAAAAAAACTTTGTTACAATTCTTATTCTTTACTTCTTTTTTGAAGTGCTATTTACATATAAGCATTTACATATCCAATGTATAAGCAAAATTTACAACCCATGCAAAGAGTGAAATTACATGGAGCATTTTGAGCACTTTTCATCAACACGGAATTCCCAGGCAAAGAGTGAAATTACAGTTCTTCATACTCTCTTTCCTTCTTATGATCACTTCCTCTACATCCAAAAATTTACGATTAAACTTCAGCTTAAATGAACTACATGAATTAAGATTTAAATGAATATGAAACATGGTAAAGAAGTGTACACACCTATTTGGATTTATATAAAAAACTTGTGGAAGCAATCTTTGGGTAGACAAGTAAGGAATGAGTGCATGTTCCAATGACGACACCTCTTACATGATCATTTAATCAGCAATCTGAATAATGAGAAGCAGTTGGTGAACTATTATAAGATAATGCATGTACGAATAAAAATTATGATACCTTATATCCTTGAAGGTCTAATTCCTCCTTGCATAGTTTCAACAAAAACCTCTTATCTTGTTTCCAAGATTGCATTTGGCTTAAGTGTCATAGTATAAGACTACTCTCTTGTCTTGTTTGCCACATCATTAAGTGTAGAAAAATATTATTCATTAAATGATTTATATTAATAACCAACATTTACATAAGCATACCTTCAAGCCTTCGAGTACTATTAGGTATTAGCAATGTACATATTAATTATACAAATTTATCAATTAATTTGAACATGGATAAAAGTGCAAGGGGCTTTGCCTCCAAGCTCGAGAGACACCGCTATCAAATTACTTTTGGTCGCTACTTGCATTACAACTTGTCCTACTTCAGTTGGCCCCGTGAAACTCACACAATCTATATCCATATGAGAACTAATCGCAGCTCCGCTGTCTTTCCAAATCCTGTTACAACATTAATCACCCATCAGGAATACCCGCCTGGTTAATAGCCATTATAAATCAGTTGCACTCAATAATTAACATATGTAAAAAACAATATAAATATAGTTTATTGTATATCCAGCATGTACCAGTTTAACTAAATGGGCCAAATAAAGGGCGGAAAGCGGTGATTGCTCAGCGGGCTTGACCGACATGGTGGACCCTGCAGCCATATCCAGGCTGGTTAGTAACCCATCAATTATGAAGCGGCAGATCAAAATTATAAAAACAAATTAGGGACATAGTTGTGATTCCAATATCTTCATAGTCTGAGCTGATAGGGACATATAGTTGACTGTAGGGAGTCCTCTGATTATATTTAGCAGTTTTCGAACATACTCGTCATCATAGGGAGTCATAGTAGGCTTCATGTGACCTACTGAGACGTTAGCACCAACTGATACAGCCACAGATAGTGCAAAAGCATGTGCTATCAATGTTGAAATAAGTATAGCCGGTGTCGCTGCTATACCATCAGTTAGTTTCCCAGCAAAAATAAAATAAAATATCAGTTTGTTAAGCCACTTTTATTTATCAGAAAATGTGAATAACTAAAGGATGCTATCGCTTACCAAAAGCTCAATTTGAATTAGATATACATTTCCATCACCTATTGGAAAAAAGACATTCAAGTAAGCAACATAAATTTTGCAACGCAAATATCCCTAAGTCAAATCACCTGATCTTAATGCTTAGCTAAGTCAGATCACCTGATCTTAGTGCTAGCAAAGTAGTCGGTAATCGACAAAATGTCAATATTGTATCATTGTTTTATTGTTCTTAATAGTTTGTTAGCTACTTCACTATTTTATCAGTACATATTCATCTTCAAATGTTAATGTCAGTCAATTATATACACGTCACACATTTTGCTCTATGCAGTCAAATTTTAATAGTGGTGGAATGATAATATATACCCTTGTAGGTCTGTGACCAATATCAATGGTAGAGGTATGGAGTTAAAAGTTTCAGATTAAATTTAATGTTGCTGTGAGTAGATCTTTAGGATAGCCAATACAGAAGCATTCCCATGGGAGAAGTGGGTTGACATACCCAATTGTTGTAGGCTCGTTGATGCAGAATCACTCTTGTGTTTGCTTATTTATAGGGGCTATCCTGATTGGTGATCTATCATGTATGCTTGTTGCACAAATAATGATTTTAAGGTATATGACTATATGATATGAAGCATTTTTCAAGCAGTATCAAGGCTTAAGTCTGCTCTAGGTGTATTAGGGTCGTTGGCTACTGAAATAATGGGACTTGATCCCTTGTTTGGTTGTTTCATTGACACATCTCGTGTATATGGGACGTGTATAATAGAGGATAGGGTGTCACAAGGGATATGTGTTTGTATTAATGTACGTAAAGGTATTGTTTCTGATTGTTTCCGTTGGTGGGAGGATTTATACCTAGTGTATCAGTATTGGTATCAAGCATATCAACACGTCCACTAACAGCATAGGTAGAATAAATTATAGTTTGACAGGTTGACTGCATAGATACAGTGATATATTTACCAAACACCCTTTGATCATTGTATAATTCGTTCTGTTACAGTCCTTGCAACTCAACTGTAAGATGTCTAGTCTTTTAATGAACTACATAAGTTAACATAACTTGACTAAACTGTAAACTGTTTATAATCAAAATTCAAAGAAAACACGTATCATAAAAAGCAACCAAAAATACCTTTTGATGTCCATGAATTCCTCCCGGTATTTTTCCCAAACCACGACCATGCAATTGTTACAAAAAAATGTTAACAAAAAAATCGGCAACTTGTTACACTTATAAGTCGAAAAAAAAACCTGTTACACAGAAAACTCGATAAAAAAATTAGTGATTCTTCACCTGTAAAACTAAGAAGTCGATTATACTTTTTTAGGGATAATTATATTTAGGAATAAGATAATAAGGTGTATTTATACAAAAAAAAATAGGTTAAAAATATATATGGTATATTTATCTTCTAAGTAATATACATCATAAGTTATTTTAATGGTTATCTTCATAATATACATACCTAAAATACAAATTCCAGAGTTTTTTTATTATCTCCTTATTTGTATTGATTTGAAAGATATAAATCAAAAAACAATTTACTCTAGTGGTAAGTTGTTTACAAAAAACATGAATGACCCAAGTTCAACTCCAACAAATGTCTTCATTTTAATAAAAGAATTTTAAAATTAAAAAATAACAAACACAAAAACGAATTTTAAATTTATTTTAAAAAAATTGTACATATATTAATTAAAATGTCACATGTCATTTAAAAAAATAAAAAAAATGTCACATAAACACAATGATGACATGGAAATATGACATGACATTATGGGATGCCAAGTGGCATAAATGCCACATAAACATAATGATGACATGGAAATATGACATGGCATTATGGGATGCCAAGTGGCATTTTATGTGGCATGCCTCCTCTTATATATAATGTATAGATATATAGTAGGGATCCAGTGAGAAGTAAATTAAAATAAGAAGTGGTGAGAAGTGACCAAAATCACGCATTTGAGATGCAACGACTCGCATTAGATGCATTTCTATTCATATAGATGCAACATCTTGAGTTTCGAAAGTTAATTTGATGTATAGATGGTGCAAATTGATTTTCATGATTTCGGCACGTGCAGAGGAACAAAAAACAAGAGAAATCATGAAATGCATCTAATATACGTATATGCATCTGATTAAAAGTTAAAAAACACACTATGGTGCGTTATAATGCATCTAAGATTATAGGGATGCATCTAATTTAGGTAGGTGCATCTCGGATTCGTGGTTATAGTTCTTCTTATTCCTTCTTATTTTAAGTAATCTTTTTATTTGATCCTAACTCGATATATATACATATATATATATATATATATATATATATATATATATATATATATATATATATATATATATATATATATATATATATATTTCCGATGACTTATTCTTTTTCTTTCTTTTTTTTATACATCATATCTCCCCCACACTTCGTATAAGCATCACCACAAAAATACAAAATATAAAGGTGATCAATCTTCATCTTTGTCGAAATGGCACACACGAATGGCAAAGTGTGGCTAACTCATAATCATAAAAAATAATCCATCATACCAAGTAACTAGCAACCCACCATTTAGACATTGACAAAGGGTAGGTCTAAGGTTTAAAGTGTAATATATATATATATATATATATATATATATATATATATATATATATATATATATATATATATATATATATATATATATATAGAGAGAGAGAGAGAGAGAGAGTTAAGATCAAATAAGAAGAATAATAAAAATAAGAAGGATAGGAAGTATACACAACCACTCATTCTAGATGCACCTACAAAAATGGATGCATCTTCATTCAAATTTTCCCTCCCATATTAAAATGTGTGGCTAGAATTACTTCTTACCCTTCTCATTTTAATTATTCTTCTTATTGGATCCCTTCCCTATATATATATATATATATATATATATATATATATATATATATATATATATATATATATATATATATATATATATATATATATATAGGGGTGTTTCTTGTGAGAAGTCTAATTTTTGTAAGAACGCGAGAAGAAATCCTAGCCCTCCATCTAATCCCTCATTTTTTTAGATCTAATGGCTTAGATTAACCCATATACTAAACAAAAATATTTTTTTAATTAAAACCCATCACAACTACTATATAACGAAAAAACACACTTATCTCACACAGCTAAGGTGAAAAACAATACGATCTCTTCAATCCAACTACCATTCTCTGATCATAACCACCACTACACCGCCAGATCAACGCCGTTCAAACCACCGCTGTTCAAACCACCACTACACCGCCACAATTATAACACTCTCACTGAACCACCATCACTTCCAATCTCCACCGACGACAACAAGACAAACCGCCATTGGAGTACCAATCGCCGCCATAGCAGCACCTTTCTGTCACTAATATCGATCATCTCCTTGAGCTTATGATTGACATAAACCGCCATTGGAGGTTATTAGGTTAAATTTTGCTCTTCAAAAGGTTCAATTCTTACACTTTCATCATCATTCACATGTTGGTCAGTTTGAAGATTGCTTGTAATAGTTTTTCATTTAATAGTTTTATCACTATCATTGCAACAAATTGATTCAAGTTTATAATGCATATCAACTGTTTGATGAAATGCTTGAACCAATATCGTGCAAGCTGTGAATTTTATTTGTTGATTCATTGTTTTAGTAGTCTTGATAATACTTACAATTATGCTTTCTTATCTAAAAATTTAGTTTTTACTCGAAAAAGGTATAGGTGAACGACTTCAATAAGCACATTTACAACTACAAGTATTATAAGATTTGTGAAGAACCTGGTCACATGTGAAGATATACGTCTTGTAGCTTTTTAAAGTGCGTGAACAACTTCGTCACATGTGAAAATATACGTCTCGTAGCTTTTTAAGAATATCGTCACATGTGAAAATATACGTCTCATAGCTTTTTAAAAACTTCGTCACATGTGAAAATATACGTCTTGTAGCTTTTTAAGATGTGTGAACAACTTCTTCACATGTGAAAATATACGTCTCGTTGCTTTTTAAGATGTGTGAACAATTTCGTCACATGTGAAAATATAAGTCTTAGCTTTTTAAGATGCGTGAATAACTTCTTCTGTTCTTCACATGTGAAAATATACATCTCATAGCTTTTTAAGACGTGTGAACAATTTCATCATATGTGAAAATATACGTCTCGTTGCTTTTTAAGAAATTCATCACATGTGAAAATATACGTCTCGTAGCTTTTTAAGAAATTCATCACATGTGAAAATATACGTCTCGTAGCTTTTTAAGAACTTCGTCAAATGTGAAAATATACGTCTGATGTGTGAACAACTTCTTAACATGTGAAAATATACGTCTCTTAGCTTTTTAAGAAATTCGTCACATGTGAAAATATATGTCTAATGTGTGAACAACTTCTTTACATGTGAAAATATACGTCTCGTAGCTTTTTAAGACGTGTGAACAATTTCGTCACATGTGAAAATATACGTCTTGTTGCTATTTAGGGTGAGTGAACAACTTCGTCACATGTGAAAATATGCGGCTCGTAGCTTTTTTAAGAACTTCGTCATATATGAAAATATAGGTCTTGTAGCTTTTTAAGATGTGTGAACAACTTCTTCACATGTGAAAATATACGTCTCGTAGTTTTTTAAGATGTGTGAACAACTTCTTCATATGTGAAAATATACGTCTCGTAGCTTTTTTAGAACTTCGTCACATGTGAAAATATACGTTTGATGTGTGAACAACTTCTCTACATGTGAAAATATACGTCTCGTAGCTTTTTAAGGCGTGTGAACAATTTCATCACATGTGAAAATATACATCTCGTAGCTTCTTAAGAAATTCATCACATGTGAAAATATACGTCTCGTAGCTTTTTAAGAACTTCGTCACATGTGAAAATATACGTTTGATGTGTGAACAACTTCTTTACATGTGAAAAAATACGTCTCGTAGCTTTTTAAGACGTGTGGACAATTTCATCACATGTGAAAATATACGTCTTGTAGCTTTTTAGGGTGAGTGAACAACTTCGTAACATGTGAAAATATTTGGAGCATGAGGATACTGGATACATGTTACACTTAAGGGTTGTTTGGCTATCTTATCCTAGAAGTTTATGGTTCTTGCAAAAACTCATTCTCAAAGTTCTTATATAAAAAGCCCTTATTTTATAACTTGACTTTATCATTGCTTAAGTTTAGTTTATTCGTTATTCTTTATCAGTTTTCTTATAAGTTACAGTAACGTGTACGGTTGAAGGGCCCAAGAGGTGCAACTGTAAAAAAAAGACAGTATTCCACAATACCATGTATGAAAACACTAGTTAACTGTTATTGGATTGTAACAAATTTCATGTTTTAGTTAAATAAAGTTTATCTCTGTTTGGTATAATGCAATGCTAATTGAACTCATATATATATTTTTTAACATAGTTCTGCAAATTCATATGAGCGAATCGGATGTAGAATAAATTAAGTTGCAAGAAAACTCCGAGGTAGGGGGAACCTTGAGCCATATGCCTTGGTGACTAGCAAGTAAAACTAATCCATAAAGGACCAGATGGATTGTATTACATAAGTTCGACATGTTATACATCTAACAAAATTATTTTAGTGACTAGCTCAGATACATGGCTCAAGAGTCTGAGAGTAAAGTTCCAAATTGAAAGTTGACTGAAAAGTTAGATGTTCTCTCATTTGGGTTAGTAGTCATGGAGTTAATAGCTGCTATGTAAAGTTAGATGTTTTCTCCGAAGCTAATTGAACTGTAATTCCGTTTGTAACTTCATACCGTGTAATGTGTGCGCGCGCTCGTTTTATCATATTGAAAATTCATTGCTGTCAGTTGGACTTATTGAGTTGTCATGTTTTTGTTGAGTGTTAGTGGACGTTGCTATTGATTTCGGATATTGATATGCATTATTCTGAGGAACAATCATGGTCTCGGTGCTCTTAAGAAGCTATTTTGCAACATAAGGATATGTGTTTATTACTTTATACTGTAGAAGTTATGGCATACCGTCTTTCTAATAAACACATGATGTGCTTAGTTTATTCATTCTCTAGAGGAAACTAGGCTATTTCAAGTTGATTTTTCAAAAGTGGATGAGCCTGTTATATCCCTAGGATGTTTTAATGCCTGAAAACATAGTACTAAATCTGGGATTGGTGGTGGAGCTATAGCAGGAATTGTGATATCCATTTTGCTATTAATTTGACTTATAATTTATAATCATTTAACAAAGATGTTAGCTAATGATTTATGGTAAATGTATGTATTCGCGCAAGCATTTAAACATATGTGTAATTTTTGAGTTGGTGTAATACTGTAACGTGAGCTTATTGGTTTGATGGTTTGTTTTTAACGTTTATGTTTTGAACAGTTTAACTAGTGGAAGCTATGATTAAAAGAAGGTTTTACAAGCTAGAACACGGGGATAAAGATGCCCCTTCTGACTCTTCATCCTCTTCCGACTCTGAACTTGATGCAGCAGCATCAGTAGATTCTGAAGAAGTAGAAGAAGATGATGAAAATGTGGTCCTGGAATCAAGGAAAAAGGAAGAGCCCTGCTCGTCATCTTCTGGTTTGTTACATTTCTTTAATGCCGCCTCTATTGACTATTATCAGTCATTCTAGATATTGTCAACCTCTTTTAGCTACTTTATGTCACTGTAATGTAATTTTTATATGTTGATATTGCTGTAATGCAATTCTTGGATATCCTTTAAAAATGACAACTTTCTTTGTGTAGCGACATTAAAGAGTAGTAGTTTATGCATACTTCCATTTTTAACTAGTTTGAGGTTATCATGGGCATTTGAGTAAGAGTGAGCGTCACAATTATATAGTAATGCAGTCAATATTGGACTCATAGTCTACCTCATCTAGTTTCTGGTAAAACTAGGAATTTATATACCAATCCCCCATAAAGTTTAGATTCAGCTTTATGATAATGGTATGATCAAAAGTTTTCTTATGAAGTCTTGTTTTTCAGGATATGAAAGTGAGGATAGCTCGGGAAATGAAGTTAATCTCGACTCTACAGGTTTGGTTATTTATAAAAAAATGTTTCCGTTCTTTATATATTCGTATTTTTATTATTATGTAGTGTCTATATGGATGTTAGTTTCCCTTTAGTCATATGATGATCGGTCGATATGTTCCTTGTTTTCTAATCCCTTCCTCGATGACCCTCTATATGTACGTCTACAAACAAGTTTTTGCGCCAGATATATCTGGTTTGACTTTGATGTTCCTTAGCAAGTGAAGTTTAAGTTGATGCGTTTCCTTAGTAGTTAACACTTCATTATAGTTAGCGGACCAAGGTGTTCTTCCGATGGGATTGAGGCTCAAGCCTTCAAGGTCTACTGTCGACGTATGTGTAGTTTAGGGCGTGTGTGGGTTTGCCTTAAAAAAAGTTATGGCTGTGAGGGTGTTAGACCTGAGACTTGTTGTTTGACTTTGCTGCTAGTTTTAGTGCCATAAATACAATGTCTGTTAGGTTATTTTTGGCTGAAAACATTGTAGAATCTCAAGGTAAATGTTTAGTAAGCAGTTGTGTAATGCTTCTTAATCTTGAAAGAAATCATGATTGGCAGATTCTCCATCAAATGATGATGGCAGTGAAGATGAGGATTACAAATAAGAAGTCAGTGGCACACGGTTGTTGGCTGAGAACCATTCTGAAATGGCTAACACAGAAGATGCCGAGGCAGATGATGAGGCAAAGACATCTGATGTTCTAGACTGTGTCTTGAAAAGCAAAATCATTTTTAAAGGCACGTTATGCCCACGAATCGTGTGTCTAACTTTAAGTTGATCAAATTGAATACCACGTCTTCTTCCTCTGATCCAACTCTTAAACACCTTTTTTCGGTACAGACAAGTTCCATTAACCTAGTTCATAACTTCTTGTCATTGTTAAACTTATGGATTTTTAGCATTAGAAAAAAATTTAAACCAAGGGTAGTATACAAACCTGTCTTTGTCATCTATCTATAGTGTTGTTCTGAATTTTAGTACTTATGTACTAATTTGTTCGATATATAGTAAAAGATCCAGAGCTCGTTAGTTGTAACTAGTAGTGTGACAAATAAGTACTATAATCTAGGCAAGTTCGAATGGTAAAGCTATTGATTAGTTTACTAAGAAAGTGATGCATAAACTTGATTTGGCGCTGTGATTGGGAACATGTTGCAGCATTTGTCAAACCTTAGAATGTCCTGAAACTTGAAATTTGAGTCTTAGGCTTTGTTTTGACATATAAATAGTAGTTGATATTTTGTAACCAAGAGCTAACTTTTGCTACTTAAGAATCCTTGCACCTTGTTGCCGTTAGCTATCCTTGACCTTTGGTAAATCAGAAAGTTTTCATGGACTAAGGATAGTAAGAAGAGAAACTAGGACTGTTAAGGATGTGTTGGTGCACTAGCTGTTTTATAGAAAAGCTTGGTGGACAACCTACACTTGTAGGGGTATAAATTCTTGTTTTCATCTCTCTAAGTGACCATTTTTAATGGTCTTGTATAACCCATATAAATATTGACTTAGTGAAAAGCCTTAATAGCCGATTACGCGGACTTGTAACCCTTGTTTTTACAACACTGGTATCTAATGATTTTGAAATATTTTATCCCTTTTCGTGCAGGATATATTAAATCATGGATATAAGTAAGTTAATTGTCATTCAACAAGGCATCACTTTCAGGCAACACTTCTGGATATTTCAATGGTATCCCTAACAAAATATTCCACCATAAAATCAATGACCACTGGTCCACTGCAACTCCTTATCTTTACCTGGAAGGCATATGAAATGTAGCAACCGAAAATTACACAAACATGAAACATTACTGAATCCTGCGAATGTGGTCAGTGTTTCTTGTTGCCGGGCATATGGCCAACCCTGCGAATGTGGTGGTTTATGTTCAAATCTTTGTTGTACTCTCCATGTAGGCTATCCATCTGGTATTGCAGAAAGTAAAAGTGCTGATGACATAGAAGAAACCACTGAAGTGGCTATAAAACCCGCAAAGTGCTGGCCGACTGGGAAAAGTTCCTTTTCTTTTTCTGTCAAGTTGTATGGTACAAGTTATATAGTACATTAGTTCAAATTCAACTTCTTAAGATTAACTTTTTGGCTTTGGATTTTGGCAAATTAACTACCTGAACTTGGTAGGGGTATTATTATCATTTTATTCTTTTAGTGACCAAATGAGCCACATTTTACTTTTCAGCGACCACAATAGGGCATTTTAAAACATTAGTGACCAAATGTCTACATCGAATCTGTGACCTTGGTGAAACATATATGACAATTTCGTTTCTTTTTACATGTTAATCAACTTTATATATAGTTTATAGAATATGCAATGCACTTTCTCTTTATTGATGGTATCAGATAATATGTTACTTTTATGCTTTCTCTGGTATTTTTTCTTCTCTATGGTATTGATGGACTTTTAGTTATTTTATGCTTTCTCTTTATTGATGGACTTTTAGTTATTTTATTAATGCCTGACCAAGTTTCGAATTAAATTTAATTACTATTTAGAACTTGAACTAAAACCTTTTCTTCTCACAACAAACCAGGACACCACTGCGTTTAAGGAGGTTGCCATCATCCGTCATCCTCGTCTGGGAGAATACGCTTTTGGTTTCATTATGTCATCAGTTGTTCTTCAGGTACTTTGTTTGCCATCAGTAATTATTATCTCAAAATTGCAGCAACTATTTCCATTTGAACATCAGTATCCTTGTTTGATACTTTCTCTGTTTCCCAAATGATGCTTATAAAGTCTGCTCAGATCCTATACATTTCTGCCTCTTTTAACATTTTCATTCATTATGCAAGAAAAATGTGTTTGGGGTCTCATTTTCACGATTAGTATACTCAACGCCCAAAAAGAGTCCACAGTTGACTTTTTGAGTCTAAAGCAAGTTATTTCAACCTGAAGATTGAGAAAAGTTGTATTATTTGCAGAAAGATGAGCAAATGCATTTAGCAATAAGTATTCGACTATAAACATTTTGTGATAAAAAGAACAAAACTGGTTTTAGTTGGATGCGTCATTTTTATAAATTGAAAGTTGACTCTTCGAATATGTATTGCACTAGTTCTTCTGAACTGACTTTCATATGAATACGTTTCAGAGGGAAAATGGAGATGAAGAACTATGTAGTGTTTATGTCCCTACAAACCATCTTTACATAGGTGATGTATTTCTGGTCAACTCTGAAGAGATAATAAGACCAAATTTGTCTATTCGAGAAGGCATTGGACCATTGGTATGATCACATCCTTTCCATCCATTAATTCTCTTGTACTTTACATGTTTACTATTTCTATGAACCAAACCCCACACTACTCTTGCATGAACCTGGTGTTGTAGAAAGACTATTATTAAGAAAGTGAAGTCGTTGTATGGTCTATCCTATTCATAAATGTTTCGAACCTTAACCTTTATAGCACAAGTGACTTGGGGCCAGTTTGATAACACCATATATAGTGATACCAAACAAATTAAAATTGTAAATGATTTAAAGATTTTTTCTGGATTTTGTTTAAATAAGAAATGGCGTTCTTAATGGACAATCTGAATGGTAGAAAATTACCATTATAACCATGTGTATGATCTGGTAAATGAAATATGGCAGAGTGCTTTCTATAGAATTAGGGGGAAAGAGATTACTAGTTATCACTATACAAGTTTTAATTAAGCTGTTGTTAAATGCAGTAGAGTGTTCACTATTTTCTTCAGTATTTTATTGGACTATTAATTCGCTTTTATTTACTCGCTTCTCTGTCTATTATTTCAGAGATTATTGTTTCGGTGGGTATGTCAATGCCGCAGTCGATATCTCCTATAGAAAGGGTCTCACGTGCAAATGATAGGGTTCAGCTTAACAGAATGATGTAGAAGTATGTTTCAGGACGAGTTTTTATCCATATGTTCTAAAGTTTTTTTGTACCATTCAATGAAAGGTTTGTATTCATGTATTCATACATGTGTTTAGTCGCAACCAATTTAGTAATGGCCACGATGCATTTTTTATGCTTTGTAAAAAGTCGTTATCCAAATATATCCTATCTGTTTGTGCACGTCTATACCCAAAATCAGCTGAAATAAGTTCCCTGACAGGTTTGCATTGTCTTGTTCTATACTGGAAACAGAAAAGTGTATATAGTAACCAAGCGAAAATGTCATAATACAAATGAACAAAGCTGAGTATTGCAAGAAAAAATGTAAATCGATACAATGTAAATACAATATCAAGACGGTGATGAAGAATTGATGGTAACTGACTCGTTTATGGAATAGTGGAAAGGATTGTCCATTTACAAGGTAACCAGGTGAAATCACTGTATGCCAACGATGAATATAAAAGGAAAGAAACGTCTCGACCAGTTCTTTTCTCTTCTCCTAGAAAATGAAATATGAACATGCCATTCTATCCTCTCACATCCATTTCTCTGCAAAAGAACAACTCCGAAACACAAAGTTATAGTTGATTTCACATTTTAAATATTTGGTCTAATTTGCTAAAATGAAAATCTTTAAATCGCCGCCTTTGTAAGTCATTATTCAGTGATATTACTTGGTATATTTCTTTCAAAAAGAACCCTATTAAAGAACAAAAACTGCATACACAAGCTGACTTGAAGCGACTAGGATGAACCAAAATAAGATCTGATAGATTATATATATCATCACAATACAAGTAAATATACAGTTATTATACACCAATGGTTCATTTCTTTTCTAGTTCACTATTGCATTTTTTGTGTGCCGAAAGCCAAGAAGGCTAGCGCTTTTTTCGTCTTTCAGCAGTCGGAGACAGTTTCTCAGAAGGGCCACTAGGAAGTTTCTGTCCAGTTTCTCTTTCGATTTTTGCTTTCAGTTCTCTTAGGACTTTTACCTGACTTAGTTTCTCAGGTGACAACTTATCCCAGTAAATACCTAAAAAGAAATTGATTACTAATATTGTTGCATTCCCATAGAATCCACTAAATAAAAACATCATATGATATATACTAAACAACCAAATACAACACATGTTGTGTGTGCATTGCAATGTTAAAAGATAAGAAACTCACCTTGAGGTTTTGGGATGGAAGTGTTCGTAAAAATAACTTGGGTCGGAGTGCAAATGATGTCAACGGGAACATCATGGATTAGTAGCTTCTCAACAGGAATATCATCTACCAGCTGTTCATCGTGTACTGAAAGAGAAATACACAAACATTAACTGCATGTAGCACTACAATATTGTTTTTGAGAGAACTACATATATACGCCTTAGAAATTTATGGAGAACGACTTAATGGCCCAGCCAAAAGCTCAAAGTTTTCCATAGACTTTAATGGTGAGCTTCTACTGAGCTTTAGGGGGTGTTCGGATTTGTGCCTTGGAATTGATTATGTAGTCTCAATATAAAAAAATTGATGTTTGGATAAACATATAATGCATCTTATTTTTTAAGGTCAAGAGTCAGTTTTGCATAATTTCATACTAGCTATAGAAAACTGATTACCATAATTACCCCTTCTTCATACTCTAGTTTGAGACGTTTACTCCCATCTCATATGTCCTTTTTGGTCATTTTATGCGTTAGATTCTTACATCATCAATCCCAAACACTAAAACAATTTATTATTTTGCTCACTTTAAAAAACTAAAGCAGATCCAAACAGTTTCTCCTGAATCCGTTTTACCATAAGTAATATCTGATCCTATTAAAAAACTTATATTCACTTTCAAAACACACATCTTACCTTAAAACCAAGCCTAACTGACTATATATGGATCTGTTATGGGGGTACATAATACATTTTTCAATGAACGTCTTCTGTTAACGATATAAATACAAGTGGAAATCAGTCAAACATCTGAGCTTCAAAAGCATAAAGCAATAATGAGCGTGTATCATTTCAAACCATCACATATTCACAACCGCCCATCGTTTCTCCACAATCAACATACAATAGTAAATGAAAAATGAAAACTCCAGTATACAGCACTCCACTCCGATCTGCCTAACTAAGTGTTTTCCATTAATTATTTATTAATAGAAGGTGTTCGGGTTAGGTTATTACAATAGTCTGATAAGCATCTAAATTAACATTAGTCAAATGCCCCCTTAGTAACTCTATCACTACAATAAGTAATTTGTATTTTTCTTCTAGCGTCTTATGCTTTTAGATCATTTCAGAATCTCATTTAGCGATTTCTCTTTGATCATTTAGCTAGAACTAACGAAAAAAAACTCCCAGAAGGCCTACTAGTGTCTGCTAGGATAGAGGAAAGTGCCCAAGCTGATAGGCCCACGGAAGCAACTCCTACTTCTCAAATCTCAAACCATGAGTTGATCGTATTGAACAAAAACTTGTTTATTGTTAATGCATCATCAATTTAGTAGCTAATACTACATGAATCGATAAATATGCAAATTTCTTCACATGTGAAGGGTATTCGATATCCTTTCTTCACATGTGAAGATTCAATACAATTTACTGTCCTAGTAAGCTAATAAAGTTCACAACTTTCACAATATTAGTGTAGGACTTTAATCGAACAGTTGGTATATATTTAAAAAGAAGCAAAATGTTTCATTAATGATTGAAGAACTTGCTCACATATGAAAATTAAATATAGGTCTCACTTTCAATAAACCAAACATTAGCACAAACAATAAAAACAGGTCATTTTTGGCCTCATAATCTCTAAATTGCAAAAGTTGACTACATCTTAAACTGGATCCGATGAACAAGTCTAAGGAATGATTGAGCAGTGACGAACCACCATAAAAAATAACTATATTCACATGTGAAGAAAAACTATACATTTTATCAAACACCTAATGTGCATTGATAGACCACCATCAAAGACACACTCATCTATATCTATATCTCCATTTTCATGATCAGTTTCTACAGAATCAACTAAATTATTCATTAACATAACTAATTACTAACATAACTAATTAGTAAAATATATATATAACACAAAAAAGAATTTATCTATAATCAACAAATAAAAAAAAATTAGGAATCAACATAATTCATACTTACTCAATACCTCAATTTGATGTAGTCATTGATTCAACTCGATTCGAAGAATATATAGTTCTAACGATTAATTATGGTGGTGGACGGTGATAAGTGATGATGATGATGATCGGTGGAGGATGGTGGTGATTGGTGATGATTATGGTGGTGGATGGTGGTGATCGACGATGATTGCGGTGGACGGTGGTGATCTGTGATGGTTGTTGGGATGTTGGTGTTGATGAACCTTGAGAGAGTATATTAGTTTTTCACGCTTGTAAATGTGAACTGTGTGTGTCTTTTCTTTTATACTAACCTTAAAAGTAAAAGCACTGAATATCCATCTATTAATTGTAACTTTAGTGTAAATATTAGGATTGATCTTAACTGTTGGATTAATATTAGAAGGGGATTAGATGGAGGGCTAGGATTACTTCTCGCGTTCTCACTAAAATAAGGCTTCTCATTTGAACGCTTCTATATATATATATATATATATATATATATATATATATATATATATATATATATATATATATTTATTTGCTTTTTTTAGTGGATGTAACAAAAAGAAAAGAAAGGAAAGGCTCGAAGGGTGTACTAAGGGTATCTAGCGCTAAAGATGAGCGCTAACAAATGGGTCCATGTGGGTGGTTAACTAACCGGTGTGGTTAGCTAAAATCATTAGATGTAAGATGGAAGGCCATTTGGTTTTATTCCTAAGGTGCCTCTTTATCACACGAATACACTTATATCACACGAATGTGATCTTACTGCGGTCTGATAATGATTTACAAGTACAAGTTCTAGAATAAATAAAATCACCGGCACACTCATAGCAAAAAGATCCAAGCATAAAATATGTATGTTATATATATGAAATAGGCTCAAATCCTCACAATTTAGTGAAAGGGCTATAAAATGCGCTAGCAAATGTTATCGATCCCAGAATGGATTGCAATATTAATCATGACACATCTCGAATTTTTCAAAATTACCGTTATTTCACCAGTGGGTTGATCCAGTTATTCTAATATATTATCCTATAAGCGTGAAAACAACTAGATTATGAGGGCAAACAAGTTCAAAAAAAAAATTTATAAATTGGCCCAAAATTTTGGAATTTAAAAACTAGTTTCGTTTTTTTATTTAACTTCCCCCCACACTTAAGTTAAGAATAGTCCTCAATGTGAAAAATAAACTTCAAAGCATGAAAAATAGGGAAAATAAAATAAAAGTCTAAGAGATACAAAACCTTCCCGGGCCGAAGAAATCGCGATCGAACTCCATATGATAAAATGCTACGCGTAAGCTAGCATAAGCTTGTGAGAACAATCAATTTCAAATCCAAGCATCCTCCTCCATCACCTGCTGCAAGTATTCAAACAAAAACAAAACAAATAAAATGCACACAATAATAGATTACGAGCATGTAACACCCCCACACTTAAGATTTTCCAAGTTTTGAAAAGAATTTTGCCAAAAGGGTGTACATGTTTATTTAAAACAAACAAACAATTAAAAGCACGGGTTGTCTCCCGAGAAGCGCTTAATTTATTTTTGAGTCATTAGCTAAACTCTTCCCCGGGTTAGGATACTTTGACAATACGATTCAAATGGGGAATTTTAGTTCTTAAACATTGAGGGTATGGGATCTTTGGTATGTACTCAACAAGTGATAAAGATACATTTGATTCTTTTGGTTTGACCATGTGATAGTCCCTCTTTGTTATCTTGAACGTTTGGTCGATTTCATTAGAAATGAGGACAGGTGGTGGATATTTTTCATTTTTCGGAGGGTCATTGGACTTTCCACTCTCAGTGAATATGGCATCCACATTCTCAAGGTGAGCTGTAGGAGGTGGCTTAGTCCTACCGTTTTGATTTATAGCAACTGGATTTTGTGGCTCAGACCATTTGTCTATCTTTCTTTCCAATTCTACATTCCAGTTGCCACCAGTTTTGTTGAACTTCTTATCACCAACATGGTGTTCAGAACTTTCTAGTAGAGTCATTGGGATATGCATGGTGCAATCCGCAAGAAAAAGTCACACATTTGGTGAGTTTGACATGATTTGGTTTGGATTTGGTGTGGTTGGAATATGCTCGGTCTCGTCCTCTTCGATAAATTCAACCTCACCCTTATCATTCTCGTTCCGAATTGAGGTTGGTTCATGTTGATACAAAAGTTGGGAGTTCCTTGTTTGGACTCCGGTTCTCGTACCAATTGAATCTTGATGCTTGAGACCTGCGTACTAAGTAAACAGAAAACACCGTTAGGCTTATCGTGGGATTGTCTCCCACGATTATCCTCCGGCGTGAGAGTAAGTAATAGGTTTTAGAGTTAATCGGAGAGTTAGGGTTTTAGATCGTACCTTTAATGAGGGATAGGGTTCCCTTTATATACACACGAACTCCTTGTTGGTTTCATGTTCCCCAAACTTCGGCGTACCCTGCCTAAGTCGGTTGGTAAACGCTTATCTCCATAGATAGGAGATATCCAATATCTTATTCCATACATAACCTTGGGTTTGGGCCTTCGTGGGCCCAAACCCTTATCGGCTTAGCCCAGTCCATGCTGGGCTCGCTAGTAGCGGTCATTAGTCGGGTTCGTAACCCGAATGTGGACTATACGTCATCATGTCCGCCCAGTCTAGTATGCGCAGTGACGAACTGCGGATGCTAGACTAATAACTGCAGCCAATAAAATATGCGAAGCGTAGCAAAGAAGCCAAAAAAGTTTCCCGCCTTGAAAGATACAGGGTGAATCTAGACAAAATATTTCAAATGAATGCCTCGTAAATCGGGGGAAAGTAATTGTAACCGCGTCACATCAACAGATATTATCCACTCATTTAGAGATAGTGGGATCCACGTGGCGTTCATCGTGTGGATGAAGAAACTTATATAACCTTCTGCCTCTTTATCACTGTGATTATCACAGTAAAAATCATTTCCGCCATTGTTAAAAAAGCTTCAACCTTTCCATCAAGAAACCCTTAATACTTCAAAGGTAACCGCGCGTACGTCTTTAAAAAACTACACCATGGTCCGTGGTTTGTCTGACTTCACCTCCGATCTGACCGAGGATGAATTGCGTGAGTTCACCTCGGATTATTATATCCCAATGGCTCTGCAGCCGGAGGTACCGGCTGCGAAGGCGTCAATAGCGGACTTCCCTGAGGGGAAAGTAGGGGTATACACACGTTTTTTCGAATTTGCGAATCAACGTGTGCCTGTATCCCTATTTTTGTGCGAAGTTTTAAACTACTATCGCCTGCACATCTCTCAGCTGCATTGTATAGGTGCAGCAAAATTAACAAACTTCGAGGTTAATTGCCGATTATTGGCGATTAATCCCACCATCTACCTCTTCCGCGCGTTTTACCACACAACGTGGTCAAACGGTGGGTTTCGTTCGCTAAGCGCACCGGGGGTAACTGGACGCGCTTAGGGATTGGAGGGAGAATTTTTTCTGGGTCGATGAAGCGTTGTTCCCATGGCGCTTTGATTTCTACACCCAGAGTTCGCTGCCAAAGGATGAGCACCCCCTCCCTGGTTCATACAGCGCTGACGATGCAAATACGATAAACGCCAATCGTATTCCCATCAGTTCCTACCCCGAGGAATTTTTCGTGCACGTGGGCATCAGTCGCAATTATTTTGGCGGACCTGACGAGGTGCCAATATTCTTAGACACGGATGGCCAGGGTGGGTGCTCGTCCTTTCACATCCCTTTACTTTATTAATGTAAGCTTTTCTTTTTCCTCTTGCACTTTATGTAACCTGTTTGTTGTTGTCTTCTGTTGCGCAAAGATGGATCTATTCGGAGTAGTACAATTGGCAAAGCCGCGCCAGGTTACTGTGGGGGTGCGCCCGTTGAAGGAGGGGGAAGAGCCCATTCTAGAGGCTACAGCGGGGCGTACCTTGGAAATGCAGTTGGGAGAAACGGGGGGTAGTTCTTCCGCCGCACTGGAGGCAACTCCTCTACAAAGCTTGCC
Source organism: Chrysanthemum seticuspe (assembly GCA_019973895.1). Classification (NCBI taxonomy): domain Eukaryota; kingdom Viridiplantae; phylum Streptophyta; class Magnoliopsida; order Asterales; family Asteraceae; genus Chrysanthemum; species Chrysanthemum seticuspe. The sequence goes on along the minus strand of BPTQ01000007.1, from coordinate 105,379,688 downwards.
TAGCCCTAGGGTTCCCTCCCCGTTAGTAGAGCTTCCGCATGCAAATATGGCTGAAAGCGTTGAAGAAGAGGAGGAGGATGAAGGCCATGGATTGAAGCGCAAGAGAGCGCTTGGTGGCGATGGCGCAAGTTCCTCCAGGAAGAAGCGTCCTGTTATCCATGTCGTGGAATCATCATCCAGTGATGTTGCCTCTCCTCGTTCCTCAAAGACTGCTCCACCCAAGTAAGTATTATTCTTAAAGCCCGTACCGCATTCCCTGTTGATGTTATGAAATAATCGCTAATCCTCTGTTTTGCGTGTAGTATTGAACAATCTGTGGAGTCGCCCCCAAAGGCTAGTCCTGTTCGCGCTGAGTCTTCGAAACCAAAGAGCCAAAGCGCTGAGCCATTGGCCTCGGGGGATGCGCCAATGGATCATCTGGTTGAAGATCTGGTGCTAGCTACGGCACACCAAGCTAAGTTGGTTGCGCAACTAAAGGCTAAGTACTCGGGAGAAAGTAGCCAGAGTGCGCAAAAGGACCAACAAATTGCGCTGCTGGAGGCACGTATGGCTAGTGCCAAGGTTGAAGCAGAGCTATGAACGCATACGCCCAAAGACTTGCTGAAGAAAAGATGGCACTGCTGGGCCAAATAAGTCAGGAGCGTACTGCATCAGCGGAGTATAAGGCATCGTGTATATGGGCGCTGAAATATCTTGAGAAGGGTAAGGAAGAGTTGGTCTCTCAGTTGGAGAATTTTGGTGCAACTGTAGGAAGCTTACTGGAGGCGCAGGAGATGAAGTTGCGCAAGCTCAGCATTGAGTATGATGAGGAGTTATATCCCCAGCTCATGTCTACTATTGCTGAGCGCAGGTGGCTCATCGGCCATGGTCTGCGCCTAGCTGCCCTCAATACTCTGGAGTCGCAAGAGGTAGTGGATGCATTTGGGGGGGTTGTACAGTGCTCGTTGGCATAAGGCAAGGCAGAAGCCGTAGAGGAGCTCCACGAGGCTGATCTGTTGAAGGTGCCTGCTGATAAGGTACCTGGCTATAATGAGAATGCGTATGATGATCTGGTTGCCGCAATGGAGAAGATGAAGCTATTGGAGCTGCCTCTTATTGCTGAATTAGAGCGCGACCAGGATTATCCCATAGGGTAATTATGGAGGGGCTAACCTTGGCTCGGCATCGTGCTGAAAATGCGGAGGCGCAGCTTGATTATTTTTTGAAACCCAATGAGTCCCAGCTGCGGGTGCCTGTGTTTGCTCGCCCTCGCGATATCTTGAATCCGTTTGCCCTGGAGAAAGAAGTTCCTTTAAAGCAAGTCTTGGAAGCTCATGCTACGAGACTTGCCAAGAAGGAAGGTATTAAAGGCAAGGCTATTTTGTGCGGTATTGGCGCAGCTCATCTCCCCAGGTCTGATGGAGTACCGGTTAGTGTTGCTACGGTATCCCGCCAAGACTCCGACTTGTTGAAGAAGCTAAACGAGGTTGGGGATGCCGTGAACCGTGTGGGGAGCTCATCTCTTAGGCGTTGTAGGAGTTTATAGAGTGTAACTTGTGTTGTAAATAATATTTTGTAAGAACGCGTGGTACTTAATGAAATATTACTTTTGTTGAATGTGGTTGTGACTTGTAATGTTTGTTCTTAGTTATCCGTCTTTGCATAAAAAACGTACTTGTTGTCTAAGAATCAAAATGTTACATAAGTGCGAAATAATGTACGAAGTTCATAATCATGTATGAAAGTCATGGTATACTTGAAACATAATTCCTAAGTACTGTAAATATCATATCAAGGAGTCAAGTGTCTTGATTCCTAAATTGTTAAACGCGCACAGTGTGCATTGTTGCGCACCCATCGTGGGATACGCACCGAACTTATCCCAACGTCTTGAGAATAAGGTGTTTAACAAGGATACATGATCCAATGTTGATGGGTTTGCAACCCTCTTACTCAACGAGTTATTTAGTAGGTTTACTCATCCTTTTACCATCGTGGGTTTATTAAGTGCATGCACGCCATGTAGGCAAAAGATCAAAAATGTTAAGACATAAAGTATATAAAAATAACAAATTGAAATGTGTCACGGAGTTACCTAGAAACCGCGACGTTTTATTAATACTTGCAAGTTTTTGTGAAAGAAAATAAATAAGATATTGCCTAAGTAAAACAAAATGTAAATAAGACATTCCTAGAGATAACATCTCTTAAGGTTGCAAATGTTCCATGTGCGTGGTAGTTCACGACCATCCATGTCTCGTAATTTGTACGCGCCTGTTCCTAATGCTTCAGTAACCTCATAGGGTCCTTCCCACTTTGGTCCAAGTTTGCCTGTATCTTCTGCGTGGCTCGAATCATTGGCGCGGTACACGAAGTCGCCTGGTCTGAATGAAACACTTCGCACTTTAGCATCATAGTATCCCTTTATTTTTTCTTTGGATCTCGCTTCACATATAGCTGCGCGCTCACGTCTCTCTTCTAACAGGTCTAAGTCGATACGCCATTTGTCATCATTGGTTGCAACATTGACTTCAGCAGTGCGAATAGTTGGCATCCCAATTTCGGCTGGTATGACGGCCTCTGTCCCATAGACCAGAGAAAAGGGAGTGTCTCCCGTGCTAGTTTTGATTGAAGTGCGGTGTGCCCACAGAACATGCGATAATTCTTCCACCCACCTTCTTTTGTGCTTGTCCAGGCGTGCCTTAATTCCTTCACCCAGACTTCGATTTGCACGCTCTACTAAACCGTTGGTTTGTGGGTGTTTAACCGACGCGAAGTGTTGTGTGATATTCAACGTTTCGCACCAGTCCTTGAAAGGGTTGTCACAGAATTGTTTCCCGTTGTCCAAGATGATTTCCTCAGGTAGTCCGAAGCGGCATACAATATTTTCCTAAACAAAGCGTTTTACCTGATTGCCAGTAATTGTTACAATTGCCTTTGCTTCGATCCACTTGGCGAAGTAGTCTATGGCTACTATGAGGAACTTCAATCCTCCTGCTGCAACAGGGAAAGGACCTGCAATATCGATACCCCACTTGTAAAATGGCCATGGCGCCGTAATAGGTGTTAGTTCCTGTTGTGGTTGGCGTGGGACGGGTCTGTGAACCTGGCAGTCGCCGCACTTTCTTATTAAGTCCCGCGCATCACGGTGCATGGTGGGCCAATAGTATCCTGACCTTAAAGCGCGCGCCACCACGGACCGTGGTCCTGAATGCATGCTGCATGAACCGGCGTGGATTTCCCGGAGTACATAATTTGCTTGCAGGGGGCCGACACAGCGGAGCCATGGTTGTAGAAAGGAGCGTCGATATAGTATACCGTCTCGAAGTTCAAACCTCTGTGTTGTGCGCCGTATTCTTCGGGCTTCCTTCTGCTCTTGGGGCAATACGCCCTTGCTTATGAATTCCATTATTGGTGTCATCCACGTAGGACCTTCCTCCTCTATTACCGTGGATATTTCCATCTCTGAGATGGACTTGCTCTTCAGCGTTTCCACCAACACTTGTTTTGACATGTGTGCGAAGCTTGTGGATGCAATCTTGCTTAGTGAATCCGCCTTTCGATTTTCCCCTCTAGGGACCTGCTTGATGGTAAACCTGTCGAAACTTTGTATCAGCGACTTGGTCTTGTCGAGGTATTGGATCATGTTTTCTTCTTTAGCCACATACTCGCCCAACACATGGTTGACTACTAGCCGGGAATCCACATTTGCTTCCAGGTTACGTACGCCCATTCGAGCTGCAATGAGTAGTCCGGCGATTAGGGCTTCATATTCTGCCTCATTGTTTGTCGCTGTGAATTCAAAACGCATTGCGTAAGTGAATTCCATTCCCTCTGGGCTTGTGAGGATAAGGCCTGCTCCTGACCCATCCACGCATGAAGATCCGTCCGTGAACAAGATCCATGGGTCTTGTATTGCCACCTTGCCTTGTGAGGGTAAGTCCTCAATATCCGATTTTTCGATAATAAAGTCTGCTAGTATCTGCCCCTTAACCGCGGTACGTGGTCTGTAGGAAATGTTATGCTCACCTAGCAACACACTCCACTTATGCAGTCGTCCCGATGCGTCGGGTTTGGAGATGATTTGCTTGATCGGTTGGTTTGTGATCACTGCTATTGGATGTGCCTGAAAGTACCTGTGCAGCCGTTTGGCGGCGAACACTAATGCTAGGACCAACTTTTCCATTGTGTTGTAGTTAATCTCTATTTTCTTGAGTGTTTTGCTTACAAAATATATCGGTGTTTGCACTGAATTCCTGTCTGTCAACAGCACTGCGCTGACTGCTCCCTGGGTCGCAGATAAATACATAATTAATTCTTCCCCTGGTCGGGGTGCGACTAGCGTAGGAAGCGCTGCTAGGTGTTGTTTAAGCTGTATGAAGGCTTCTTCTGCTTCTGTGGTCCAGCGAAAATCTCCCTTCTTTGTACACATCTTGAGCGTTTTGAAGAGAGGAAGTGACTTTTCTGTTGATTTGGACAAGAATCTATTCAAACCAGCTAGCTTTCCGTTCAGGGATTGGACCTCCTTCAACGTGCGCGGTGAAGGTAGTTGGATGACAGCCTTCATTTTTTCTGGACACGGTTTAATGCCGTCAGGCTCAATCAAATATCCAAGGAACATGCCTTCTGTAGCGCCGAAAGTGCATTTCTTAGGATTTAGCTTCATGTTGATATCTCGTAGTGTCTTAAACGTTTCCTCTATGTCACGCACCAATTCATCCTCAGTGTGGCTTTTTATGATAAGGTCGTCAACGTAAACCTCTAGGTTGCGGCCCACCTGTTTTTCAAATGCGTTATCTACCAGTCGCTGGTAGGTGGCGCCTGCGTTCTTCAAGCCAAAGGGCATTTTAGTGTAGCAATAGACGCCCTGGCTTGTGTGGAAGGCCATTTTTTCCTCATCTTCCTTAGCCATCTGGATTTTGTGGTATCCTTTGTATGTGTCAAGGAAGCATTTAAGTGGGTATCCACACAAAGACTATATCTTCCAGTCTATCTCAGGTAGCGGGTAGCAGTCTTGTGGACATGCCTTGTTGAGATTTGTGAAGTCCACGCACATTCTCCAACTACCATCGCTCTTCTTGACCATCACTGGGTTTAAAAGCCAGTCATGGTAATAGACCTCTCGCATGATACCTGCGTCCACAAGTTTGTGTACTTCTGCTAGAATTGCTTGTGCGTGCTCCGGAGCCTGGCCGCGCTTCTTCTGTCGTACTGGAGAGTATCCTTGTCGGATTCTCAACTTGTGTTTTGTAATCGAGCGTGGTACACCAGTCATGTGCTTTGGTTCCCATGCAAAGATATCCATATTCTTTTGCAAGAGTGCGCACACGGCTGCCCTGCCTCTATCAGACAGCGATCCCCCAATCGATACTTCTTGGTCTGGGTACTCAGGATGAATTGCAATCTTCAGGTTTGGTACTTTAGATGCGCGTTGCTCTGAACTGTCTGCCGTCTCACATGTAATCGTGTTACATTCTCTAGGTTGTACAGTGGCATTGTAGAGGGTAACAATACCTCCTTCCACTGGGAACTTGAGCATCCCGTGTGCTGTAGATGGTACTGCGCGTATGGCTGATATCCCTGGTCTTCCGATAATGCCATTGTATGGCGAAGGGGACTTGATCACCATAAAATTCATCTAGGCTGTCGCGGAGTGTTCCTTATTACCAACATTGACTAGTAGGCGTATTTGCCCCATAGGCCATATCTTTTCTCCCCGTAAAGCCAGTCAACGCTGTCATGGCCGGGCTTAACTGACTGCGTATCTCAGGTCGCAGTCCCTTGAAACAATGTCCGTACATTATGTCTGCAGATGCTCCTCCATCAACATACATGTAGTGGATATCGTGACCCCCTGCATTAATTTCAGTGGTGAGCGGTTCTACCACTGCGTTGTCCGCAGTCAAGGTGGGGAAAGAGATTTCACTTCCACGGGAAAACTTTTGGCTGATCCTCTGCCTAGTTACTCGCTACCATGATTGTATCATATAGATGGTGTCAGCCTTATCTTTGGGTGCCTCTTTCTTGCTCCCAGTCTTCTGCCTATCTTTTCCCTCCTTGATGTTCTTGACCAGATGGTCCAATCTGCCTTCTTTTACTAGTTTATCAATTAATTGGCGCAATTGGACACATTCATTGGTGGTGTGGCCTTTCTGCCCATGATATCATAGTATCCACTCCCCACGCGTTGATCCTCTGGGTGCGCATTGGTGGGGGTCTTGGGAAGTTCGCGCCTTCCGTCGCGAATATCTCCTTGGAGTCTTGGTTAGCGGGGTATATCTGTCGCTATCCCGTCCGCTCCCCTGGCCGAGGTAGTTCTTGTTACAGTTACTACTCTGGTCAATGGATTGTCTCCGAGGTTGTTCTTGCGACCGATAGTTTGAGTAGCCTTTCTTGCTATCCGCCGTGGCGGCTTCTCCTTGGATAAAGGACCTTGTGCGTTTCATAAGTTCATCAAATGTTTGGGGAATCTTGTCGTTCAACCTTTTGATGAGTTCTGGGTTATTGATCCCATTCATGAACCCTAAAATCTTCAGTACTTCGGGGCATGCCTTAACCTGTATGCACTCATCTTTGAAGCGCTCCACATAAGCGCTTGTAGATTCCCCCTGGCGCTGTTTCACCCTGGCGAGTTCGACAGGGTTTTTAGCGCACTTCTTCCTTTGAGTGAAGTTCAGGCGGAACGCCTTTCGCAACTCTTCAAAGCCATCAATGCTTCTGCGTGGAAGCTTACTGAACCAGTTTCGCACGTTTCCCACTAATGTGGAATTGAACATGTGGCACCACACAGGCTGTGGCCAATTTTCAATGGTAGCAGCTGATTCGAAAATTTTTAGGTGATCGTCCGGATCACCTGTCCCGTCAGGTTTTCACATTGGCGGGCATGCACCTCCTTTTATTTTCTGAGAAATCGCTGATGCGTCGAGTGAACGCATCCACCTTTTGGCGGTGCCACGGGAGGGACATGTCCTCCTCTTCATGGTCGCGATATTTCCTCCTGGACTTCCAGTGCCCGGTTTCGCTGTCCTCGTTGTTCGAGGAGTTACCAGAGGACAAGCTTTCCCTCTTTCGGTGCTTGCGCCGACTATCCTCAGAATTCGCACTTGAAGGGCTTTCACTTGGGCTTTCGCTTGGAGAGTATCGTCGTCTGAGCCTGTCATGGACCCTACGACTACCAAGCCTGGCGTGGACATTAGTACGCCGTTCATCCTCTTCATATTCCCCAAGATATTGCATGTCCGCTGCTTCTTCATTCTCAACTCTCCTCCCGATCCTGGTAAATATTGGGGGTTGGCGGCTATTCCTTCCGCGCTTTTCCTTCTGATGGCGCGGGGGAGATATCTCATACTACGGGCCGAAATCGAGTCGGGCATGCAAACTCCGACCTGACCTCTTTTTCGCTTCCACTTGCATGAGAGCGGCCAAGGTTTCGTAGTTTTGAGACACGAAATCACTTGGCGCTAATTCTGGCGCAACCCCTTCTAGAGCAAGGATGTCTTTTTCTACCACTAGACTCTTGTTTCGGTCAGGTGCGTCTGGTGCTTTTGTGAGGTCCGTTTCTAGCACCGATTGGAGTGGAGTGGTAAATGGAGTGCGCAGTGGACCTTCTGCACCAATGGTGGTAGTGGTGGCCTGGGTTGTCCCCGGGCGTGGTTCCACCGTCGGGAAGACCAGATCTGGGCCTGATCCTTAGTTTCTAGCAGCGCTGGTTGTCCCAGAGGCTTGTTCAGAAACTAACCCACTTTGTTGCTTCTTCCCATGTATATCGCCATGCGATCGCTGGTTTTGATTTCCTTGCTTTGTCATTCTAGTTCTTAGTTCTTAGTGATGGTCCCACGGATGGCGCCACTTGTTGATACAAAAGTTGGGCGTTCCTTGTTTAGACTCCGGTTCTCGTACCAATTGAATCTTGATGCTTGAGACCTGCGTACTAAGTAAACAGAAAACACAGTTAGGCTTATCGTGGGATTGTCTCCCACGATTATCCTCCAGCGTGAGAGTAAGTAATCGGTTTTAGAGTTAATCGGAGAGTTAGGGTTTTAGATCGTACCTTTTAGATCGTACCTTTAATGAGGGATAGGGTTCCCCAAACTTTGGCGTACCCCGCCTAAGTCGGTTGGTAAACGCTTATCTCCATAGATAGGAGATATCCAATATCTTATTCCATACATAACCTTGGGTTTGGGCCTTCGTGGGCCCAAACCCTTATCGGCTTAGCCCAGTCCATGCTGGGCTCGCTAGTAGCGGTCATTAGTCGGGTTCGTGACCCGAATGTGGACGTCATCAGTTCATAGACACATTCACGTCTCGAATTGGTATCTGTGGTGTAAGGAAGAGATTCAGCATGATGGACTTCCTGCTCCTCACTTAATCTTTTTACCTGCCTCTCCAAGTCTTGGATTATGGCTTGGTGGTTCCTTATTCCTTGATCGACTTTACGTTCCAATTCAACCAACTGGTTTGTTATATCCTCATTGGCTTTCTTTTGACTGGCCATCCACTCTCTCATCATCTCCTCCGGTGAGGTTTTATGTGTATTGAAATGTTGTGATGGATGTGGTATTGTATTCCATGGATGTGGTATTGTATTGAAATGTTGACTGGCCATCCACTCTCTCATCATCTCCCTCCGTATGCTTATGAATTGGTCATCGATGTTTGTGGAGAGAGCTTCCAATTTCTCGACCAATGAGGCATGATCGGTATTGATGTTGCTTCCACCGGCAGAAACAACGGCTTTTGGATTGGAATTGATCATAGAATTTTTCGAGAGATCAAGCTTAAGTTGGACCTTGTACTCGAGGATTTTGAAAGCTTCGTTTGGAGTTTTATAGAGGAAGATTCCTCCAGCGTCGAGATTTCCTTGAATTGGATTGTCTAAAACGTGATAGAATGTTCGAATTATCGCTCCTTTGGTTAAACCGTGTCCATGACAAGTGCGAAGCATATCTTTCATATGGAGCCATGCATCAACGAGAGTTTCGTGATCGAGTTGGTGAAAGAATGTCATTTAGGAGACGTTTTAACTTTGCGGGAGAAAAGTATCGGCTAATAAAACCTTCTCTCATCTCATCCCGCGTAGTAGTCGTTCCTTCATTTAATTCGTTCAACCAAATCTTGGCTTCTCCGGTTAATGAGAAAGGAAAAGTCCTCAATTTAACCACTTCCTCTTGATTTTCACCATATTGGAATAGGCTACTAATCTCAAGAAAATCGACTATGTGTCGGTGAGGATCGAATCAGATTCTCCCATCAAATTGATTTTCCAGAATCATTTGCATGTGGGTACCCTTGATATGGAAATTTTTGGGAAAAGGGCGTTGAATAATAGTGGAACTAGGTGTTGGTGCAACGGTCCTAGTGTTTGACCACATGGGTTGGTCATCGGGATCAACGACGATTACGGTAGGGGAATCGAGTGGAGGTTTGAGTTTCTGTTCGAATATGTCGATTAACGACAAAAAGTTCCTCGATGAACGGTGGTTTCGGATAAGGTTTGGGTTTAGTCCTCTCTTTGATTTGACGTTTAAGCTCGTAAAGTTGACTAACGAGTTGATCACTCCAAGAGTGTGAGTTTATAAAAACCCGAAGCGATTCACAAAATATTTTAAAAAACAAAAATAAAAAGATAAAAATAATGAAAACGAACATGAAGAAAAATCTTTTTGTATTTTTTTTTTGAAAAATGACTTTAAAGAAATAAACTAAATAACTCTAAGACATTTTTTTTTTTTTTTTTTAAAAAAACTAGTTATGATTTTTTTTTCTTTTCCCAATAGTTCTCGGTAGCTCCATTGAAACGCACAAAGAAGCGGAGAAGCAGGTCAGCGCGAAGCATATTAAAAACCCAACTTCTTTAGGGAATCAGGGAGACCTGCCTTATACCTCTCACATAGTTTGTTTACAGCGAGCCTTACTTTCGAGGGAATAAAAAAAAATTATTAAATAATCTACCAAACAAACAAGGAAAAACACAAATAGGAACAAGACTAAACAAAGCTTGAACTAAAAGTTAAACAAAAATTGAAAAGGAAAAAAAGTGGTTTTTTGGACAGAATGGTTCAGCCGATCGGCTGGGCTTCCAGCCGATCCGGTTGGATTTGGTTTCGAGGTCTAGCCGAATCGGTTACGGGGCCGTACCGATCGGCTGGACGAACTGATAAGAAAAAGATTTTTTTTTCGCAAGCAAAGACGGCACAACTAGGGAATGATTTGAACACAGATTCGAAGCACACAAAAACACAAACAAATCCCCGGCAGCGGCGCCAAAAACTTGATGTGTCTCGCGACTAGTTTTCAATTTATAACAAGGATTACCGAATTAAGCTAAGAACACACGGGCAAGTATGACCCTTTCGTATGTAGTTAGTTTTGGTTGGTAAGCCGAGGTCGTTCACTGGGATTTGGGTGTTTTCAATTGTGAAGAATCTATGTAATATCAAATAACACGAAAGTGATAAATGGTTGTCACGTCCCAAAATACCATATAAGAAACAAGTAATGCTAAAATGAAATTCAGATGATTAAAAACTACACTTGCTTAAACTAGTTTCTTATCCTTAATTAGTATGATTGTGTTAACCTCTTCTTAACATGTTGGTTATGATAATTAGTTGGTGTACTAATCTATTATTCTTACAAGTTAAACCTTCGTCAAGATTTTAGTTCATAAAAACAAGCATTAAATTTCACCAATCAATTCAAGTTTCACAAGTTTACTTTCATAAACTTAAACACAAAAACATCCATTTGTCTTATCAAATTTGTTTAAGAAATGGTCAATACAAAAGGTAACCGACTATAGACAAAAGGTTACAATTGATTGTTAACAACTACTCTTACGACCGCTTTAGTTGTTTCCAATCAATCCAACTTGATGATCAAAAAGCGTTCTTATTACAACCACACTTTTAGTTTCTTTGTTTAACCAAGAATAATGGGTAAAAACAATCATCCATAGACAAAATGATTATAACTAGTTGAATAACAATAAGTTCTTTCGACCTCTACGATTACTATCAACTAGTCAAACTTGATTAACAAATGTCACTATGAAACTTAAGCACAATTAGATCTTAGAATCAACTTGAAATTGAATTAAAACATGTTAACACAATCATAAACTAATCATACGATAATCAACATCAATTTAAGCAAGTGCATAAAGAAACTAGCCACTCATATCAAACATAAACATAAACTCATAAATTTGAACATTAGAAAACATGATTAAAGGTCTTACAATGATTGAAATGAGATTACAAATGATGTAGTAATGATGCCTCAAGTATTGGTGATGACTTCTTGATGTTTTGACCTCCAAATGATGACTTCTTGGACCTCCAAAGTTTCTTGGGATTTTATGGACGAATTTTAGGTTTTGAGAGAGAGTAGTGGTGGTAGGAGAGGTGTTATCTCAAGTTGGGATGCTTAGAGATGGTTGCAAAGGCCTCTATTTTTACTCCTTCCAAGCCTAGGGGTTATAAATGCATTTCTTTGTCACCAAGGAGCTTGGAAGGGACTAGAATACATGTAGGAAGGACCTGGAATTGTTTGGAACAAGTTTGGAGTCTTAATGATAAAGAAATGGTTGTCCAGGCTTCCCACCCGATCGGTTTGGTCACTAGCCGATCGGCTGCTCTTCTCGACAATGCTCTAGTCGTTTCGGTTGCGGGCCCTGACCGATCGGCTGGAGTAAGTTGACAGAAAATGATAAACACCAAAGTTGTAGATCTTTCTCTTAGCTTTCCGTGGCCGTGAACGGGGGGTCAAACGGAGTTCGCATGCAAAAGATATGGCCAAAATGGTGAAGGTGTATCGGGAACAACGAAACTTCCAATATTTCTTCGTTTTAGCTTCTTTTCCTCATTTCTTTCTCGTTTTCCTTCTTGAACTTTATTCTTGAGTCTTGAGACCACCATCTTGATGACTTTATCTTCTCAAATATTCTCCACAAGTCTTTCTTTTGTCGGGAATTCTTCGTATATAGAGAAATCTTCGTATTTTACTTCTTTTTCAGTCTTTTCCTCCACTTTCCTGTACTTTCATACAAATGAACTAGCATACGTACTTTTATACGATTAAGTAACAAAAACATTTGATTATAGCCAAATAACATACATAAAAGCACGGATAACGCTACTAAAAATATGCACAATTTGAGCGTTATCAAACCCTATTCTCCAATAGAAAAAAAAAAACTATTCTACTTATAATAGAGAAATGAATCTCTCTTCTCATGGTTTTAAAACTAACACTTACAAAATACAAAGCTTATTGTACAATACATAATGCACTATTAATGATCTTTCTCATCAATCTTAATTTTAAGACTTACAAATCTTAAAGCTTAATGTACAAAATACAAAGCACTATTAATGTGGTCAAGATATTTAATGTAGTTAATTAATTAACTGGTCAATAAATACATTTAATGCAGTTATTAAAACACCCCTTACACAAGAAATATAATTTATCAAACATATTGTACAACCAACTTAAACATAATTCATGCATTAAAATGTCACTAATACAAATAATAAAGAACATTATATAAATATTCAAACCTGAACGAGCAAGGGTCCAAATGGGCCCGAGCCCGAACGGGTACGATCCAAACGGGCATGGGCCAAAGGGGGTCGAGCCCGAGTAGGCACGGGCCAAACGGGAGCTAAACGAAATTATTGAAATCCGTAAATTTATTATAAAAAAGAACATAATAAACTAAAATACATGATTCACAGGAAAATTTTATTTCATGGTATCTGAAACGGCAACGCGCGGGAATCCTGCATTAAATGTCACTAATACAAATAATAAAGCACATTATACAGATATTCAAGCCCGAATGATCAACGGGCAAAATGGGCTTAAGCCTGCGGGCCAAACAGGCTCGAGCCCGAACGGGCACGGGCTAAACGAAATTTATGATATCCGTAAATTTATTGTAAAAAAAAACATAATAAACTAAAATACATGACAGAAAATTTTATTTCAGGGTAATCGCCGCCGCAACGCGCGAATACCATGCTAGTCTAGTTATAAAGAGGCTTAAATATTAAGCTGGTTTGTAGAACTTTTATAAGAAAAATTACAAACGGTGCGTCCAAACACCCCCAATCATACACATCACGCCAACCCTTTCAAAATTTAGGGCTTATTCCATTTTAACCTCCAAAAACACACCTGCAAGAAAACAATGGCGAACGAGGCTGATATGAGCTGCTGGACCAATCTTCTTCATTCATCTTCTAAACTCGTCGAACAAGCTGCTCCTTCTGCTCAGTTTCCTCCTCTTCAGGTACACTTTCCCTATATCATTTTTTCTTACTTCTCTAACTATTATATATATATATTTTTATTTAAGATGTATCTATATGTTGTGTTTATAGAGGAATTTGGATCAATTAGAAGCGTTATCGAAGAAGCTGAAGTCGAAAACGTTGCGAACCGAGGCTCCGTCTCAATCCATCGCTGCCACGAGGTTTATTTTGTTGATTTTATTTCTGTTAGTTGTTGAGTTTGTATTTTGTGATATTTCGGTTGCGTTTGTTGTGTTATTTGTGAAAGTTAGGTTAGTAAAGCTAGGGTTTGTGATGGAGATTGTGAAGCGAGAATATATGTTGAATGCGGAATGTACGTTTGCGCTTGCATTTTGAGTTGTTTTATTGTAATAATTGTGAAGATTAGGTTAGGAAAGCTAGGGTTTAGTCACGGTTTGTTACGGAGTTTGTGAAGTTAGAATGCGTATCGTAGTAGTAAAGTGAGGCGTGTTTATGTAGTGGTTTTTAATTATTGGTTTATTTTTATTGTTTTTGCGTATTGTAGACGTAGAGGTAAGTGAGTGCGGAATATACGTTTGCGCTTGCGTGTTGAGATTTTTTATAGTATTATTTTGTGAAAAGTTAGGTTAGGAAAGCTAGGGCTAGTCGCTGTTTTTGACGATGACAGTGAAGTTAGAATGTGTATTATAGTGATAAAGTGAAGCGTGTTTATGTATTGGTTGTGATTTATAGGTTTATTTAGATAATATTAGTTAACTGTTTTTGGGTGTTACTGAATTAACAGAATAAGGAATGTACGTTTTCGTCTGCTTTTTGAGCTGTTTTATTGCATTGTTTGTGAAAATTAGGCTAGGAAAGCTAGGGTTTATTGGCGATTTTTATTATGTTTGTGAAGTGAATATGCTGCGTCTTAGTAACAAAAGTGAAGTGTACTTATCTAGTGGTCTTGATATATAGGTTAAATCATGTGTTTTTTATTTCTTCTGCAGACTAGCATTGAGAATTCGTGTATTGGATGAACTTGTTAAAATGTGTAAATTGTTAAACGTATGTACAGGTTACTTGCACGTGAGGGGATAAATGCTGAGCAACTGGCACGGGATCTTAAATCATTTGAATTGAAGGTATTAGTTAATGTACTTGTTCATTGGTATACTAAGCTAAGTTGTTGGGTTATGCATAGTTGTATGCTATGTAGCTTGTTTCGTAAGATAAGTACACAATAAGAGTCTTTTGGCGAAAGTGCATGTGAAATGTTGTGTGTGTATGATGACATCATATAACAAATGGTATTTTGCTAGAGGGCATCCTGCTGGCCCTTGCACGTGATAGCCGGTGAACATCATCTTAGAAAGTGCGTGTCACATGCCTTAGTTCAATAGCCACTACTATTTCTATGGACATGTTTTCCATTCTGTATGTTGATGAACGATATCTAGTCAAGGATGCTATAGACCTTAGGGAACCAAGGGTGGTGAATTTCTTTTGTTGCGTCGAAGATGAATTTATGTATAATATATATTTTCCCATTTGGTTTTAGATATTCGACTTTAGTTATATATAAGACCGTCTAAGCTCTTTAGTTATTAATGCTTGATTATTTTGTTCTGATAATGGCATAATGCTATCTGGTAAGCAACTTTTATTTATGTGCCATTGGTATTAGTTACTTATTCTTACGAGTTAAATGTGTATTTTGTAGACGACTTTTGAGGATATTTTCCCTGCTGAGGCTACCAGTGTTGAAGAATACTTGCAGCAGGTATATAACCTCTCTACTACTGCATACTATTGAACTAAATATGTGTTAAATAGATACGCATATAATATTACTATGTTATTTTGCCGTTCTTGCAACCGATGAGTAGAGTTCCATGGTACACTGGTGTTCTTCTTCACTTACTACTTGTTACTGCTTACTAGATGACTAACCTAGTGTGGGTTGTTATTCAGCTCAGTCAGCTTCATTACTCTTAACTATTTACCAGAACAGTAGATCCTTATTTTTATCCCGCATTTTCATTTTTCCCACAGTTTTGGTGGTTGCTGGTTTTTATTATTGTCCACCTCATATCTTTTATGTGTGATTTTGCACGAGATTGATAGTCAACTGACAGTACTCTATTCAACGACCTTATTTTCTTATGTGCGTAATTGTATATTAAGGTTTTTACTATGTGACTATGCTGCATCTTAAAACATTTCTTATTGAGTATCCTTTTTGTGATTGTTGGTTCTGTATAAATGGTTATTGCGAGAATGGTCTGTAGAATCTTAGCAGTTATATCATTAACTTATTTATACCTTTGTCTCTCCACTACATAGCAGTTTGAATTCTATGATCTTTATGTCACTTATCTGTAAATTCAGGTTCATGAGATGGCTATGGTGTCCGCTGTTCAGGAAGCCCAGAAAGATAATCTCAGAAGTTTTAGCGACTACATGATGACAGTTCTAGAGGTTAGTTGCTACAAGGATTCCCAAGTTTTTCATCAGTTATGTCATTTGACATATGCCAATTTATCTCTTACATTATCTTAATAAGTTGTCTTTTCCACTCACATCTATCATCTATGGAACAACCTGTCAATCTGTATATGCTGGTTTAATTTGTTTAACATTTTGGGCATTTTTTTTCTAAAATTTACTGCATATGGGTGAAGTTTTAAGACATGAAACAAATTTTATTCTCATGCTTTAATTTACTAACACGATACAAAAAAGCAGTGACAAAAATTTGTCAAATTTCTTGCTTATGGAAGTACAAATCCAAGTTGCATTTGAAAGTATGAATCTAAATGTTTCATCAAAAAATTGAGATGCAAGCTATTGATGTGTGTTTAAACTATTTGAGTAGCATATCGCAATACAATATTCATAAAGAAGGCTACTGTTAGATGTATCTTTTCTTTTTTGTAGATCTAAGAATTTATCTAGGCTACAAAAATACTCTTGGAAACTGTTAGTGGTATGCTCCAAAGAATTTAAAAGAACTGTGTGTGCCATAACTAAGAACGAGAATTAGAATAAACAAAAAATGGAAAAAACTATATCAATACTATGTCTATAGCTTAAACTAAGGCATCTTAAGACTTACGTTTTTTCAGGTTTGTAAACTCCTCCTGTACGTTGTTACATATCCACTTCATCTGTGACTTTGAACAGTTCTGCTCATCTTACTAGGCCACATCTTAAAAAAAATTCAAAGTGTTTCATCAGCATCCTGCATATAAATTTTTACTAGTAGTTTATTTGGATAGCATGTAAAAACAATGGAACCAAGTTTATAATATCTTCTAGCTCGTGATCATATTGCCTATCTCTTATTTACTTGTCTTCAGCGAACTACCATTTCATTTATGTACTAATTAGATTTTTTTTTGAAAGGCATCTATTATACATACAATATTACAAACCACAACAATCTCACTTTTGACCACAACGGGACTTGAATCCACAACCTCTTGGTTGGTAACATAAGTATCGCACGGGCACCATCAGGCCAAAGGTTCTTTGGCACTACCATTCCCTTTATAGTCTCTACATAATCTCTCAAACTTCGGTTTCAGTGTTCTTTTTGCTACCACCCTTTAGAATATGCTGAAACTATCTCCTATAATCTTCTACAAGAGTGAATGACCTAATGCATCGTCTAGAATATCATTTGGTCTAGCTCTTTTCGCACTTTAATTGCATGAATTATTGTGATATTCCAGTTAATTGACAGTCTGTACCCTAAGCTTCTGCAAGGTTAGACTTCAACCCTTATTGGTGTGCCCAAGTGGATGCTGTAAAATGTTCATGTAAAATTATACCCTCCTCCTGATTTGAAAATATATCACGACACAAATATATTAAAATGTACAATTCAGCCATTTCCCATACCTCATTCAGACAACAAAAGGAACATGAGTGAATATGTTCTACTAGTGTTGATGCTTTAAGATAACCGTATTAATTCTTGCCTCCTTTATGTTTAATTTTACTGTGTTTTGTGTTTCTATCTTTCAGGATGACTGGCAAAAGGAAAAAAGGGACTTTCTTCACAGTATGAGCCGCATTTCAACCTTACCAAGGACCAACGTAAACGAATCAAGCTTTGGGGGAAGCCGATCAGGGCCAATATTATCTCTAACATCTAGTCCTCATATGTCGTCTGGTCCGTCTAGTATGGAGCTTGTGCCAATAGCTGATAAGCCAGCCATTGATAAGAAGGCTGCAGCCTATGCTGAGGTTGTGAGGGCTCTCAATGATGCCAGACTGCGTAGTTCAGCATTTAAAGTAAGTCCATGAAGATGTGTTCTATGTTTATCTTTTCTCAGATCATTGATGAATGATGATAAAGCTTTAGAGGCTAGTCGTATTTCAGTCAAAGCTTAGTGTAAGAAATTGGACTAGATCATGTTATTAAGTATTTTAATAACCTGTTTTATTGGTGTATGTTATGGCATTTACTTGTCATTCTACCTATTTTTTCTTTTTCTTTATCAAGCTATCATAGTATACTAATGTGTGTCTGTTCAAAAAAAAAGTACACTAATGTGTGTAATATTATTCCATGTGCCAGCCAGCTACTGCTTTCAAGGTTGCATATGAAAGTCTTGGCCTGGATTCTTCTGGTGGTAAATCAGTTACTATGAGCAAAATTTGGCATCTAGTTCAGGTACACCCTATTTAACAATCTTGTAAATACAATGTAAATGCAAAACAATGCAGCTGCTTGTATAAACGCTAGATATGCCTTCCTGGTAGAGTATGCAACGTGATTATCATCTGATGATTTTTGATATACAGACTTTGATGGGTGAGAATTCAAGTGTGCAAGGAAGTGTTTCCAAGAAAATGTCACTAATAATTGGTGCAAGGCGGCACCTGGAGTGGGGGCATGAGAAGTATATCATGGAAATGATACAAAGTCACCCGGCACAGGTAATAGAAGATATAGTCATGTTTATTTTTACAAGCCGCTAGCCTATTATTATTTTCAATTGTCAAAATAGTCTTATGGACTATGTTTACGTGACTTTATCATATTATGGCCATTGATGAAAACGTGTTTCATTATCTTTTCACCAACAAACACCTACATATCTGTGTTTGTGGCATATTATTGCATATACTATGTAGCCGTTTTTATTGCATAAAGCTTCATTTGCTTCTTTTACTGCAGGCTGCTCTTGGTGGAGTGGTTGGCAATTTGCAACGCATTCATGCTTTTCTTAGGGTTTGTGGTCACTTCACTTTAAATAATCATATTATACTTTTTGGGGTTCAACCTCTGATCTTTGAGGAGGAGCATGTGCTTTACTAACTTTATTCTATACTGCAGATCCGTTTAAAAGACTATGGGGTTCTTGATTTTGATGCCGGCGATGCTCGCAGGCAGCCTCCCTATGATACCACGTGGCAGCAGGTGTTTGCTTAACTCTTATGTAATATTTCAATATTGGGTTGATCTAACCATGATCTATTTACTTGCGCTAGTTCATAAAATGAAGTTACTACTGTTTTGTGTATAACAGATCTATTTCTGCTTGAGAACCGGATACTATGACGATGCAAGGAATGTTGCTTCACATTCTCGTGTTTCTCACCAGTTTGCATCACAGGTACTGATTTTCCGGTGTACCTTAGCGAAATTCTTTAAACAAACCTTAGCTACCTTTTTTTTGACAGCTGGCTGAGTGGATCACAAATGGAGGCACAGTATCAGTGGAAACTGCTTCTGTTGCTGCAGACGAATGTGAAAAAATGTTAAGGATGGGTGATCGAGCAGGCCGAGGTACTTTTGACAAGAAAAAGTTACTTCTGTATGCACTCATATCTGGATCCCGTAGGCAGATTGATCGCCTACTCAGAGAACAACCTACTCTTTTCAACACCATAGAGGATTTCTTGTGGTTCAAGCTATGTGCTGTTCGAGACAGTTCTGGTGGATCAAGTTCTGCTTTGAACGAGGGCTTATCACCTTACAGCTTAGATGATTTACAGGCTTATCTTAACAAATATGAACCATCTTATTATACAAAGAATGGGAAGGATCCTCTGGTATACCCATATGTGTTGCTGCTGAGCATACAGTTGGTTCCAGCTGTCCTATATTTGTCTAAAGATACTGGAGATGATGGATATAACGTAGATGCTGCACATATAGCAATTGTGCTGGCAGATCATGGTGTGTTATCTGATTTTACTGGAACAGGTCATAAATTAGGGGTGATGGATGCTATTGCCGAGTCAGCTAGTATTATTAGACAGTATGGTTCACTTTATTTGAGGCATAATAATCTTTCCATGGCATTGGAATACTATGCACAAGCTGCTGCTACGGTGGGGGGTGGACAGCTGTCGTGGTCTGGAAGAGGAACTAGGGATCAGCAAAGGCAGCGGACTCTGATGATGCAGCAGCTGCTCATGGAGATATTGTTACGTGATGGTGGGATTCTTCTGTTACTTGGGCCAAGTGGGGCAGGAGAAGAAGGTGAATTAAGACGATTGTTAATGGATCCAAAAGATAGGCACCAATTTCTGGTTGAAGCCGCTCGCCAGTGTCAGGAAGCTGGTCTTAATGACAAAGTAAACTCACTCCCTTATAAGAATTGTGGGCCTTTGTATACTGTATTTTGTATGATAATTTTCTATTTCATCTAGCAGTTATGGCCCATTTAGGTATAAATGTATAATGGGTCAATTTGGGACGTGTCTTATCTTAAACAAGGTACATAATAACATTGACTCAAAGGGGAAGGGGTTAAATTAGCCTTACAGGTGAAAGTTGCTAAAAGTTAAAAATACATAATAGCATGATACAATAGCATCCTAAGTAGTTTATTCAAAGATATATATATCTTTGATGTAATAGTAGTTTTTTGTTTAATTATAAATTATGCGTTAGCTGTTTTAAACACTGGACAGAAGATTTCTGTATGTCCTGCTGATCCAAGGTGGCCCATGTCTCCCCATATAAAAAAATGACCAGTTTCAACCAGGTCTCGTTTTGATCTTTATTCAACCCACCCATATTGCTACCTCTAGTTAATGCTAAGCCTTTATTATCTATGAATCCCCCTTTTAGGACCAATATGTGTTTTTTGGCAGCTCCTTTGAGTTGATGACAATACCTGCATAGATTTACTCGAGTTTTTTTTTTTTTTTTTTTTTTCCTTTGATAACGCTTGTTATTTTGTTAATCCTTGTTACCCATTTGTCATCCCTGTGCCTAGGCTAGATAAGCAAAGCAACTTGATGTGCCCTTTTTTCTTTTAACGCACACCATCAAATCAAGGGGCCACATTTTATAGATTTACTGTCTTTCTAACGCACATTCTTTTTATTGATCGACCCTCTTATTAAATATATCTTTTCTGAATACAAAATTATGCTTTTAAATTATTTACTTCATCGTTGCCTGTTGATTTTTTTATTGAGTTAGGTACTAGTGTACCATCAAGTTGCTTTGCAAGCTATATACCGGATGGTATCATAGATCCTTCTATTAAAACTTATACATCTTACTATTGCAGTTTATTGTTGCCTGCTACTGTTTGAACTTTTGATAAGTGTTAATTACTGCTTTTTGTGTAAAGATGATCGTTTTGCTAATAATTCATCTTCATTTCAGTCTATAGAGATTCAAAAGAGAATTGGGGCGTTTGCAGCAGCACTGGATACCATAAACAAGGGCCTTTCTGAAGCGATCTGTTCTTTATCACGTGGTAGACTGGATGGAGAGAGCCGGACAGCTGGACTTGTTCATTCTGGAAATGAGTTGCTGGAGGCGTTTAAATACTACCAGAACATCAGGTCTAATTTTATCCTTGGTCTGGAAATATTAACACTGATTTTGAATTTAGGCTTGTAATTTGTGAAACAGCAGTGACGTTATTATCTATTTTGCTGCGGTTAAACCCGTTTGATTGCATTTCTGTATAACGTGATTCCGGCTTTCATTTTTTGTCTTGGTGGATCTTGTTAATGCAATGCATTTTGAAACATTTTTTTGATCAAAATTTTAATATAGGTGATGCAATAAAAATTGTTACAAAAATTATTGTTATGAATCTAGACTAACAAATACCAAGCATTTTATGAGTCTAAAAGCATATTACAAATACACTTATGGCACGATCCATTTGGGTTTTTTTCTCTTTAGCTATTTTTTCTTCTGCCCATTCTACGGTTTAAGATAAAACATAATTAGTAAACGAGTTTAATCTATTACATCTATTTTGATATTTCAAATTTTGTCAAACAGTCTTATCCTTAAGCAGATAGGTTTCAAATCAATATACGCATCTTCATTGATTTTAAGTATTTAACTGTTAATTATCATGCTGACTTAACTTGTCACATTTCTAACTTCATTGTGCAGTCCCCAAGAGAGAGACCATGTATTAGAGCAAGAAACTTTGTTAAGACAGCTTGAGACAATTTTGTCCATCCACAAATTGGCACGGGAAGGACAATATCTAGATGCTTTAAGGAAGGTTGCCGCACTTTCATTTCTGCCTTTTGATCCCCATGCTCCCGATGCCACAACAGATATGTTCCAAAGTTTGTCTCCCTATGTCCAAGCTTGTGTTCCAGACCTTCTGAAGGTGTCTCTTCAGTGTATTGACAACGTCAGAGATACGGATGGGTCACTTCGTTCATTGAGAACCAAGGTAAGTTTGTCTTCGTTAACATAAAATGTTATTCACTCACTTCCCGAACAAAACCACATTTTTTTGACTTGCACATTTTTTTGACTTAGACTTATGATTAAATACCAAAATACCTTTTTATAAGACTAAGCTTCGGAGCGGGTGTGCCCATTATTGATTTGACATAAATGTTCATTTGTTCTTTTCTTTTAGTAACAAGTATATCCTTTGTGCAGATTGCCAATTTCCTTGCAAACAATTTGAATCGCAACTGGCCGCGTGACTTGTACGAGAGAGTAGCTCGAACCTTGTGAAATCAAAGTTATGTGTTCCGGCTTATGATATGTTAGTAGGCTCGTGAGATCTGTTTTAGTGAGTTTGTCAAGAAATCAATCTTGTGGAAAATTTATGCAACTATGAATGTATGATTGTAATGAGGCATATGATCTATTCTAGTTTTGTTTTTACCTGCAAATGCCAAATTTCAAAAGCTATCATTTGCACAACTGGAACAGTAAATATTACCTTATGTCGTTCCCCTGAAGTCTATCAGGTTTTATATTGTCAGCTTCGCTATGTTATAATGTTGGTGTTACTACAAGTATAAATATGAATAACTCAGCTTAAGCCATCGTAAAAATTTGAAGATATTGGAATATGCTTATGCTATGCAGCATATTACTAGTACTTTATATACATATGTCAACTTGGTGACAAGTTTTTTCTATTTTATTCATCTTCCGTCATCATTTCAAACCACAAAGTACGTAAATGTACTTGTATACAAAGAAAACTTAGGGAGGAGGGAGTGGTCTCGGGGAAGGGATTCGGGTACCCTTACCCGAGCGGTAACACCGCCGCCACCACCTAGGGTAGCAAAATTGGGTAGCAATTTCGGTATACGAAGCCGAGCTTGATGAAGGGTTGTTTATGTGAGTGTATGTGTTTTTATGGGGTTAGGGTAGAATTGGGTAGGATCGGTTACCACTCCCTCCACTTAGGGTAGTGATAGGGTAAAATTGGGTAGTTTTGAGTTGGAAGGTTTTTATTGGATAGAGGTGATGTGGCACCTAGGGTATTAGGTGACCACTCCCTCCTCTCTTAATGGTGATTTATATTATACAGAACACATTCTACTAATTAGAGTACCATTGACCTTGGTATTTTATAATAATACAAGTCCTTGCTTATACTCTACCAAAGTTTAAATTATTTTTTAAACTATGAACAGACCTTGTACCAAAGCTTATATCAAAATTAGCAATAAAGAAATCGCTTTTTAAATAATCCGAAAAAAATATTATATCGTGATATTTATCTAAACGCTAGTTACTCTTTCGTTTTAGCTATTTGTACCAAACGTTTTAATGCTCGTATACATTGTAGACCCAAGAGGTTATGAGTTAATATTGCTGGGAATCAATGTGATGGATTTGTCTCAACGATTCTAAACATAAAATTTGTTCAACTTCTACCAATTTTTTCATTCTCTCCCACTGCCAAACACGCAAAATAAATTTCTTCCAACCAAACACGTTAAATCAACCAAAAACACGAGTATCTTTATACATAATATAGAGTTTAAGTGTTTAACCTTCAATTATAAACATTCACTTTCATTAACCATTTTCAGTTTATGCATTTCATAAACATTTTACCAAACCACCACGGAATAACATAGTGGTAAGGTCTTTGGTTTCCTTTCAAATGTCTAATGGTTCAAACTTCGCTAGATGTGCACATTTTAAGGTATTTAAAAAAAGATAGCGACGGTCCCCAGTAACATAAATAGAGAAAACCTCATCAATTTACCTTTTTTTCTTAAATATTTTACCATCATAAAACAAACATTTTCTAGCAAAGTATGTCAGTTATTTTCATATATAAATATAAAAACATATATTTTTATAAACAAACTAGAGTGTCTATAAAGTTTTTTTTTTTTTTTTTTTTTTTTTTTTTTTTTTTTTTTTTTAAGTAAGAGCACACAGTGTGCTTGTGTTATTTGTCCGCCAAAACCACAAGTACCACCAATCACACGCCATTCATGGTACCATCTATCAATCCATTTATTAGCAAAAGTGTTTTGAGTTGTTGGAGTGACTCACGTTATTGAATGCATGCACATTCTTCTTGTTCTTCTTTTTTATTATTATTATTTTTTGTCTCTTGTATTGTCTTGAATGCTAGCTCACAATATTGAATGCATGTACTTTTTTTTTTAATTTATTTATTTATTTATTTATTTATTTGTTTCTTGTGTTGTATTGAATGCATGCAACGGGTAAAGGTTTCAAAAAGAAAAGTTGTCATAGCAACCGGAAAAAAAAATACACCCACTTTCAACTATATATACCAATTTTGACAGACATAATTTTCAAACAATCCAACCAAATCTCAATATTTATACTCTTTCATTTACATTTTAAAGCATTCTTCCATATTCTATAAAGTTTTAACTTCTATTGATCTTTTTAACGCTGAAACTCGAGCTGAAGAATTATTACATTTATACGATATGCACGAAGATTTTCTAGCCTTTGACGACGATGCAACAAGTAGTTCACACAGCCGGACTTACATACCCCGAGAATATGCAGCGGCCGAACAACGTCTTCTTAATGATTATTTTGGAGATAATCCAAAATATCCCGAAAGAAATTTCAGGCGCCAGTACCGGATGAGTCGACGACTATTTTAAAAAATAGTCAAAGGTATAATTAAATATAACGTTCATCCTATTCCCAAGCACTTTAAATTTTTTAGATCACGGCCAGATTGTATTGGTAAAATGAGTATCCACCCCATAATGAAATGCACGGCCGCTATACGCCAATTGGCATACGGGACAACACCCGATGCTTTCGATGAATATTTGCAAATTGTCGAACGTTGTAGTCGTGATAGTTTAGATCATTTTACCAAATGTATATGGGATTTATACTTCGAGGAGTATTTAAGAAAACCATCCCCGAATGATATTATGCGGCTATATGAAAAACACGAAAACTATCATGGGTTCCCGAGTATGCTTGGTAGTATAGATTGTATGCATTGGGAATGGGCCAAATTTTCGAACGCTTTCAAAGCGCAATTCCAGCGAGGGGATCACAAGCATCCGAAAATAATGCTTGAAGAAGTTGCATCTCAAAATTTGTGGATTTGGCATGCATTTTTTGGTATATCTGGTGCAAATAATGACCTAAATGTTCTATATTGGTCGAATTAGTTTGACGACCTCATTGACGATCACGCTCCCGAGGCCCCGTTCACAGTGAATGGTCACACATACACCAAAGGATATAACCTAGCTGATGGTATTTATCCCACATGGTCTACTTTTGTCAAATCATATAAAATCGCCCGAAACCATGCTGATATACATTTTAAGAGGGATCAAGAAGGTGCAAGAAAAGATGTGGAACGGGCTTTTGGTGTTTTTCAGGGTCGTTGGGGGATTATAGCACAACCCACACGTGCTTACCATGTGAGCAAAATACGTAGGATTATGTATTGTTGCATCATATTTCATAACATGATACTAGAAGACCAAGAATTTCAAATAAGTGAATTTAAGGAAATATATGTTAGTCTGGCCACAAATATACAAGAAACATGGATCGAAAGATGCGATCGGCATGCAAAGAAACGAAAGGAAATACGTGACAAGGACGTGCATACCAACCTTTGACATGATCTTGTGGATCATCTTTGGCAACAATATCTAGAACGACAACGACAAGAAGATATGTATCTATTTATTAAGTTATGTTTAATTTTAATAAAAATGTGTTTGTTTGTGTATTGTAATTTTATTTTATGTTTTGTAATTTTATTATATGTCTAATTTTAATAAAATGTGTTTTTTCGTTTATATATAAAGTGATGAAGATGTGATGTAGATGATAAGGTGTATTACTAGATGAAAGTGAGTAAATGATGTGATACAGATGATAAGGTGTATTACTAAATGAATGTGAGTAAATGATGTTAGGAATTGGAAATTCCCTGTTAAAGTGTCGGTCACCCCAATTATTGTTGGGAATTATGCGAAGTAGGATTTCTACCGTCAATTCTGCCGAAGGATTCTGCTGAAGTAGAAGCAGAATATGCTGAAGAAGAGATTCTGCTGAAGTATAAAAGCCGTGCCGTATTTCTGCTGAAGGGTGGAAGCTGACTAGGATCTGCATGCGCTTTATTAATTACATGCTAACCCATCATTATTCTTGAACTGCCCGAGGTTAGCATGGGTATTATTGTACTGCTCAATATTGTTTAGTGTTTAGCCATTAAATGCATGCTTGCATGCTTAGTCGATTGAGTAGTAATAGTTTAGGGTTCCTTGTCTATAAAAGGAACTTGATAGTATGTAATAGTAATCAATTCGAAACGTAGAGTTTCAGTTAATAAAAGATCCATAGAGGATCTAAGTGTTCTTAGTTATAACAGCTTGTATTTACATTCCGCTAAAGAATACGAGTTGTAGAGATTTTCTATTAGTTTGCTTATGATTACATAGGCAACACTAACGATCTACGAGTGCTCAAGATCCGTCAAGGTCTGTGTGTGTTCAACAAGTGGTATCAGAGCCTCGGGAAAGTCTCTACGATACTAAGAACCATATTTAACCTCACCCCCATACAACCAAAAATACATTCACCATGCCTGGAACTGATGATGAATCCGAAGTCACCAACAACAACAGCAAGAACACCACCTCTATGCAACAACTTAGTCTTTCCAACAGTAATGGTAAGTTTCCTTATCTAAAAAAGGAAGAGTATGATCTGTGGACAATGAAGATGCAGAACTGGATCTCCAATATTGATTGGAATCTTTGGGAGATTGTGAAGAAAGGAAACAGTCTGAAGAAGACTATCCCAGATCTTGATGGTAAGTTTACCATTGCTCCTCCCAAAACTGCTGAAGAGATTCTAGCTGTGCAAAGAGAGCACAAAGTAAGAACCATCCTTCTTCAAGCTATTCCTGAAGATCACTTGGGTGATTTTCACCACATGGATGATGCAACCGCTTAAAGCAAGGTTCGGTGGCAATGAAGAGTCCAGGAGAATGAGGAAGTCCATGCTGAGACAACACTTTCAAGAATTCAATATCTCAGAAGAAGAAGGTATCCACAAGGGATACGACAGGTTTCATAAGATTTTGAGTCAGTTAAACCAGCTGAATGCAAAACCTGACAATGATGATTGCAATTCAAAGTTCCTACGATCTTTGCCTCCATCATGGTTACATGTAAGTATAGCCCTTAAGGCTAAAGGTGGGTTGGACATGCTCACTTTTGATGAGCTGTACAACAAACTCAAATCACTTGAACCTGATGTCAGGACTCCCTACCGTGCATCCTCTTCTGGTCATACAGCCTTTGTTGGGACATCTCACTCCAATATGATGATGCATGCTCCAAGTCCAACTTACTTACCATCATCATCTTACACTCCCACTCCACCATATAACAATCGTCCCACTCCATCATGCCATCAAGCTAAAACTGGTAGTATATTGGAGGATGTTCTTCATTCATTTGTTGCTGATTATGATACTCAGCAGCATCTTGTCTATGAAGATTTTGAGCAGGTGGACCCACTTGATATGGAGGAGATGAAACTGAAATGGCAGGTGGCCATGCTTTCAGTAGATATCAAAAGGTTTGAAGAGAGGTCAGGAAGAAAGTTTGGCTTCAAGGGAAAGGATCCAGCTCGTTTTGAGAGGAGAAAGGTCAAGTGTTTCTCTTGTCACCAGATGGGTCATTTCTCAAGGGAATGCAAAGATAGGAAGAGTGGAGAGGGAGCTAACTACAATTCCTATCAGCAGAATCAGAAGGAAGCTAGAACTTCAGCAGCTCTTGTCACCTTGGATGAACAGGTCAACTGGGCTGCACATGAACCTGTGAATGAGGAAGCTGCTGATACAGAGAAGCTTGGATTGCTGGCAAGATGTACTTCAGAAGATAGGCATGATCAATTTGCCTTGATGGGACTTTCTCAGGTACACAACTGTATATTTGGTTGTAGTGAAAGATACAATGAACTTAAAGAAGCTTATGATACTATGAAACCTAAATACAATGAATGCTATGTTGATAATGAAGCTTATAAACTTTCGTTAAAAACATTAGAAAGATAAAAGGTATGGTTTCAAAAGAATCAGATAGATTATGAAGAAAAGATAAAGGGGTTACAATTTGATCTAGATATTGCAAACATTAACTTAAAACGCACTGAAAAGGAAAAAGCTGATGCTATTACTGAAAACCTATAGCTTAAAGAGAAACTAGCTGAGGAAATAGCTAGACATAAACAATGGTTAATATCAGGTGACAAAATAGCTAGAGAAATCTATAGTAGTCAGTCAGTGACCTCTGGAATAGGTTTAGGCTTTCAAAAGTATGTAGGATTGGAAGCTAGGAATGATGGGCGTAAATCTACACCTGTAGGCTTAGAAGATTTTGTTAAAAAAGAAGGTGATTTGCATGCTGTCCCTGGACCTATTAGAGGTGAATTCATGCCCACTGACCTGTCCATTACTGTTGACTTTGATGGATCACACCATCTGTATGGCAAAAAGTCAAAAGACTTGCCAGACCCCGATGCTTCATCTAATGACTTTGTCTCTTGCTCTGACAGTGACAATTCATCGGATCAAGGGTCTACTTCTCATGCCAGCTGTGATTCAAGTGATAAGTCAGACCTTCCCAAGCCCTCACCTGAGCCTACACCCAAGCCTGCACCCAAGTCTATCTACAAGCCTTCTAGGGTAGCTGCTGAGGAATCAACTTCCAAGACAGTTTCCTCTGAAGACTTGTCCTTTAAATCTTTGCATAATAATTCTGTTAAAAACAATTCCTTTAATGTTTCTGGTTTAAGTACTTCTACATGTAATAGAACATCTTCTTTGTTGAATAAATCTTCCAAAAGGAAGACATGTTTTGTATGTGGAAGTAAATTTCATTTAATTAAGGATTGTGATTTCTATGAGCAAAGATTGGGTGTATGTGCTACTCAGCAGAAACCTAGACCAGTGTGGACCAATGTTAATAATATTCCACCTTATGTCCCACAAGCAACTTATACTGACTCTCCTTGGAGGAGATCAGCTGATAGACCTTATATACAACCTACTAGCCCATACTTTAAACATGGTTATTGGCCTGCATATGTTGACTCTATGAATAATGGGAAAGGGTGTTGGGGTACTGCTGTCAAGTCCTCAGCAGGTTGTTCTTGGAATAATAAGGGACCTAAATTTCAATGGAAACCCAAGAACAATGGTGGATCTTTCTCATCTGCTAGACCTAAATCTTATGATCCACAAGGCAGGTTCAAGTCAGCAATGACTAGAGCCTCCTTTGTATACTAACATTCTTTTGTATATATTTTTTGTTACTATAGGATGATCCTCTTAAGCATAAAGATATTGGTATTGTTGATAGTGGGTGTTCAAGAAGCATGTCTGGAAATAGAGATATGATGCAAAATTTTGTTCCTATTGAAAAAGGAGGCAATGTGGCTTTTGGTGGAAGTGATGGTAAAATTACTGGGAAAGGCACCATCAAGACACCCCTACTGAACTTTGAGAATGTGTACTATGTTAGGGAACTTCAGCAATTCAACTTGTTCTCAGTCTCACAAATTTGTGACACCAAGAACAAGGTACTCTTCTCTGAAGATGAATGTCTTGTGCTTTCTAAAGAGTTCAAGCTTCCAGAAGATACTTCAATTCTGCTGAGAGTTCCTCGAACTCACAATCTATACACATTCAACCTCAATGAAGTTCATCCTGAAGGTGACCTCACTTGTTTGGTGGCTAAATCATCCTTGGATGAGTCTACCAAATGGCATAGGAGAATGGCTCATGTGAATTTCAAGACCATAAACAAACTCTCTAAAATGGGTCTTGTTGAAGGTCTTCCCTCCAAAGTTTTCTCCAATGATCATAATTGTGTTGCATGCAACAAAGGGAAGCAACACAGAGCCTCCTACAAAGCTATCACTGCTATGAGCATTATTTCTGAGCCTCTTCAGCTGTTACATATGGATCTATTTGGTCCAACTCAAGTCAGAAGCATCGATCACAAGTATTTTTGTCTAGTGATCACTGATGGCTTTAGCAGATTTTCTTGGGTGTTCTTTCTAAGGACTAAAGATGAAACATCTCTAGTGCTTAAAGACTTCATCACCCTCGTTGAAAATCAGTTGAACAAGAAGGTTAAGGGAATTCGGTGTGATAATGGGACAGAGTTCAAGAATGCTATTATTATAGAACTTTGTAGGTCTAAAGGGATAAAGAGGGACTATAGCAATCCAAGAACCCCACAACAAAATGGGGTAGCTGAAAGAAAGAATAGGACCTTGATAGAGGTTGCAAGATCAATGCTTGCAGACTCTAAATTGCCCACTATGTTCTGGACTGAAGCTGTTGGCACAACTTGCTATGTGCTAAACAGAGTCTCCATTACTAGACCTCACCTCAAAACACCATATGAGCTTCTCTTTGGGAAGGTTCCAGCCATTCATTACCTCAAACCTTTTGGTTGTCAAGTGACCATTCTAAACACCAGTGATCCGTTGGGGAAGTTTGATGAGAAAACTGATGAGGGTTATATTGTGGGTTATTCAGCTCATAGCAAGGCTTACAGAGTGTACAATTTATCTGCTAAGAAAATAGAGGAGACTTTGAACCTGAGATACATGGAAGATAAGCCCAATGTTCAAGGACAGGGTCATGTGTGGTCTTTTGACCTTGACTACTTAACTGATTATTTGGGTTATACTAGACATATGGCTAACCAACGTGCAGGTTCTCAAGAGTCTCCCACTAACAATGCAGGTACCTTGGATGCTGACTCAGAAAGTGAATTTGAAGATGATGAACAACCTATACTTGTGCCTTCTTTCTCTCCTAACAATGTTGCAGGTAACACTTCTAGAGATACTTCTGCTGAGAGTGAAGATGAATCACACTATGCTGAGGACCTTGCTAGGCTTCAGACTCAAGAGTTTGCAGCTAAGCTTGAAGCTGAGAAGGTGAATGGGGAGCTTGCAAATGAGGCTGTCAGTGGAAACCATGTTTCTGCTAACACTGATGCAGTCTCTCCCATCGTCATCAAATCTGCTGAAAGCTCGACTGTTTCTACTCCTATTCCTTCTAGAGTGTCCACAGACTTTGGTGAACCCTATACTCGCTTTCCAAGACCTTCAGATCTTGGAAATCATCAACCCAAATCTGGCATTTTCACCTCACCTTCCTATGACACAACTTTTGTACCAGCTGTGTCTAATCTTGAACCTTCCATTGAAGTCAACCCCACTGCTACTAAAAGAATCAACATCACTCACCCTCAATCCAATATTATTGGTGACATTCTAGCACCTGTTAGAACTCGAAGGGCTATCTCTAGTCCTAAATTTGGACAGGTTGCTTTTCTCTCTTATGTATCAAATCAGCAAAGAGACAATCACACAGACTTCAAGCATTGTCTGTTTGCGTGTTTTCTTTCTCAAGTAGAACCAACCAGTGTCACTCAAGCTCTTGAAGACTCAAGTTGGATTGAAGCAATGCAAGAAGAAATGAAACAGTTTCAAAACCAACAAGTTTGGATCTTGGTACCATTACCAGATGGCAAATATGCTATTGGAACTAAATGGATTCTGAAGAACAAAAGAGATGCAAGGGGTGTGGTTATTAAAAACAAAGCAAGATTAGTAGCTCAAGGTTACAGGCAAGAGGAAGGGATTGATTATGATGAAGTGTTTGCACCTATTGCTAGAGTAGAGGCTATTCGAATTTTCTTGGCCTATGTTTCTTACACGGGCTTCATGGTGTATCAGATGGATGTTAAAGGTGCTTTGCTGTATGGTGAGATAGAAGAGGAGGTTTATGTCACTCAACCCAAAGGATTTGAAGACCCAGATCATCCTAATCATGTTTACAAGGTGGTTAAAGCTCTCTATGGACTACATCAGGCACCAAGAGCATGGTATGCTAGGCTTTCATCATTTCTGCTGAAGCATGGCTACAGAAGAGGTGCCATTGATAAGACTCTTTTTCTGAAGAAGAACTCGACAGACATCATACTTGTGCAAGTGTATGTGGATGACATCATTTTTGGATCCACTAAAGAAGCTTGGTGCAGGGAATTTGAGGAACTGATGAAGGGAGAATTTCAGATGAGTGCTATGGGGGAGCTTACTTTCTTTTTGGGTCTCCAAGTTCAGCAGAAACAAGATGGGATATTTATCAGTCAAGATAAATATGTGAGGGACATTTTGAAGAAATTTGGTATGGAAGGTGTCAGAACTGCCACAACACCTTATGAAGCTCCAAAAACAAAAACCAACAATGAACCAGATCTACCTGTGAATGTTCATTTATACAGATCTATGATTGGTTCATTAATGTATCTAACAGCTTCAAGGCCCGATATTACTTTTGCTGTGAGTGTTTGCTCTCGACATCAAGTCACTCCACTTGCTTCCCATCTCAATGCAATCAAGAAGATCTTTAAGTACCTCAAAGGCCAACCTCATTTAGGCCTTTGGTACCCAAAAGAGTCTCCTTTTAAGTTGGAAGCATATAGTGATAGTGATTATGCTGGTGCAAATCTGGATAGGAGATCCACAACTGGAGGCTGTCAATTCCTTGGAACGAGATTGATTTCTTGGCAGTGCAAGAAACAAACCATTGTGGCTACCTCAACTACTGAAGCAGAGTATGTTGCTGCTGCAAATTGCTGTGGACAGGTCCTTTGGATTCAAAATCAATTGCTGGATTATGGGTATAACTTCATGAACACAACACTTTTTATTGATAATCAAAGTACCATATGCATTGTCAAAAATCCAGTTTTTCACAGTAGAACCAAACATATTGAAATCAGGCACCACTTTATAAGAGATGCATATGAAAAACATTTGATAAATGTGGCTAAAATTCATACAGATGATAATGTGGCAGATCTGTTAACAAAAGCTTTTGATGGACCAAGGTTTCAACACCTTGTGGTCAATATTGGAATGCTTAACCCTTAACTGCAAAGTTTAAAGGGAGGCATAGGCCTCAGGGGAAGCATATGCCTCAGAATATGTACAGTCTTATGTGATGTTTATTTTCTTTGTTTTGTTTTGTTAGTTTCTCAGTTAAAAAAAAAAAAAAAAAAAAAAAAAAAAAAAAAAAAAAAAAAAAAAAATCTTTCAAGTATGTTGTATATAGTTGATGGTTTTTAACTCACCAGATATACCTTGTGTATATCAAAGAGTTGGCTAGTTCAAAGGGTACAACTTTGGTAAAGACACATCAAATCTGTTGATAGCTGTAATGGTTTGCTCAAAATCATAGGGTCTGCAACCACCCATGCTTAATTGCTGAGAGTTGTATGGTCATCAATTCACCATGGTATATTCCTTGTTGGAATCCAAGAATTGGCTAGCCCACAAGTATATGGCTTGTGGTAAAGGCAACTGAATTCATATTTGGTTATCAATTCACCAATTCTAAGAATTGACTAGTCCTGAGCAAACGGCTACAGGTAAAGACACATCAAATCCGTTTATATAGTTGCTGATTTGCTAATAAATTAGATGGTTATCAATGTACCATAGTTTTCGGACTTAAACATTTGGCTACTCCAGTAGTGATGGCTATTGGTAAAGAGACATCAAATCCATTATTTTCAATGATTCACCTCTCACAGGAGTTAACTCACCTGGATGTGATGAGAATAGTATGCAACTAATGAGTTTTGATGTACACTATGTCATTTGTTGCTGCAAAGACCTGGCGTTTCAAAGTTTGGTCATCATAGAGATGAGATTATTATTGGTTCTTTGCTACTGATGTTTGAGAACAATCCTCTAGTACTGCAGTCTCTAAGATCTATCAAGGTTAGGAAACTGGAACTTAACCAAGTCAAATTCCAGTTTAGGGGAGGATTGTTGGGAATTATGAGAAAAGTAGGATTTCTACCGTCAATTCTGCCAAAGGATTCTGCTGAAGTAGAAGCAGAATATGCTGAAGAAGAGATTCTGCTGAAGTATAAAAGCCGTGCCGTGTTTCTGCTGAAGGGTGGAAGCTGACTAGGATATGCATGCGCTTTATTAATTACATGCTAACCCATCATTATTCTTGAAATGCCCGAGGTTAGCATGGGTATTATTGTACTGCTCAATATTATTTAGTGTTTAGCCATTAAATGCATGCTTGCATGCTTAGTCGATTGAGTAGTAATAGTTTAGGGTTCCTTGTCTATAAAAGGAACTTGATAGTATGTAATAGTAATCAATTCGAAACATAGAGTTTCAGTTAATAAAAGATCCATAGAGGATCTAAGTGTTCTTAGTTATAACAGCTTGTATTTACATTCCGCTAAAGAATACGAGTTGTAGAGATTTTCTATTAGTTTGCTTATGATTACATAGGCAACACTAACGATCTACGAGTGCTCAAGATCTGTCAAGGTCTGTGTGTGTTCAACAATTATGGTCTAGCATATGTTAGCTCGTAGACTTGTAGTTAATTACGTTATTTATTAGTTAGTTAGTTAGTTTAGAGCATCACCGTGGAGGACGGACGGGTCTTTACCCAATGTATGCCTGATCCACAGCCCGTAGGTGGCGTAATATGTAAAAACTATAAATAGCCCTCTCCACATGTGGAGAGGGTTGGTGCTTTCATTTCTCTTAATCATACAACTTCTTTTTCTCTCATCTCTTTCTCTCTCTAGAAAGTATCCCACCCATCTCTCTCTCTCTCTAAAACCTTCTTGGTTGATTCAATCCTCATACAAGTTCTTTGATTAAAACAATAACCAATATCCTATAAATGAATGTGGTTGCAGATGAATGTGGTGAGTAAATTAAAGTGAGTAAATGATGTGATGCAGATGATAAGGTGTATTAATAAATGAAAGTGACAAAATGAATGTGAGTAAATGAATGTGGTGAGTAACGGAAACAATTTCAAAATACCCCACTTTTCACCTTTAAATGCCCGCCTTGACTAAACATTTATCATACCTTCAATCCAATTCAAAATCAAAACTTTCACATACACATCCATTTAAATCTTTCAAGAATGTCACAACAAAACACAAGCGATTGGTTACTTAATAACATATTTCAAACCGAATCCGCTAATTCAAGCTCACCTTCACCCGCAACACCATCATCCAGTCGCTCTTTTCTGGTCCAACGTTCTCAAAACCCGATGCTGATGCCACCATATCTGCCATATCCGAACCATAACATGTCGGGTTTTGCACCATACGCGAACCACCCGCAAAACCCGATGCCATATTATCCACAACCCACTTACGGACTACAAATGAACCAAGATCACTATAACCACATGACGTATTTTGCACAACAACAATACTTCAACAACATGAATATCGGGAATTCCTCGCAACCAACAAACGACATGCCACCAAACTCACCACCATCACCAACACAAGAATCACAAACTGAGTCTTCTCCGATCGGAAAAGAAAAAGGAAATGGAACAGGGAAAGAGAGCAAAGAAAACCGATGTTGTTCATAAATGTTGGGAACCGGATGAGGAAAAACTTTTGGCTGAAATGTACATACAAATATCAGAAGATCCAAGACTCGGTATTGACCGAAATTCAAATTCGTTTTGGAAAAAAGTTACAAATTAATACAACCGGTTTGCAGAATACAAACGTACCAAGGATATGATGACGGGAAAGTAGACCACGTTGCACATTGCTTGTAACAAGTTCGCGGGAGTTGTCGAAGAAAATAAACGGTTGAGTGGTGAAAACGATTCAAAGCACCTAAATTGTTGTTACACCATATTCAAACAATTGTGGGGTTATGCGTTTACCCACCATGAAGCATGGGAGGTCTTAAAATACCATAGCAAATGGCGTGGTGTGAAAACCGTTAAACCCGGAAGACGCGTTCGGGGACTAGACGACATTGAAGAACCGAACGAGATATTTCAAGATGATGCAATCCCACATCCTCCCGGCAAGCCAAGGCCTTCCAAGAGTGCAAAATCCGACTCTACGCATTCGACAGCTTCTTCGTCTAGTAGAGAAGCTTTCAAGGAGATGATCCAAGAGGAATTGCGAGTCGAACAAGAGAAAAAAATTGATTATATCGCAACTAAATTTTTTTTGGAAGAATTGAAGTTTCTTAGTTTTAGCACCGAGGGGATGACTCCGGAAGATGCGGCGGGTGTGGAAGCAATAAAAGCCGATATCCAACGTCGTTACTTTGGCACGACGGCTTCTTCGGTTAGCCCGTCGACGACAACCTCAAATGATTAGTGTACTCGTATCATGTTTTATTTTTATTTCATCGTATAGTATTTTATTTTCATGTACTCGTATCATGTCTTTCTTTATTTGTAATATATTTTTTAATCTTATCGTGTAGTCGTTTTTTTATTTATTATTTTATTTTTATCGTTTCTTTTTGTAATCTTTTTTTTTCTTTTTTCTTTTTTTATGTAGTATAATGTATTTATGTATTGTAATTTAATTTGTAGTCTTTTTTTTAATCGCTTTTAGGTATTTGTAATTTTATTTTATGTTTAATAAAATGTGTTTAATTTTAAATAAAATAAAATGAAAAAAATGGGATTCAATAACATGTTATTGGTGTGTTATGGGGGAGGGGGTGTTTGAGTTATCGGTGCGTTATTTGGAGGTGTATGATGTGGCGCTGAGGTGACATACCAATTGCATACCTTGTGCTCTAAAGAAAGTCATATTCAATGACCAACAAAGTATACAACCATTTAGAATTAAGAAAAGTCCAAAAATACATCCATGTGCTTTAACCATTGTCTCGCTTTACATCCGCGTGGGTTTTTTTTTTTTTTTTTTTTTTTTTTTTTTTGCAGATGTACATCCCTCCGTCAGTAAAGTTGGCCACTAGACATTCATTCATTAATAAAATCAGTCAATGAGGACTAACGGTGCAAATTATTTCTCCTTTATTTCCTAACTCAAGAGAAATTATTTGCATCGTTAGTCATCAGAACTGATTTTACTAACGGAGGGATGTATGGTGGCCAACTTTACTGACGAAGTGATGTACGGTGGCCAACTTTTTTTTGAAATAAATCAAAAAGGGACTAGTAAGTCTCGAACTCGGGTATGTTGCTTAAAAACCAACAATACAACCACTTGACTACGCATCCAGTGGTTTAATTTCACCAAAATAAATTTATTTAACCGTTTTAATATGCTTTCGTCCGTTTTTATACGTTTTCATACGTTTTTATCCGTTTTCGTCCTTTTTATCCGTTTTCGTATGTTTTTTTTTAACATTTTTAGCCTTTTCGTCTGGTTTTATCCGTTCTTATCTATTTTTTATCTGTTTTCTTACCTTTTATCTGTTTTTAAACGTTTTCAGTCTTTTTCATACGTTTTTTTTACGTTTTTATATGTTTTTATCCGTTTTTGTCTGTTTTTATCCATTTTCATCAGATTTTATCCGTTTTTGTATCTTTTTATCCGTTTTCGTCTTATTCTATCCGTTTCTGCCCGTTTTTATTCGTTTTTGTTTTTTATACGATTTTTACGTTTTTGTATGTTTTTTTTACATTTTTATATGTATTTTTACATTTTTGTATGTAATCTTTTATGTTTTTTTTTTTCCATTTTTCGTCCGTTTTTATCTATTTTCGTTTGTTTTTTTGCGGTTTTTTACGTTTTTAATCATTTTCGTACATTTTTATCCGTTTTCATTTTCGTCCGCTTTTATACATTTTAAGCCGTTTTCATACATTTTTTTTTTTACGTTTTTAAACGTTTTCGTACGTTTTTAAAAGGTAATAAAACGTCTGAAAACATAAAAAAATGAACGAAGCGAATTGAAATGGACGAAAACGATTAAAAAGCGGACGAAAACGGATTAAAACGTAAATAAACATACAAAAACGTAAAAATATGTACAAAAACATAAAAGATGTATAAAGCAGACGAAAACTTATAAAAACGTACGAAAACATGTACAGTGAGACGACAACGGATAAAACTGGACGAAAATGGATAATAACGGATAAAATCGGACGAAACTGGATAAAAGAGATATAAACGTATAAATATGAAAAAAAAACGTAAAAGAACTGCTGAAAACGTTAAAAAAGGGATGAAAACGGATAAAAAGGTAACAAAATAGAGAAAACGGCAAAAAACGTATAAAAAAAAAGGACAGACGAAAAGGTAAGAAAACGGACGAAAACAGATAAAAATGTAAAAAAAACATAAATAAACATACAAAAATTTAAAAATGTGTATAAAAACGTAATATTTTATATTTATAAAAACAGACAAAAACATAGAAAATTGGACGAAAACAGGTAGAATCGGACGAAAACGAATAAAATCAGGCAAAAACAGATAAAAACGGAAGAAAACAGATATAATCGGGCGAAAATGGATAAAAACAGACAAAAAATATAAATACGTATAAACGTAAAAATAGCGTATGAAAACGGCTGAAAACGGGGCGGAAATAGATAAAAAGGTAAGAAAATTGACAAAAACGGACGAAAATGTAAAAAAACGGACGAAAATGGACGAAAACGTATGAAAACATATAAAACGGAAGAAACCATACAAAAACTGTAACACGCCGTGAACGACACGACTTAAAATAATTGAAATTTGAACTTTTACGCGTAAACGACCAAACTTTAACGGACTTACTATTACTCTTTAACAAACTGATAAAAATCTATACTATTTAACCCTTGAAAATATTTTTAAATGAAACTTGACTCAATTCTTTTCGAAACGGCTGGTGGCGCGACCCGTGACGACTTACGGTTTAAAAGATATGATATTTCTATGATTGACCAAAAACCGAAAAATACTCCATTTATATTCTAACAGAAGAATATGGCCATATGCTAAAAATATCATATGGCCATATTGATAAGGATTTAAAACATACGTTTTTAAGGGTCATTAAGCCTTAAATTGTTACATTTTATATCCGTTACTGCTTAAAATCGTTACTTTTCACATTTTAGGTCTTTTGAAAGCAATTTGCTGGAATCAAGCATTTTGGATGAAAAGGGGCGAAAACATAAAGAAAACGACAAAGTCAATAATACAAGGATGTTTTTCAAGCCTGACGGCGTCCCAACTCTAAGGGCGACGCCGTCGCTCACAAGGACAAAAGTAAATTGAAAAATAAAAGTCTAACTAGTTTTAAGTCAAAAGAACTTTTAAATTGTTAACTTTAGCAAACTAGCTAGTTCTCCCACGTTCAAGTTAATTTCATATTTTTAAAATTCTTGTACATTTTTACATCTTTGATAAAAATAAAATTTATGTTTTGTCCTCAACAAAAAGGGGGAGATTGTTAATACAAATATCGTCCAAAAACGTTATTTATATTTTATGATCTTTACCTTGTTTTGTTAACGACAAAAGTAAATTTCATTTTTGCAAAGTATAAAGCTTGTCAAGATTGTTATATATTAGTACAAGCTTTTCTTAAATAGTTTTCAACATTTAAGAATTTGCATCTTATCACTTTTTGATTAAGCTACATATCAATTCACATTGTTATCCTTGTAAATTAAAATGTGTCTCAACATTTTAGATCAAATATGTTTAGTTACTTAAACTAAACATTACATAAGTATTTACTTATGTTAGATATTGGTTTTCACAAACACACAAACACACAATAATATGGCTCGAATAAGATAGAGTTTTAGAAAGAGAAAATGGAGGATGGGATTCTTTCTAGAGAGAGAAAGTAAACAAAAGAAAGAAAGGTTAGATTGAAAGAAAGGTCCAACCCTCTACCTTGGGAGGTAGAGGGTATTTATAGTTACATACTAAACGTCCTCCTTCGGACTGTGGATCAGGCATACAGTGGGTAAAGACCCGTCCATCCTCCACGGTGTTGCACTAAACTAAATAACTAACTAAAATAACTAGTAAATAACTTAATGTCTACGAGCTAACATATGCTAGACTAGATTTAGGGTGACCGACTCTTCAACATGGATTTTTTAAATCCTAACAATCTCCCCCTAAGGGAGGTCACCCCATGAAATACATTTTGTATCCTAGCATTCTATCTTTATCTTCATGCTCGAGCTCGTAGACTTCAATTCTTCAATCCCATAATCTTTGTACTTTAGTAGTGATACTTCAAAGTCCAACTGATTTGTACTTTCAGTGGAGGTATTTAACTGATCCACGTCTTGATGATTTTCGAGCTTTCATTGAGATCATCAACCACAGCAAATCTCTGACTCATCCTTTGTTGTATCACCAATATGTGAAGTTGTGACTTTTGGACCGACATGCTCATACTTTCTGGATCATGACATATTTTCATCAGAGTAGCGGAAGCATCTTTGTATGTCTTTGATTGTCATGATTTTCTTCAATTATATTGGTTTAAGTTGTGAGCATGCGGTTGTGAATTGACTTCTCAATAACGATCAGCTGCAACCGTCCAATATTCCTGCAAACAAAAGTTAGCACAAAAACACACGAAAGTGTCATTGTTCACTTTCGTTGAATATAGTTGCAAGAACCACGGTTCCCCGTTGATCAGTATAAATATTGCATGTGATCAGGTAGAATTCCGAAGAATCTCCTTGACAAGGTTTCGCAGCTTGATCTAGCCGTTCTCAAACCAGAGCGTCCCAAAGTAGACAACACGGAGTGAGTGAACCAGCGAATTGAGATTCACTGATTGATGAAAAATTGATTTGAAAATAATCGCGTATTGCTTAGAAGAAAGAGTTTTGCAATACAACGAAGGTTTTATGAGAAAGATCAATTTTCAATCAGAAATACTTTTTTGTATTTGAAAAAGAGTACACATTCGATGTGCTAGAGAAAAGAAGAGATTTGCACATCGAACGGTTTTTCCAAAAGTATTTTTTCAATCAGAGATACTTTTTGTGTTTGAAAATGAATACACATTCGATGTGCTAGAGAAAAGAAGAGATTTTCACATCGAACGGTTTTTCCAAAAGTATTCGTCAATTCATTTCCTGGACCAAGGTTGATTCAAGAATGAATCGCCCCATTGTTTCTATCCAGTTGTCACAAGCTTGATCTTTTGGAAAGATTTCACATGTCACCCACCAAGAGCTTGTTTGATGTTGGCTCTAGAAGGATTTCCATCTTCATTGTGAATGTTTGACATATCACTCATATGATCTGGCAAATATCACAAGGATAATGCGTAGGACTCTTAATATATTCTTACTTTCCACATTATGTGAAACAGCAAGTCTTCATTAATTTTGTGTCCTAATGAGATTTTGTGAATGATCTCTTGGCTCTAGACTCAATTGTGCATTTTGGTTTCCTATGCCGGAGACTAGGGAGAGGGTCTCCTTCTTCAATATCAACAATCTCTAAGAGAAAGTCGATAGATTATGTAGGTTCCCCGTGAGAATGAAACAAGCCATTTTAAGAGGAACTTGAGTAGCTTGGGAAGTTTAGTGCAATGCGTCACTGGGTCCATGACGTCTTGTCTTCAATACCAGTGTTACCTTAGTAGACACTAGTAGCATATGTATTGAACCCGGTTTCTGCCCTAAGGTTGAATTAATGGGGGGCTATTTCTTTTCACCCTTTTCACATTCAATTCTTTTTCATTCTTCAACACCTTCAGTGCTTACCGAGACTTCATTACTAGAACCTTGTTGGGTTTATTCCAGTACTAGCTCTGTCTTAGTCCGCACTCTTCCCGTATTCTCATTTTTCTCCTTTTTTCATCATACCTAGGGACTTCTACACTATCTAGTCGATTGTCCCTAGGTAGATCCCTCCGACTCTGGCTGGATCGTGGAAACAAATACCTAACCTAACCATCCTTATATCACCATGCATAAAGTAAATTGGTCGGTCTTTTGGTATTGTTCTTTCCTTCTTGAAACCAATTGAAAAATCATTTGGAAAATCAATCAAGGTACTTGTGATATAATATCAAAGCATTTTGTACCTTAATTGTTTTAATCATTTAGAAATGCTCCCCCTCAACATGTGCTCTTATGATTTTGAAATTGTTTAGCACATGGAGGCAAGAGGTATTTGAAAATTTTCTTTGATCTCAATTTCCGTGGAAAAAACCATTTGATTTTCTTGTTAAATTCTCCCCCTCAAAATGTGCGTTGGTTATTTGAAATCATTTTACACATAGAGGAAAGAGGTTTTTGAAGTACTTCCACGATTGCCAATAGAAACCATTAGAAAATCAATCAAGGTACTTATGTTGAAACATAAAAATCATTGTACCTTGAAAGTTTATTTTCTTTTTAAATGCTCCCCCTCAATATGTGCTTCGAGATTCGAAAGCGTTTAGCACATATGGGAGAGCAGCCTGCACATTTGAATCAAATCGATCATTATTTATCAGATTTCAAAATTAAATCACAAATTCTCCTCCGATCAAAAATATCAAACCCTTTGAGATTTTGGATCCCAAGTGATTTAATACGGTTTAGAAAACATGGGAGAACTTGTGCCTGGTTTAAATTCTCTTCTGGTTTTTGGTTAAATGCTCCTCCTCAATCATGTGCATTATGTATTTGAAAACCTATGGCACATGAAGGAAGGAGTGATTTTGAAACAATCACCCTTTAAAACCGATTTGAGATTTAAATCATGATCTCTCCCCCGATCAAAAATTTCAAACCAATTGAGATTTGTGATCCCAATTGATTTAAATCATTTAGAAAAATTTGGGGAAAGACGTGGCAAGATTTAATTTTGAAAAATGACAGATATGGATCAATTTTAGACATTAAAGATTGTTAGTGCCAGGTATGATAGTTTTAAGAGATCTTGAAGTAAAATCAAACAATTTCACAATCAAACAAGAACAGAAAAAATTTCATTTTGAAAGATCTTTGAGTTTTAAAGAAAATCATACCATGACATAACATTAAATCTTTAGATCACCACTTATTTTGTACAAACGGACTTGATAGATGAAATATCGTTTGAAAATATTTTATTTGAAATCACTCTCCCCCTCAATCAATGACCGTAGTCGTAGATTGAGTAACTTATGTTTTATCAAAATTAAGTCCGGTTGATTTCCAAAATTTAATTCAATTTATTTTCGAACAAATATTTTTCCATTTTCAAAACAATATTTATCAAATTTGTTGAAAAAATGGTATTATTCACTACATGTCCTGCACAAAGATACGTTAGGTGGATGAGCTGCTTCTGTTGTTGCTGTAAGGCAGGAAGAAAACCGTATGCTGATGCAGTGAGACCTCTGACGTTGCATTTGTCATGCCAAATCTCCATAGAGGTCCAATTAAGCTCCGTTTCTTCATTTGTCGACCCAAGAAATAGTTACCCTCTCCATTCGGCATCCAATCATCTTATATTGTGGGATCCGGATCGGGAACATTCTTATGAACCATCTTATCTGCATACGTTAGTCAACACAAACAGATATATGGTGGTCGACAACACCCAAACAGCTATCGACTAATAAAAGTCAATCCAACATATCAATCAGATCATAAAAGGCATGGGAATTATGTGTTTATCAAACTCTAATCATCTAATCCTAATAGTCACATCCTAGAATCCTAGTCCTTCAATGTAGGCAAACATGTTTTTCAGTTAAGCACGTAGGATGATTATATAAGCACGTTAGATGATATAAATTTGAAAATATTTTCCCCCTCAATCAATGACTCATTTCATAAGAAGTTTTAACCAAGCTGAAGTCATTGATTGGGTTTTGCAAATTTATGAAAATTCTGATTCTGATTAATTTTCAATCAACTCATTTTCCACCATTTTCTTAAAACAAATATTTTTCTGAAGAATTTTAGAAGAAAAAATATTTGAGTAGGAACAACAGTCCTTCGACATAATTTCCTCATTTTGATTTAGGATAAGTGCACGAATTTTGTGAAAATCGTTTAAGCGTAGCACTTTCCTTCTTTGAAAAGAGGGTTGCTATCTGAACTAATAGCAAGCCATGGTTTAAGCACGGGTTACAGTCTGAAGTAACTGCAAGCCATGTTTTGAAAAAAAATATTTACACCTCCTGCTCGAACTTCATCTAAAGTCCCGTGCCATTATTGAATGACATTTCTAAGACCGTAGATGTTATCGATACCATGTCTTGAGAAAAACAATTTTTTTTTTTTTTTTTTGAATTTTACAAATTTTCTGATTTTTATGGATTTTTTGAAAATTTTATATTTTTCTATTTTCTTTTTGTTGGTTTTATATTTTTGTATTTTGATTTTTGATAAATATGTACAAATAAGATGATATAGTTTAAGAAGATGATGATACGAGTACCGAGATAAGGATATCGTTCAGCACTTAGTAGAAGATAGAAGTCATCATTTCTTAAACTTTCACCACCAAAGCTTTCAAGACTCTTGAATGGACGACATAAATTGAGCCTACAGAAAGTGAGACTTTGGTAGCTTCCCCCCAAACCGACAATCTTCGAATAAAGACCATTTTCCCAAGAAGTAGAATGTGAAGAGAAACAGTCTTATTGAATGAAGCTCAACACCCCGAAGAACATGAGAACACCGAAGTAACAAGTTTAAACACTGATCATCTTTGCAGTTATCAAACCCGGAATACATGATTAAGCTCTTGTTGTGCGTCCCCTATGTACACATTACTCTTCGAGTTTGAGCAGTTGTCTATTCGGGAGAACAATATGTCAACATCTTCATTTCATCAAATGCATTCCAGTTATCTTTCATATAACCAATCAGCCCATAATGTACACATGTACCCAACAAGAGTAGAGACGATGAC
This sequence comes from Chrysanthemum seticuspe, assembly GCA_019973895.1. NCBI lineage: Eukaryota > Viridiplantae > Streptophyta > Magnoliopsida > Asterales > Asteraceae > Chrysanthemum > Chrysanthemum seticuspe. The sequence continues at coordinate 105,334,995 of BPTQ01000007.1, read as the reverse complement.
ATCCAGGTAACATGTTGAATCTCTGCGGATATCAACTCCGGAATAACTGAATAAGCTCGATCATGTGAACATGTGGTGCATCCCTAATGTACACATATCTCTCCCCTGATGGTTGCGATCTCATCGGAATCATCATAACATTGTGTACATGAAGCAATAACCAGAAGCACTTTATCATAAGCCATATCGAAGATGTCGACAAGTAATATCATCTCACTCACCATGTATTCTTCTCATATTTCTTCCTACTGAAGGCTTAGTTAACACATACCAAAAGTATCCAGAGACCACTTCCCCCCAAATGGTTGGAATAATACATCCTTCCCCCAAATAGTTGGAATAACACCCCAAAGGCTACGAGTTAAACACTGAGATTCTCTGTGGTTATGACATTTGTCTTCCCGGAATAACTTCAATAGAGAAGAAGTATTAAGTTCATCACGTGTACTCGTTGTGTGTTTAGATATATGTCTCATTCCCCCTTGCTGGTTTTGATACCTCAGAATCAGCAACACATTATACATACCAAATAATCTTGAAATAGAGAAGAACAACAAATGAGCTCAAATGAATCCTGTGAGAATCAACTGCTACAAAAACTCTCACTGGCTATCTTAATCAACCTAGATGTAGAAAATTTGAAGTGACCACTGATGAAGCAAACCCGATATACCAAACTTGAAACTGAAGAAGAGTTCCCCGCATTTGTATCTTAATCTTGCACTAATGTTGGAAGAACGGTGTCGAGAATTTACGCTCCAAGCAAATCTCTAAGTACTCAATACTCAAACAAAGTATGAGACATTAACACCTCTTGCGATTATCCACAACGTAATATATGTGTGACACTGAGTAAAACAACGTAACCCCTAATAGTGATAGTTAAGCAGGTCTTCAACCATCTACCCCGACAGCTGGTAACTAGATAAACCAAGTCTTCAACTCAAATTATTAAGCCCGAGCAAGTTATCAAATAAGAACACACCTTTGTGAAAGTCAACTTCAATCTCAAATAAGTGATAAATGATTAACTCCGAAGTAATCAACTTGTGTCAAATGCCCAACACGTGAATAAACATACAATCGGATGTACATCGATCCATTGAATGAACTGGATCAAATGATCCATTGAATGAACTGCAACGATTAGGTACATTGTCTAATGTGTTGTAAAGCTTGTTCGTTGAAAAGGAAGTCTTTAGACCCCGAACCACGCATCAAGTTTCTGGCGCTGCTGCCGGGGACTAGAATAGCTAGTTAGGTTTCTATCTCGATAAGGTTTACTCGCTTGATTCTTATCAAGTGCGCTTTTTTCTTCTTTATTAGCTTTCTTGTAGTCTATCCCCCTTCTTTGTGCTTATGTTCGTACATCTCATCACTTTCCTTGATTCGCATCTTTTTCCGTAAGAACTTTACACTACCTGCTCCAATCCCCGCTATGGAGAATGTGAATCCACCCAATCTCTCACCCGTTCATCACTTTGGTAATCACCTAGGGTATAATGAAATAAATTGGAAACATAATAGTCCTTTTTATGATTCGGATTCCGATGAGGAATTTGATGATGGGAAGGCACTTGATGACGGGGAAGTCATTGATGAAGTTAGGATTGAGATGGAAGAAGATCCCTCTCAAGGTTTTGACCCTAGGTGTAGAATTGAGAAAGATAGTCCTTTCAGCATGCAATTCCCTTGTAATCACTTTGAAAATAGAAAACTACATATTACAATATGGCTTGCATCACTTTGAAAATCTATAGAAGATTTCATAGAATATTTTGCTTAGATATTCACTCTACATATCTTGCATAATCTTGGAGAGATTTGGATGATCTTTGAAAGATTTATTGTAATCTTTACTGTCAGACTGGCGGAACCAAAATTTATAAAGGGCGGAACCCTTTTTTTGGTTCCGTCCAGTCCGTGGTCTGCTGATCAGTTGGCCTATAAATAGCAAGCCAAACCAAGTTGTTTTCTCATACCTCATTAGCATAAAACACATACATTCTCTCATTCTATTACATCTAAATCAGTTTCATTTCATTTTAGTAATCATCTCTTGTAGTAAAGAAGATCAAGGCATAATCAAGCTTCAACGAATAGTTGGAAGTCTTGTTTGTTTTGTTGTTGTGTTAATCATTATTGTACCAAACCATCTTAAACCTCTAAGTGTGAGGGGTTAGTATTTTAGTCCTCAAAATACATAGTGTGTTGGGAGTGGTTGTACCCTTTTAAAAGAACTCGACATTGTTGGAAACGCTCCTAAACAATATTATCAAGTGTTAGTCATTTATATGTAATAGGTTGCGCATTTATGGCTTTTATGTTAGTAATTAAAGGCTAGACTTATGTAGACAGCCCAGGAGCCTATGCAAAGGCCCGAAAGGCCAAGGAAGGGACTAGATGTGTTGCCCTAGCTCCCTTCCCCTATAAATACTTTGTTACCTCTCATTTGAGAGGTGTTGTTCACTCTTAATACATTACGCATAACATTTCAATATTTATACGTGTGTTTGTGATTCAACTGTCCTTCTCTATCTCATTTATATCATCTACATACTTGTTTTAACTTATGGTGACCTAATAGTGGTGTCAATCGCCATTTAGTTGGGTGAAATTAGTTTGTTTTTGAAGTTTTGTCTCGTACGCGTAAAAAGCTCACGTTTCACGTTTTTTATTTGCAAAAAGCCTTCATTTTTTCACTTGTAAACTCAAGATTCTTATGGGTTAAGGTTTATTTAGTGTTAAGGTGTCTAGTTTTTGCAAAAAGTTACAAACTTTACGTGTTTTAGATAGTTTTTAAACTTGTTTTTGGTTCGTACACTTTATTTACGCCTAAGCTTAACTTTCATCTTGGTATATCAAGTTTTAAACTTTATTGTTATTTTGGTGATTTTTAAGCTATTTCATCCTTAAAAACAAGTTTACAAAACGTTTAGTTCATAAAAATAAGTTTTGGTGAATTCTGCCCAGTTTACGCCTAAAGAAACCCTAACTTTACGCCTAAGCCTCTACCCTAAGTCAGCAGTTACGCCTAACAGTTTTACGCGTAAGGAATTTTCTTCTAGATCTTCAAAGTTGTTGGTAACTCAGTGATTTTCTTGCTTGGATAAGCCTGAAATCACTTCGACTTGTAGATATCTTTTACACTTGGACAAGTGTAAAGGATTTTGGGAAAAACCCTAAGTTTAAGCCTAAGCATAAAAGCTTACGAGTAACACTTTACGCCTAAGTTAAATCTTACGCCCAAGGTTTCTTACTTCTAAGCATTTAGTTTACGCCTAAGTTTACGTTTAAACCTAAAGCTTACGTGTAACAAGGATTTATGCCTAAGCCTATTGTTTACGCGTAAGTGGACTTTACACGTAACATCATCAGTTTGCACCTAAGCTTGTTTGATTATGTCTAAAGTAATTCATCAACAACACCAAGTTTCATTCGACTACAAAGATCCATCATACAAAAGTTTCCAAGATGTCTCAACCACCATACTCCAACTACTTTTCTCATGAATATCCTCAACAACAACAATAACAACAACAACAACTACAACAATATCCTCAACAACAATTTCAACAACCATAACAAGTTGGAAATTACTTTCCTCAATTTGCACAACCTCTTCCACAACAAATCCCTCAACCAAACCCTCGTCAACAACATCAATATGCTAACTACTTCCAATATCAGTTTCTAGCAAAGTATGCTATGAATGTTACAACGCAAAAGGAACCCACTTGGTTTGCAAATATGTGTGAAGCTATAAGTAGCCAACAATCCATTCATGAAGCTGGATCCCTTGATAGACCTCCAATGCTCACTCCTGGAAACTATGATCAATGGGTGATGCGGTTTTTTAGGTTTTGTGACCTCAAGAAACCACATGGTAAGTTTTTGAAGAAGGTCATCCTTGAAGGTCCTTTTCAAATGCCTACTACAACAGTGCCCGGAGATCCAACTGCTACTCCACTAAGAGATGATATTACTTCCACTCTCAGAGTAGATCAACTCACTACTGAACAACTACTTCACTTGGAAGCAGATGAAATGGCAATTCAATATATCCTTTTGGGTCTACCCAATCCGATTCTCCACAGTGTTGATGCTCAAAAAGCTGCAAAAGCAATGTGGGATCACATCCATCTTTTAATGGAAGGCACATAACTCAATCAAGAAGACATGGAATCAAAACTTTACGTATCATATGAGAATTTCATGATTGAACCAGGGGAATCATTAGAGTCATACTATCATCGGTTTACAGACATCATCAATGACTTGGACATACACAACACCATTATGCCACGGATTAATCAACACAAAGTTCCTAAGCTGTCTTGGTCTTGATTGGGAAAAGTATGTTACCTTCATCCGTCAAGCTAAAAACCTTCATCAAGCAAAGTACGGGTTGTTGTATGACTACTTGAAGCACCATCAAAATGAAGTAGACAAAGATAGAGCTCTCCGTGGAGTTACTACAACTTTACCGGATAATCAAACTCTTGCTCTGTTTACTCAAGCTTGTTATCCTCAATTTCCACAGCTACCAACTGTCTTCACAAATCTACCACAACCAGACCAGATTACACCATATGATCCTTCACAGCAATCACAAGAAACTCAACTGGTTCCTTACAACAACAACACTGATTCAGCACTCTACAGTGAGACACCAAATGAGGATGCTGAAGCTTTTGATACGTTGAATCAAGGATTTTCGTTAATTGCTAGAGCCTTTGGGAGATTTGCTAACAAATCCAACAACCGTATTTGTACCTCATCTAACACAAGGAATCAAGCAGTTGTTAACAATGGAAGGGTTGAGGTTCAGAACTGAGGAAATGGTCGTCAGATGGGTATTGGTCAAGGATTTAATGCTAATGGAAGAACAACATGGGTGCTCCACAGCAACGGGTTCAAATGGTTGACCAGGGAAATGTTCAGAACGGGAATAATGGTCTTCGATGCTACAATTGCAATGAAAGGGTCATTTGGCGAATGCTTGCCCAAAGCCGAGAACAAGAGGCAACACTTATCACAAGGAGGCTTTACTCTTGGCTCTCAAGGATGAAGTTGGTGGAACACTTACCAACAAGGAACAGAGCTTCATGGCTAATGCAGATTCTGATGATGACATGGAGGACTTGCAAGCTAACGCAGCTGTAATGTTAATGGCAAACATGCAAGAGCTCCACATGAGTGACACAGGCCCAGTGTATGACACTAATGGCTTGTCTCAGGTACCGGATCCTAACATATGTCTTATACATGATCTGATATATCTGACTGCATCTGCATTCGACGAGGCACAGAGTGTTCAACATGAGCCTTCTACATCTCATCACGAAGAAAATCAAATGGATCCCGTAGTTACATTTGACTATCAAGATGACCTTACAGTTACCATTGATAATCAAGTTGACCCCGTTATTACATTTTAGGATCAAAATGATGAATATGTTGAGACTCAAGTTGAACAAAATGAGCCTTTGTCTAATCCAGATCCAGAGCTCAAATGGGTAGTGGTAAAGGATTTAATGCTACTGGAAGGAATAACATGGGTGCTCCACAGCAACAGGTTCAAATTGTTGATCAGGGAAAAGTTCAGAATGGGAATAATGGTCTCCGATGCTACAACTGCAATGAAAAGGGTCATTTGGCAATGCTTTCCCAAAGCCGAGAAGAAAAGGCAGCGCTTATCACAAGGAGGCTTTACTCTTGGCTCTCAAAGATGAAGCTGGTGGAACACATACCAACAAGGAACAGAGCTTCATGGCTAATGCAGATTCTGATGATGACATGGAGGACTTGCAAGCTAATGCAGCTGTAATGTTAATGGCCAACATGCAAGAGCTCCACATGAGTGATACAGGCCCAGTGTATGACACTGACGGCTTGTCTCAGGTACCGAATCCTAACATATGTCTTATACATGATCTGATATCCCCGCCTGCATCTGCATTCGATGAGGAACAGAGTGTTCAACATGAGCCATCTACATCTCATCACGAAGAAAATCAAATGGATCCCGTAGTTACATTTGACGATCAAGATGACCTTACGGTTACCATTGATAATCAAGTTGACCCCGTGATTACATTTGAGGATCTAAATGATGAATATGTTGAGACTCAAGTTGAACAAAATGATCCTTTGTCTAATCCAGAGCTCATGACCTTATTTCAGACCACCCAATCTCAATTGGAGAAGTGCAATGAAATCAATAATTCTCTTCGAGAAAAAGTGGCACTATTGCATAAGGATATTGAATGCTATAAGTTACAACTCAACAATTTTGAAACTAAAGAGAAACGTGAATACAGTTTTGAAGTCGCTTTTGCAAAGTCATACCAAAACGAAAAATCTTTAGAAATACAGATACGTGATCTAGTTGCTTCCAAGAATGAATTGCTTTCTCAAATAGAACAACAAAACTTTGATCATAAACAACAAGTTAACACTCTCACTTCGGAAACTCAATAAGCTAATTCGGAGTTGTTATCATGTCAAAAAGAGTTTTCTGAGTACAAAAAACATTGAAGAAAACAAATAGATCTCTATCTCGATGAAATTGTCGCTTTGCAAAACAAAATCAAAGAGTTTCAAAATGTTATTTATAAACATGGTGGGTCAATCACAACGACTCAAAAGTTCACATTTAAGCCAAATCCAGATGGATATGGGCCAAATATTGCTGATTACAAACCACGTTTTTTCAATAGAGCATTCAATGCACATCCAAAGTTGTATAGTGTCGAACATATGATTGATGAATATGTTGTGCGTGTCGTTGAATATAATCGTGAAGAGGAATTAGATGCAGAAGAAGAGAGTCGATTGAAAATGGAAAAAGTTGAATATAACAAACCATTTGATTATTCAAAAGGCTCTCTTATAACTTTTGTTAAACAACAGGATAATACAAACACACCTTGGGTTATCACACCAATTCTTGAATCCTCCTCTAATGTTGGTCCCGTCCAACAAGTTGCACAAATTAATGGTCCTTTACCTTCTTTAACTGAAATCACACCATTACCCGAAAGATGTCAAATCCTTAGATATTTTGATACATTTATGTCTGACATTAATCTTTTGGAACAAGAAATTGAACTTAATTCGGAAATAAAAGTTGAAACTTTTCAATCGCCTTATGCGCGAAAACAAAGAAATGTTTTTCAAAAACAACTTTTACCCCATGTTCGAAATCTTCGTATGTGTGCAAAATATTGGGAATGGGATCTTCAGAAAGAGATTGGGCACATGAAAAAAAATTTCAAAGCAACAGAGGCATGGACTTTGAAAACCAAAAAGAATAACAATTTTTTTTTGAAACTATGTCGATCGACTCTTGGAAGATGTTATCTGTGCTGATACCATATCAATTGTGTTGTATCATACTGCTGCTTCTGCTTCTGATAATATTGCTGTTAATTCTGTTGATATTGTTGATAATGTGTCTCAAATCTAATCTTTGAAAGCTGAAAATGAGCGTTTGTTAACTGAACTTTCAAATGTAAAACGTCGTCTTCAATGGTGTCAAAATGATTGTAATAATCGAGAACTTGCTTTGCAAAACAAACTCAAACAGTCAAGTGCTCAAACTTTTGAACCAAAACTCGAACGACTGGATGGGGAAAACGTGTCTTTAAAGTGTCAAATTTTCAAATATGACCAAGAAATTGCCAAAGTCAAAACAGAATATGGTGTCATATTTAATTTGCTCAAAAAGACTCGTGCTAAAGCGTCACAAGAACTTGATAATCATCTTGCATACACTAAAGAGGTCTTAAACGTTAATGGAAACATTCGCTCTGAAAACCAAGATTTGTTACACACTATCATAGAGTTGAAAGAGGAGTTGGTGAAACTTAGGAAAGATAAGTCTAGTAACACAAATGTCCTTGCACCTGGAATGTTTAACATTGACACTTGGATGCCTAATGACAAACCACAAGATACTAATGTGCTTCCCTCTACTTCTACAGGAGTAGTTGCCTCTAATCCTAGCGTTAGCACTTCACAGCTTAAGAGCACAAACAAGAAGAATAGGAAGTTGTAACTTAAGAGAAGATCAGTAAAGACCCCTGAAGTAGAAGAACACACTAGGACTTTGAATAAAACACATGTTGCACCTACTTTAGACATTGCGTTAGAGAAATGTAATAGACAAAGTGATGTAACGAAGGTTGAATGTTTTGTTTGAAGCATCTTGTATTGGTTGTCGTAAAAGCATGTTTTCTGGTTGTCATGATAAATGTGTTGCTAAATCTATCTTATCTCGTAAGCGGAAACATAGAAATCGAATTACCTCTAGGCCCGCTAATGCTTCTAAGTCAGTGCTAGGTAAACCGCCTTCTAGTGTTTCTGCAGATATCATTGATGTACCCACATAACCCACTTCACCTCCTAAGAAGAGAATATCACCTAGTGCATTTACTAACACCAAAGCATAAACTAGTTGGACTTGGCAGAGATGGTTACAAAATACACCTGGATTTAAAAGGATTCCCAAAATTATAAACATGTGTGTTTCAACAGTAACTATATCGGAACCCTCAAACTCTTCGGGTTCCACCTCTACTTCTATTCCACATGTGTCGTCTGTGTGTATTGCAGGTGATACAGATCATTCTTTGGATTGTTGATAGTGGATATTCTCGGCACATGACATGTATTCTCAAACTTCTTACAAACTTTGTTTTAAAGTTCATTGGCACTGTCAGGTTCGGGAATGATCACTTCGCAGCAATCATGGGCTACGGAGACTACATCAATGGGAACATCGAAATTAGCAGGGATCCGGGGAAACAGAAGAGAATTTCCTCTATAAATAGAGAGCCATTTCTTCCTTTCTAGGTGTGCTTTTTACATAAACTTCCCCAAAGTATTCTAACCCTCTAACCTCAGATCTAAGTGATCTATGTAGTTTGTCTTTTGTTTTTGTGTGATCTACTAGGTTCCTCTTAAAGTAAAGATCACCACCTCTTGAAGACGTGCAAGCTCAAAGTCCATGAGTTGCCATGATTTGTCATCATCAAGACTACTAAGGTTATCTTGTTGATAGTTCTTCCTTTCTCCATAGATGTTGGGTTGAAGGCATTAGTGAAGAATGCCGAAAGTGTCAAGATGAAAGCATTAGTGAAAGGTGCTCATCATCCGTGTTAAAGCATTAGTGAAGGATGCTAAAGGTGTCAAGACGAAGGCATTAGTGAAGGGTGCCAAGCGTTGTGTCAAAGGCATTAGTGAAGGAAGCCAAAGAATCAAATCAAGTAGCATTTGGGAAGAATGCCTAGGTCGTATAATCGATGAGGTGCATCGTTATACATATAAGTATTTGTTTATATACAAGGATGGTGATATCCTTGATGGTGTTGTAACAAGGAGTAGATCTCCTTGAGATTAGGTGTTGTGTCGTGAAGGTGTAGTTCACCTAAGGTGTGAAAGAACTAGGTACTTAGCCTAGTACCTAATAAAGGGTAGGCGACGTTGTGAAGGATTAGTTCTCCTAAGGTGTGAAAGAACTCGGTGGTTAGCCTAGCACCGTATAAAGGGTAGGCGACGTTGTGTTAGGTGTGGTTCGCCTTGGTGTGAAAGAACTCGGTATTTAGCTTTGTACCGGAAAAAGGTTAAGCGACGTTGTGAAGGCTTCTCCGCCATAAGGAGTTGGTGTAGTACTTACGAACTCTCGAGTAGGTGACTCGGGGAGTGGAGTAGGGCAAGGAAGGTGTCCTTGTAGCCGAACCACTATAAATAACTTGTGTCGTGGTGATGTGCTTCTTACTCTTTATCTTTCATTACACGTTTATATATCTATCTATCAACGTCCAACATAAACAACCAAATTGATTGACATAAGTCGATCTAAATATTTAAAAGGAAGTTTTAAATTGGTAAAACTATTCAACCCCCTTCTAGTTTTCCACAATTGGCATCAGAGCTTCGTTACCAAGTTTTTTTTTGTATATTGTATTTTGAAAACTTGATACGATCCGTGTATGTTTGAAAACTACAAAGAAGGGAATTTCTTAAAACAAAAAGTCATGTTTTTAGAAATCATCATATGTTAGATAGTGATAGATCATTCTAACATTTTCCTTTGAGAAGTCTTCATACTAGGATTTGGGTATCTTAGAAGATCATGAAGTATTTCGCGTCTATGGTTTCTAAAACCATAAAAAGGGAATATAGCAAAGGATTGGGGTATCTTAGAAGATCATGAAGTATTTCGCGTCTATGGTTTCTAAAACCATAAAAAGGGGATATAACAAAGGTATGTTTTCTTAGTTACATTTTTTTTTTAAACATGCTAAATTGCTTATGGACAAAATGGTGATATATGCTTCTATCTTATAATAAGCATATTATGAAAAGTGTTTTAGTGATTTTTTCTTTGAAGTTTTGTTGTTAGATATCTTGTTAATCAAGCTTGAATAAAGGTAAAAATGGGTAATATAACTTCACTAAAAAGTCTACAAAGACTAAACCTTTTCGTCGGGTCAAAACGTACATTTTTGTAATTCTGTGTCAGATACGCGGATCCCTCAGGTTACACTGGACGGATCCCTCAAGCAAGGGATCCGTGGGATCCGTAGGTACAGAAGACAGTTTTTGTCTGAATTTCAAAAATTCATAACTTTTTAACCGTAAGTCGTTAGAAGTCGTGCCACCCATCGTTTTAAAGGTATTTGAGTCTACTTTCATTTAAAAATAATTTCATAAACTGATTCAAAACAATAATTTACTGAATCATTGATTTATAATAGAAAGTCATTTTTCGGTCATAACTTTTGCACAAACTTTTGATCTAATTAGAGACGGATGTTTTCGCTTTTGAATAACAATGTGTCCTCTATTGAAATTAAGGTTTTGATCATATTTATAAATATAAAATAAACTAATCAAGCTTGGTATACATGTTTATATTTAACACAAAGCGATGAAAAGAACGTTCGTATGCTATGCTAAATGATAAATTGTCTTCTTTGCATTACTTGATTATTTGCTTATCTCAAATAGCTTTTGTGCTTGTTTGATTGAATAGCATATGTGGTTTCCTTACCTTGCTATTCATTCTCTTGTTTGTCGATTTAGTAATATTCTACTAATCAATGTGCTATTTGAAGGAGTGTTTGGGATAACATCTAGTTGTGTCAAAAATGTTAGTTTAGATATTTAGATAAGTCATATAGGTTGAAAAATGTTTAAAACATATAACACACTAAATGGATTTTTGATTGAGTTTGTCATGTGTGCAACATAAATATTTTAAGTGCTCATATGATTTCTTTTGTTCTTGTATCATTTTCTAAAAACAACAAGAATGTACATCGGATCATAACCTACACTTGTGTTGATGATGTACTCTCCCATTTTCCATTTCATGATCGCTCTCCAAGCTTCATAGTAGGATTGACAACTTGATTATTTCATCCGATATACTCAAGTAAATTATTTTGCAACGCAAATATAATTGTTCATATCCGAAAGTCCAAACTCAAATATTTCCAACAACATATGTTGAACTAGCTCATCCAACCAATTTTTGTTGTTTACCATATGGACAACTTTTAAAACATATTTTTAACATGACGCCTTCGTCACCTTAGTTGTCTCAAGTATAATATTAAACGAAGCAAAGTATCATTATTGTTACTCTTCGATAGGCCATTGTAGGAATATAAATTTTCCTAACTTGAGAATGAATACTGGAGAACTTATTGCACTAGAAACTCAATTTGACCTAACGGTTGAATTGCTTCCTTGATAGAAGTTGGGTATGTGGAATCACCCGTAAAAATGGTCGTGTTTAGCCATAATTGAGCACCGCTAGTAACAGTCTCATATTCATTCTCTCACTTGGGAAATTTATACTCCTATGTTTTCCTAAAGTAAGTTTATAATGGAAATACTTTGCATTGTCTTAGGATTACTAATCAAACAAGTTTTAAAATAAAATTTTATGTTAGTTAATCACAACCACTTGCCTCATCAAGCGATTATCTTGCTTTGATCGAGATGAGCTACATGACTTCATGGACGAATTTCATTGTATGCTAATCACCATCCGTAATGACTATACATAGTTCATTGCTTCCGTTGGCCAAAACAACCCTATTGTCTTGAACACCATCATCTACTCTGCACGCCATTGTTAATACAAATGATTTACTAATCTAGATCGTAAATAGGTTTTGAGTTTCTTGAATAGTGCTTGTTAAGTTTGATAAACCTCTTTGTTATTTGTGAGCTTGATCTCATTTGATATATTAGTGTTAGAACCTCTTAAACTTGAAATATGATGCATTGTCAAAGTCATTGCATACCTTTTGTAAAGGTTCTGCTTAGCAGATAGACGGATCCCAAAATTTGTGCTTGACGGATCCCTACACTTAGGGAACCGTGGGATCCGGCAAACAGAAAATGCAATTGCAAGCATTGTATGTCAAACACATCTTTAGAACACCTCACACTAAGCTAAACATAGTGTCTTAAGATAGATAAAGTCCTTATCAAGATAGGTTGATCTTTCCTACTCATTCCAACTCACATAGATCACACTCTAAGATATTCATAGATCTATCACTTTGTTTTAATCCATCACTCTTCCGCTCTCAAAACTCACACTTCATTTTTTATTTTGACCCCTCACATCTAGGTTAAGAAATCTTTTATGACAAAATTGATCATAAATCAACCTCACCTCAAAATTGATCAAAGTTGATCAAATCCTAGTTTTCCCATCTCAAAACCATTAGGATATTTTCCAAAACACAATCCTAAGACACAACCTGATCTCTAGGATCATTTAGCTTCAATTGACACTCCAAATCTTTAGTGTCATCCTTGCTCATCCATTGGTACTCTTGAAAGTTCCAAATCCTTCCATAAATGACAATCATTAGCTACATCACCCACCACCTTCAAGTACTTAAGCACCCCTTCATTTAAGACACTTAGGAAGACTGAAACACTTAAGATGTTATAGGTCTTAGATTTTAGAAACATCATTTCCACTCTTTCATAGCTGCTGATAGCCGGATCCCTAGGATTAGCCTAGACGGATCCCTCTGAGAAAGGAACCGTGGGATCCGAATGACAGTTTAGGTCAAATCTAGCTAAAACAATCACTTCAACTCATATTCCTAACTCAAACACTCCATCTCATCTTAAATGAGTTCCTAGATCAGTGTAAACTCTGAAGTTGACTCTTGTGCATGTTAATCATCACATTCCAATGAATCCTAGTGCCTTAAGGCTTGAATGCACTTGCCAATTTTCTTGCTTTATAAACCACCTTGTTAGGACCTCCAAAGTCATCACTCTCACTCTCAACTCTTGCAACCTCTTGAAACCATCTCATCATGAGGAAAACCCCAAGTAGTAACTTATCCACCAAGGAACCACCCATGAAAAAGGCTCGTGTTGTACACGAAATCTCTTCAACCGAATCATCTCCGGTCAAACCAACAAATGATAGAATCCTTCATCATCCAATCAAACCAATTCCTAAAAGGATAGTACCCACAAAACTACCTATGCCAAACACCACCATACCTCCTAGGCCAAACAATATCATCTCCACTAAACCATCACCATTGGTTCCTAGAGCTATTTCATTTACTTCACCACTATCATCACCACACCTCTACAATTTAGAGGACTTGCCTCCTAGGCCGTCTCATCCGCTTCCGCCGACAACATTCTCCTCATTAGGAGGAATAATGGTTCAAAATCAAGGTGTTGAGTCAACACTTGCTCCGGCTTCCTTTTCGCCGTCTCCATCATATAATCTTATTTGGATTATGAGAAATCATCAAAGTCAACCACCCGACCATATGGAAGTTGACACTTCTTTACCACCACCATCATTCTTGGTCGAGCCATTCTCAAATGCACCTCCACCAATCCCTTCATCGTTTGAAGCTCCACAAGCCGCTTCACTTGATCCTTCGCATCAAGCCATTTCATTTTATCCACCACCACTACCTAGCCATGACAAAGATTGCTATCATTGTCAACATGTTGAAAGTCTGATACATGAAGTACGAGAAGACCAACGTTTCATGTTCTATCATCTCCTCGAACGTTTCGACGAGATCAAACCTAAACAAAACTTTAGCTAGAAGAATTTTAGTGGTGTCCTAGCATCAAGCGTTAGTTGGTCTAGAAATTCCTAGTCATGTATTGTCTATTTTCTTATTTTTAGAGTCATAACTCTTGTTTTATTAAATGGAATTACATGCTACTTGTTATTTTGTTGAGCATATGATTACTTTGTATTCATATCTCATTTATGTGATAACATTACTTGTTATATCACCTACTTTGTATTCATATCTCATTTATGTGATAACATTACTTGTTATATCACCTTTGCTGATTTTATTTATCAGCCAAACGGATCCCTCAAAATTGCCTAGACGGATCCCTACTAGGAGGGAACCGTGGGATCCGTGAGACAGAAAACTATTTTTCTACTAACTTGGATCACATATGCAGGAAATTGTGCATTATACTTGTTTTCTAACCTTTGTTTTGTAGTTATTCAATCTACACTTGAAGCCTTTGACACCATAAAGCTAGGGGGAGCTTTGTGTCAAATGACATTGCAAAATCATTTGCAAACTTAATCCTATTTTGGGTTACAATTCATGACACCCCATTGCAACATTGCAATATTTAAGGGGGAGCACGTTCTCGTCACTTAGACAAACCATTTGCAAACTTAATTGCAAACACAATTAGTTTATTTTACGTTATGTCCTTAACGCCCTTTCAAAGGGATGGACTCGTCAAGAGGGAGTTAAGACGAGTACCATTCCCGTCACTTGCTCTCTTTACATTTTTACATTTTTTTAAAATTGTGTTAGTTTCTTTTAACACTTTTTGTTTCGACAAAAAGGGGGAGAAGAAAGTAAAAACTACAAATTCAAACTTTTACGAATTTTAGATTTTTCCTTAAAATAATTTTATGTTTTGTCATCAACAAAAGGGGGGGGGGATTGTTAATACAAATAAGCCGTGAAAACGTTTATTTATATTTTACGATCTTCAAATGTTTTGTCGATAACAAATATAAAATCATTTTAACGAAACAAATAGAGTACGTAAATAGTTTGAGTTAATAGTTTTCTAACACACTTACGCTCTCACATAAAACACTAAAACAAGTATAAGTGATTTTATGATTTAGATACATATGTACAACAACTAGTGTTTACATATTGGGTTAAACATATACTTAAACTAAGTATACTAAAATGGGTAAAAACTAAGTGTATGCTAAATTGGGTAAATACAAGTATATACTAAATGGGTAAATACTAGCAAATGGTTTTGACCCATAACCCATGGTTTTATATATACCACTTAACCAAGTTCATTGTATCCTTAAGATACATTGTATCTAGAAAGAAAACCATGGATCAACCCATAACCCATGACCCTTAACCAAAAATACCCATGAGCAAAGAGGAGCGGACCACGGATCCCTAGCTTTGTGCTAGCCGGATCCCTTGTGGTAGGGATCCGTGGGATCCGGGGAAACAGAAGAGAATTTCCTCTATAAATAGAGAGCCATTTCTTCCTTTATAGGTGTGCTTTTTTACATAAACTTCCCCAAAGTATTCTAACCCTCTAACCTCAGATCTAAGTGATCTATGTAGTTTGTCTTCTGTTTTTGTGTGATCTACTAGGTTCCTCTTAAAGGAAAGATCACCACCTCTTGAAGACATGCAAGCTCAAAGTCCATGAGTTGCCATGCTTTGTCATCATCAAGACTACTAAGGTTATCTTGTTGATAGTTCTTCCTTTCTCCATAGATGTTGGGTTGAAGGCATTAGTGAAGAATGCCGAAAGTGTCAAGATGAAAGCATTAGTGAAAGGTGCTCATCATCCGTGTTAAAGCATTAGTGAAGGATGCTAAAGGTGTCAAGACGAAGGCATTAGTGAAGGGTGCCAAGCGTTGTGTCAAAGGCATTAGTGAAGGAAGCCAAAGAATCAAATCAAGTAGCATTTGGGAAGAATGCCTAGGTCGTATAATCGATGAGGTGCATCGTTATACATATATGTATTTGTTTATATACAAGGATGGTGATATCCTTGATGGTGTTGTAACAAGGAGTAGATCTCCTTGAGATTAGGTGTTGTGTCGTGAAGGTGTAGTTCACCTAAGGTGTGAAAGAACTAGGTACTTAGCCTAGTACCTAATAAAGGGTAGGCGACGTTGTGAAGGATTAGTTCTCCTAAGGTGTGAAATAACTCGGTGGTTAGCCTAGCACCGTATAAAGGGTAGGCGACGTTGTGTTAGGTGTGGTTCGCCTTGGTGTGAAAGAACTTGGTATTTAGCTTTGTACCGGAAAAAGGTTAAGCGACGTTGTGAAGGCTTCTCCGCCATAAGGAGTTGGTGTAGTACTTACGAACTCTCGAGTAGGTGACTCGGGGAGTGGAGTAGGGTAAGGAAGGTGTCCTTGTAGCCGAACCACTATAAATAACTTGTGTCGTGGTGATGTGCTTCTTACTCTTTATCTTTCATTACACGTTTATATATCTATCTATCAACGTCCAACATAAACAACCAAATTGATTGACATAAGTCGATCTAAATATTTAAAAGGAAGTTTTAAATTGGTAAAACTATTCAACCCCTCTTCTAGTTTTCCACAGAATGCAAGGAAGCTCGCAGGTTTATAACCAGGCTGGATGAAAGGTCGTACCATTGGGATCAGATGAGAAGGTTGGAAAGCTATGTGGGGGGACGACAAAGTTTCCCTATCTTGACGTTCCAACGTGAAGATAAATTCCCAGGTTGTGTGTAATCGTTGGGTACTCTTTAAACACTATTGATTGTATTTTGATATTTGATTTATTTATTCATTATGGTTTGTACATATATAGCAGTGTACAACCCGATCTTGTAATGAAAGGACCATGTGATACGCTTCAGTGCCACAATCCTTATAAAAGGAGCGAAAGCTTCTTACTTTTGAGTAAAATTTATAAAATCTTTCAATATTTTTCAAAATTTTGCTCAAAAGAACAAGTACTCTCTCTCGTGTTTTCTAAACCTCAAAAGTTAATATCACTTGTTGAAGGGGAGTATTTGCAAACTTAAATTGGTCTTATCAACGTTCTTTGTGGATATCTTCCCGCAAAACTCGAAATGGTAATATTCGATATCTAAATTTCATAAAAAATAACATTAATATGCCATTTTTGAGGGGGAGAAAAATTGTGTGATATAAATATGTTGGATTGTGAATGAATCTAAGTGTACATAGACTTAACCATTGAATTGACGAGCTCTAAAATGTCATAAATCGAAATGACTTGTCCGGGACGGGTAATAATTTCAAACTAGTTCGCTAGTGATGTAAATGTGTCTTGCAAAGGACTAGTCTTAGTAGAATGTATCATCCGATAAATTCTTGATAGACATGAACCTTGACGGGTCTAACCTCCACACCAAGGAGTGTTTACAACTTCAAGTTAACCCAGTTAGTGATGTAACCGTGTCTCGCGGGGAATTGTCTATCTCGAGTCGATCAATCCAAATGTGCGCGCTCTACCCTCACTGTGCAGATTTCAGTCAAAACTAATAAGCACATGTGGAGGGGGAGTATTTCTGAAAATACAAAACTCTCGAAGTGTTACAAACATGTTTTCATTCATAAACACTTTGAGATATTTTCATGAAAATGGTTTTATGAGAACATAGGATAGTCATGGAGTTATAAGGTGACTATGTTTAGGGATAAACGTCCTATGATCCGCCAGAGCCGGAGGGATCTACCCAAGGACATCACCAATAGTTAGTATTTAGAAGTCCTTAGGTATGATTGAAAAAGAAGAAAATTAGAATCAGAGAAAGAAGGAGTTGAAGAATTAAAAAGAAAAGTAAAGAAAAGGGTGAAAAGAAATAGCCCTCAAAATTATTCAACTTAGGGAAGACACCGGGTTCAATTCATATGCTACTGGTTGTCACAAGATGACACCGGTATTGAAGACAAAGTCGTCATGGACCCAGTGACGCAATGCACTAAACCTTCTTAACCACTCAAGTTCTCTTAATAGAGCTTGTTTCATTCTCACTGGAAACCCTACGTAATCTATGGACTCTCTCTTAGAGATTGTTGGTATTGAAGAAGGAGACCCTCTCCCTAGTCTCCGCTTAGGAAAACCATAGAGTACTATTGAGTCTAGAGCCACGAGATTCATCAAAAGATCTCTTAGGAACACTTGACTTTTCATCACTTGTCATTCAACAAATAAGAACGCAAGTGAAACATTCTAGAGTCCTTCGCAGATCCTAGCAATCTGTCGAGAACATTTATGAGGGGATTCACAATTGTGATCCTTAGTGATTGAATGGAAACTCCTGTCAGGGTCATCATCAAACAGCCCTGGCAGCAGGTCACTTCGGTAACTCCTTGTGGGTTACGCTTAGTGTTCGCGGTGGTCTCAAACGGTCGACAGTCGTGGAGTGATACTTCGGTATACTCCAGTGACTCACAACGACAGAGTAACGATACTGAGTACGGGGACATCCCAATGACCATCCAGTTTAAGATTTTTCTAAAGCCGCACCAGCGAATTGGGATATGCCTGTACAAAATATCCGAACTCTTACGTCGGGAACTTTATTGCTAACTGTCTACATGCATGATTGGAGATCCAAAGTTCATGGGAGAAAAGATCGTGCTAATTCTCCACATGCTCATACCAACAACAACACATATGAAGTTCTTTCAAAAGGCAACTCAAAAGTCAAAATGATTCTTCATCAAAGCAAAAGAATCTACAAAGTTTAAAGGCTCGAGAACAACTTCACATCTGAAATCCAAAGTCAAAAGACGTGTGAGCATGGTGGAGAAAGATGTGGACACACCTGAACGATGAAGCTAACCAATGGCAGACAACAACATACTATCACTACATCCACAAAAGAACAAAGAACACTATGACGTCAAAGCTAAAAAATTTCAACAGAAACAAGATCCCAAACAAGGGGAGATTGTTGGAACCAAAAGCATCTCTACTCACAAGAAAGAAGAATGCTAGAAGACGTCGAGCAAACGCTATTACATTATAACTATCACTTAGGGGAGATTGTTGGAAATGCTCCCAAACATTATTATGAAGTGTTAGTCATTTATATGTAATAGGTTGCGCATTATGGCTTTTATGTTAGTAATTAAAGGTTAGGCTTATGTAGAAAACCCATGAGCCTATGCAAAGGCCCAAAAGTCCAAAGAAGGGACTAGATGTGTTGCCCTAGCTCCCTTCCCCTATAAATACTTTGTTACCTCTCATTTGAGAGGTGTTGTTCACTCTTAATACATTACGCATAACATTTCAATATTCATACGTGTGTTTGTTATTCAACCGTCCCTCTCTTTCCCATTTCTATCATCAACATACTTGTGTTAACTTATGGTGACCTAACAGACATCTAGCTTTGCGTCAGAAATATTGTGTAAGCGACGTGTAAAGGTTTTCTCCTTCGGTTAAAGGAGCTTGTTGATTAGTGAAGATAACTCTCGAGTTGGAGACTCGGAGAGTGGAGTAGGGCAAGGAAAAAGAGTCCTTGTAGACCGAACCACTATAAACAACCTTGTCGTGGTTTTATTGTTTCTTTCCTTACTTACATATTATCTATTCCTTGCATATTAGTCATTCTTTACTTATACATCATTTATCTATATTGATTGATCTCACAATAAGTTTTCGAAACAATTAAGTTTTTAAACGGTAAAACTATTCAACCTCCCTTCTAGTATTCCACAACATCTTTTGCCGTAAGAAATTTACACTACCTGCTCCAATCCCCGCTATGGAGAATGCGAATCCACCCAATCTCTCACCCGTTCATCACTTTGGTAATCACCTAAGGTATAATGAAATAAATTGGAAACATAATAGTCCTTTTTATGATTCGGATTCCGACGAGGAATTTGATGATGGGAAGGCACTTGATGACGGGGAAGTCATTGAAGAAGTTAGGATTGAGATGGAAGAAGATCCCTCTCAAGGTTTTGACCCTAGGTGTAGAATTGAGAAAGATAGTCCTTTCAGCATGCAATTCCCTTGTAAAATAGGATTTGAAAGTTTTGATGCTTACTTGAACTCATTCTTACCTTTAAACTTAATCACAAGGAATTTATACAATAAAATTAAGGTAAACGAATTAGCATATCAAATGAACAATGTTGTTAATGCGGTTACTCATTTGCACGTGTTTGTTGGAAGTTTTGCTTATTTGGTAGAGTTCATGGTCTTAGAGGACTTGGGAGAGTTCATTGATGGAAACCTCACTCAATTGATTTTTGAAAAACCCTTTAAGAGAACGACTAAGTTGAATAAACAAGTGGTTGATGGTTTAATTACATTATCTAATAAAGTTGAGGATTTTGTCTATCAAATACCCCGTACACACCCTAGGTTTAAATACAAATATATCGAGGCATGTAATCGAATGGCTCCTATTTCATTACTTAGTGAAAGAGACAAGCAAAATGGACTTAGGCATTCTCATGAGAAAAATAAGAGATATTATAAAAAAATGCCTAGAGTTAGGAGATGATTATAAGAAGGATGAAAGAACATTAGAGTGGCTTAGATACGGGCAAGTGAGCGTGCATGAGATGACGTAGTGGTACGGCTTCGAGTCTAGCTACAAGACTCATAAATAAAGAAAAACGCTTCTTGGGAGGAAACCCATGTTTATTTGTTTGCTTGTTTGTTTTTCATTTTTTTTTGTGTATATTTATATATCTTTTTCATTATTGGTTAATTCTCATGCTTATATTACTTTGTGAAAATGCTTTATTTTGTTTTTAACTTCGTCTTAATTGCATATAAAGGTATTTTACAAAAAGATAAGTATAGGGAAGATCACATGTGTTTTTAGAACTATTATGAACAGGAGATTAACAATAATTGGAATTGTATATATTTGTGTGTTGTTAGAGTCAAATGCTTGTATCGAGTCACAATGGATGTTTTGCATGGATTTTTCCAGGTCTTTAAAGAAGTAATTTTTCTAGAATTTTTTTCTGAAAAATGCATCGGACTCTTTTTGTCAGGACAACCTGACGGCGTCAGGCAATGTATAAACATATTCCATATTTTTCGTTTTCTTTCTAATTTGTAATTTTTGAAAATTTTCAATTCTTAATTTTTCAGAAAATCTACTGATAAATCCAAGATCTGGACTCAACTAGGGTATGAATAACATTGATTGATTGAAACACAACGGAATAAAAATACAATCAACATTACTAATAAGGTTTTCTTTATTCAATAATAAAACTAATACATATACTACTAATTAATATACACACGCTTTCTTCGTGTGTCTAGACTCTCATTGGGAGAGTTCTACTATTAAAAAATGGATGATCTTATAACTTAGACGCCACCCTCTTTATATAATAGAGGGAGGTTACAAGAAACCCCAGCTTACTAATAAAGCTAACTAACTATTGCATATTAAGTCCTCATTGTTTCTTCTTTCTCCATTTCAGCTTGTAGGTTTTGTAATCATCAAATCTGTAATTCCCAACAATCTTCCCTTATTTGATATTACAAAACAATATGCATGAAGAAACAATGCTAAAACATGTCATCACAATAATAAGTTGCACATCATGAATCTTCTTCCCCTTTTTGTAAACATCTAATAGGGGTCTTGTGCAACTCGTAAATGCTTCCCCTCAAGTGATGCATGTAGATGGTAAGTATATGAACAATAAGCTTCCCCTTAAAAGTATACTAACCATCTCTTGAACTCGGACTTTAATTGGCTTGAAATAGTAGGTATCAATGAAACATCCAAGTGCAATAACATCCTCCTCTTTCATGTAACTGTTGCCTCAGCCGGCGATCTACCTCAATCCTTTGTTGCGTCTCACAAAAAGGGTGAACTTGTTACATAATCGATTAAAAAGCTAATGCATCAAACGTCTTCACAATATCCTTATCTAATTTAGTGCGAACAAGACATGTTTGTTACACCCAGTTATGGATCACTGTTGGTCCCTGACCTACCTCCCCATAACCTCCAAACCATTGATTCATATCAGATCAAATCAGTGACAATAATAATATGGTGTAGAAACACGGGGTAATTACTACCAGATACAAACGAAAATTTGTACCTCAGCTAAGGTTCATCGCTGATACCAGATCAAAAACTCTCCATAGCCGGTCAAAATATAATAATGGGTGTGGGCCCGGACCAAACACGACATTATTATGTTGTGTACTAAACGACCTGTGAACACCAAACCAAATCAATAAAAAGAAACCAAGCCATAAGCACCACATCATCAAAAATCCAAGGGCGTCAATGGACATATAATATGTGTTGTCCAATATCAATCAACACTAGCAGCACAAACAAGAGAAATCGGAAAACACTAGAAGCAATAACAAAGGCTAGCAGAAGAAACCGTAAGCAGACCAACAGGAATGATATAACCAGTAGTAAGGCATAACCACCAGTACGAATTATGCAACCAGTAGGAACACCAAATCAATAATTACTAGGGTTCATCATTGAATAAAAATTCAACTCACCAAGACTAGTAAATGAATAATATAAACTTTAGACGACCAGAATTAACCGTAGCGACCACCAGTATTAACGTACCAAGCTGCCAGAATTAACGAGTACATGACCAGTACTAACCATCGCCGACCAGTACTAACTTTGCACACTGATAAGGATTTAAAACGTACGCTTTTAGGGGGTCATTTAAGCCCTAAATCGACCAATTTTATATCCGTTACTGCTTAATGTCGTTCCTTTTCACTTTTTAGGTCTTTTGGAAGAAAAATGCTGGAATGAAGCATATTTGGATGAAAAGGAGCAAATACATGAAGAAAATGGCAAAGTCAAGATCGAAGCCACTCAAAGCTGATCAACAGTACCTGACGGCGTCCCAAACAAAGGGCGACGCAGTCCCTCTATGATGACTTGATCAAAACATGCACGCGACGGCTCAGTGGAAATTCTGGTCACATAACCCGACGACGTCACCCCCCTTAATATTGGAGGGCGTCACTCATAGTTTTCAACTCAGACGGCCCTGATCTAGAATCAAGACGACGTCCCAACTGAAGACCGACGGCATCACAACTCTAAGGTGACGCCGTCCCATCGATGACTTGGCCCAGACGAAACCCTAATGACGGCGAGCTGACGGCGTCCCATGCAAAAGGTGACGCCGTCACATTTGTAAATCTATATATAGAATTCGATTTTTCTGCATTTAGGGAGGTAGAATTTTGGAGAAAAAACCCTAAATCATTTGTAGTCCGAATTGGACAGTATCTTAGGGTCCCATACCCTATTTTACACATCGAGATAAGTATTTTAATCCAAAGTAACATTATGTCTATCCCGTATTCGATTGATTGTGTGTATGCTTGCTTGTTTACCATGTCTAGCTAAATTTCTTGTGTGTTTGCTTAGATCTATGAAACCTAGTTATTGATTATTGTTAGGTTGTTTCTTATCTTAATTGTAAATTGGCTTAGGAGTGCAACTAGGCATCATTCATTGTATTTAATGCTTGAGTATGCTTTATGATGATGTGGTCTATGGATGAAATAGCTTAGGTTTGCCGACTTCGTAGGTCACATACGAGAGATAACCTCAAAGAACTATGGGGCACGCATACCCTACGACCTTAGGAATACAACGCGTTAAGATAAGGTGTGACAATTCAACCGACCAATAAAAGATAACTAAGGAGTAATAGTATCTAGGTAAACACATTTTTAACCATCATACGAGCACACTTCAATTAGACATAAGCTACTCGTAGTAATTAGATAATTAGATAAGTAGAGTAATCGGTAAAAGTACCACCCCCAACCAATTGCCCCAAGATATTTACCTTAGTTTTCTAAAAAACTATAAAAAGATAAAAAAAAGAATCATCCTCAACCCCCACCTTCTCGTCATATATTTCTTACTAGCATTCCTATTCCCCTAGAGAACGATATCAATCCCCGAGGCTTACCCAATACTACACTACAACGATTAGGTTTACTGCCTAGGAGGTTGAAAAACTTGCTCGACGAAAAGGAAGTTTCCTTCACCCCGAACGCGCCTCCCGTGCGCATCACATACAACCAGACTTAACTTCCAATCGAACAGTACCAGTACTAAATGGATGACCAGCTTTGACCAGTACAAAATAAAATAGCAGTGTCACAAAATAATCATCTGTTGTGGTCCACCAGTACAAATAACGTGCGTCCATTGATCCAACAGGCCCTACGTAGGACTATAGTACAAAAGAACTAATGCATACATTATAATAGTTTCAACCGGCCAAATTTGTACTATTTCTTGGACCAGAATTAAAAGTCAACCACCCCATGTGAATGACAGTAACATGAACGTAGGTTCCATCAGTTTTTCATCCCCACGTGACAAGCCAAGTTCCATCAGTATACACAATTGAGACCAATATTAAACATTGGATCCGTACAAACAATTGTGACAAGTACTTCGAATAGCACCAATATCAAATAATATGAATCTCTCGCTCGAGCAGTATAAAAATAATATCCCACACCGATCAAAGCCAGTACTTGAGAGTAGGGACCACCGATCAAAACCATTTAGAAACAAAACCAATATAGCAAACAGAATTTAAGTATTGTTCACCGACTAGAATAATAAAATGAGATTTAATGATCGACCAATAAATAATACCGATTACCTCATAAAACTGCTTCATCAATAAAGACCAAATCATACCATCATCAGATATGCGCTTCTTCGATAGTAACTTTTTCTGCATAACCACGACATCAAAAACCTTATAAACCCTAGATCGAGAGCCACGAGGCTCTGATACCACTTGACAAATCCCGGACCTGGACTCAACTAGGGTATGAATAACACTGATTGATTGAAACATAGCGGAATAAGAATACAATCAACATTACTAATAAGGTTTTCTTTATTCAATAATAAAACTAATACATATACTATTAACTAATATACACACACTTTCTTCGTGTGTCTAGACTCTCATTGGGAGAGTTCTACTATTAAAAAATGGATGATCTTATAACCTAAACGCCACCCTCTTTATATAATAGAGGGAGGTTAAAAGAAACCCTAGCTTACTAATATAGCTAACTAACTATTACATATTAGGTCCTCATTGTTTCTTCTTTCTCCATTTCAGCTTGTGGGTTTTGTAATCATCAAATCTGCAATTCCCAACATCTACAAACATTCATTCCACAAGCACTATATCTTACATGCTTTATAGTGTAGTTTTGCTTTATATAGTTTTTACCGTCGGTTTTATGCGAGGTTTCGTTTCTGTTTTCTTATTAGTGTGCATGTTATATTAGACAAGATGATGAAGTACATGATGGAAGCAACACTTATTACTTGCTCATTCTTCTTGGAGGAGGATTTAACCACGATTCTACATATATCCTACCGAGCTAATCAGGGGAGTATTAGTTTCTCTTTATATTTTACCTTTCTCTATCATAACTTTGATACTTTTGGGGAACATTGGGGACAATGTTCAGTTTAAGTGTAGGTGTTGTTTCCGTTTCACAATCGTATAAAAACAATTAAAACAATAAACCAACTGATTGTGAACAATGACTGAAATAATGTAAGTAAAAACACACTGAATAATTTTCAACTTATATATTCTTTATTAGAAACAAATCAAAAAGAATACATTACCCAAGTACTTGCGGAATAGTACTTGGGATTGAAATGACAAAGTATGGTATCTCCTTACTAAGCTCAGGCTAAATCTGAGCACAACTACAAAGGAACCACTGAGCTATCTCAGGGACATAGTTGTTTTTGGAGGAGTGAAAGATAGCTTGTGTGTGTGTTTTACAATTAATCTACAAGCTTGAAATCTTCCACTCCAACTCTTATGCTATTTATACAAGTATGGTTTTTAACTCTATCCTATAGGACAAACTGACTGGTTACAGAAAACAAAATACTGATGTATTTTGTCTCTGTTTACAAAGGCTATATTTGGTAAGGGACAAAGTAACTTTCTGCTTGTCAGCACTGATATTGAGCCTTTCAGGGAAAGTTGACTTCTTGAGGATAAGCACTCCGTCTTATTCGCTTCAAGCTTAACTGTTTAGTCCCGCCCATTCTTCAGTCTTTGTCTTTAGTTTGTCTTCAGTGGTAGTAGATGGTGAGGAGCTTCGAGATTCAGTGAGTTATTGTCATCACTAACTGAATCCACTATCTTCTTCTTGACTCAGTCTTCACCCCTTAAGTTTCGCCTTACTGAGTGGAGAGACTTCTTCTTTGTCTCTTACTGAGTATCCTGAAGACAGCTCACTGTGAGACTATGCGCTCAGTGACTTATTAATGTTTAAGGGATTAAACACTTAGGGTATTTTCTATTCAAATCCTAGACTTAAGGGGTTTGGGTATTTACTGAACCCAATAGTAGGGAGGAAGAATAAAACGGGAACTTAAAAACTATTAACTCACTTTATTTTTGCCTTGTCCTTAGTAAATTGTGTAATAAACCATGAAAAATATTTTTTAGGGTAATTTTAGCACCACATTAAAAACAATTATGGCATTTACGAGTAAAACTTTAGTTTTAATAAAGCGTCTCATAGATAGGAATTATATGACTAGCACAAAAGCCGTATACCACACATATTCCACCCCAAAAATGTGAGATTCGCCCCTAGATCTTTAGGAATAAAAACATTCGTTTTTAATACTTAGTGAGTGTACTGATAGTATAATAGATACTAGAACTTGTTTTGTGATGCATTCCGAGATCGCTAGTGAGAATACATCCGTGTAGTTAGGATTAACTAAATGATAAGAGACATTAGGATAACCCTTGTTTTAAACCTGTAATTTGATTATGTCAACCTCATCGGTTGAGTAATTTTTCCCACACCTTTGCGATGTACTCATCTTTAGTACACGATACCCCTAGTTAACCCCTCAGATCCTATCTTTTCGCGGTTCTCGTGTTGTTTCGGTTTCCGAAATATCAATGAAGAGCATTTTTTACAATCCACCCCCAAATGTTACACCCAAATCACCTTATCCCACCTTATATGCACTCATCTTTAGTGCATTATTGTAACCATTGTTTAAACCCTTAGTTCAGTTATCTAGTTACTTGCATGGTTGCTGAGTCGATTCACATCCTTTGTACATAGTTTTGGGACAATTGGGACTCATGGGTTGAAGTAGCATTTTATGGAGTAACGGGAAGAAACGTTAAATTCAAACTCCATTTGTCTACGTAATTCAGTACTCCAAGTGTTTTGATATTTTCAACTCGGGTCAATTATTATTAGCGAAATAAAAAACTCAAGTGTAGGGATGCTCTTATAAATCCTTTTATTTTGATGTTATCTTAGAAGATGGTAGAGTGAAAATGTAGGAAAAAAATAATATATATATATGAGAAAAATATACGGCTACCATCCTACATCTATCTTTATGTTTTATGTTTTAAATTCATGTCTTTTAAGTTTATGTTAAATTCAAGTTGTTATCTAGTGTTAGTGAGTCGAGTCTTGGCTTAACAACTTCGCGTTTTACATGCATGTAACTTAGATTCTTGACTTTCCACCACTAAAAATTCCCCATATCTAACAAAACCCTTTTTTTCCCTACCCGAAGCCTAACATTATAACCCTTTGTAAAGAACTCTTAGATAGTTATTCTTAGGTGCTTACGCCAAAGCGGTAGAGATTTGATCTATTCTCAAGCCTATGGTAATGTATGTGCTATGACAGGTAGTGAGTTTTTATCTTCCATTTCCTTACATGTTATATTTCATATAAACCCGAGAGATGAGAGAATCCAAACACTAATTGTGAGGTGCTAGTGTATAATTTTCGTGCTTGTTTTAACTATAGTAGCGCTTGTACTTGTTGTAGAGTGTTTTAAACCAATGCTAAATGACCCCTAACTCATAAATTGATTAGCCAAAAGCACATTTGCTTGAGGGCAAGCAAATTTCAAGTGTAGGGATATTTGATAAGGACTTAAAACATACATTTTTAGGGGGTCATTTAAACCCTAAATCGTTATATTTTATATCCGTTAATGTTTAAAATCGTTCCTTTTCACATTTTAGGTCTTTTGGAAGCAAATTGCTGGAATCAAGCATTTTTGGATGAAAAGGAGCGAAAACACGAAGAGAACGAAAAAGTCAATAATACAAGGATGTTTTTCAAGCCTGACGGCGTCCCAACTCTAAGGGCGACGCCGTCGCTCAAAAGGTTTTCCAAAAAGTCTCAAGCGACGGCTCAGGTCATATTTTGGTCTTAACACCTGACGACATCACGTCTTATTCAAGAAGGGCGTCACTCCTACTTTTATCCCCAGACGACCAAGATACTTCCTAGACGACGTCCATAATTAAGCCAGACGGCGTCAGCAATTCCTACCTAACGCCATTCCCACGATGACTTGTCCAAAACGAAACCCTAATGACGACGATCAGATGGCGTAACCATCAAAAGGCGATGCCGTCGCGAGTATAAATCTATATATAGACTTCAAATTTTATGTATTTTGTGTGCATTATTTTGGAGAGCAAACCATAGTTTGTTAAGAGTCCGACTTGGGCAGTATTTAAGGGTTCCAAACCCTCTTGTACACTTAAAGATAAGTTTGTTTATCCAATCTATCACCATGTTTAATCTATGTTCAATTGTTTGATTGTGTTCTTGCTTATCTACCATGCTTAACTAAATTAGTTAAGTGTTTTCTTAGATCTAGTGAAACCTAGTCGTTGGTTATTGTTAGGTTGTCTCTTCTTTTAATTGGTAGATGCTAGAATAAGGAAAACTGGCTTCTTCTTTAATTGTTGCGAGCTTGAACGTCCTAAATAGCAAAAAGCTTAAGAGTGCACTTAGGCCATCATTGTGTTTATTGCGTGAGTTTTAGCTTAAGGATAATAGAGTATTCGGGAGAGATACTTCGGTATTTGGCGATCCCGGATGTTCTAGAGGAGAGTTACGATTCATAGAATTAGGGAATTAGGCACCCCCTTATGACTAACATGAAATACAACGCACCAATTAGAATAAAGATGTGACAATTCAACCGACCAATAAAAGATAACTAGGGAGTAAGAAAATCTAAGTAAACACGTTTTTAATTATCATAAGAAACACACTCATACAATCCATAACTTTTACCTTTTAATTAGTTTAAATAGTTTTTAGTTTAAATTGTTTAGTAGTTTAATTGGTAGAATTACCACCCCTACTCTTCAAACCCCGAGATTTTAATCGCTTTCATAAAAAACATAAAAAGATGAAAAGTAATCTTCCTCACCTCACATTTTCGTCATGCATCTCTACTAGCATCTCTATTCCCCTAGAGAACTATCAACCCCCTGAGCTTACCCATACTACACTGCAACGATTAGGTACACTGCCTAGTGGGTTGTAAAGCTTGTTCGTTGAAAAGGAAGTCTTTCGACCCCGAACCACGCATCACATATTCAAGTCATATGCCCTTATTAAACTTTCTGCAACAACCATATGACCATATGATGAAAATACCATATGGCCATATTCTGGTCATATGCCCTTATACAAAATCTCTAACAGAAGCATATGGCCGAACTGCAAAAAACTTTTCAAAAATAATACTTTACACCTTTTTCGGAAACCATACTTCCGATACTCTAAAATTAACGAAACTTTCCAAAAATCACTAACTTAACATATTACATCATTTTTATAATCATTTGACTCATTGAACCCCAAAATGGGTATAATTAGCTACTAAACCAAACAAACATTTTGACCCATTTTACATACATATAACTTAACCAAGACACCTTTAACCATGAAGCCCACAATTTAAACTTTGCAAACATTATTTATTCATCACATAAACCTTAACCAAACATGCTATAACGTTCAAACTTCACTTGACCCATTTGACCCTAGAATGGGTAATTATACATACTTATTCCAAACATCCATTTAACCATAACCATAAACACTTTAAACCGTTTTTATAATAAGCATTTGACACCCTTGACATAAACAACCAAATCATAGACCTTGACACTCGACAACAACCTTATAAACCATTAAAGACTTTCGGGGGTAAAATGTTGAATTTGAGCTCGGTATTCTACATAAGCTCCTATATACATACAAACCTTCTAACTTTCCGCACTTTCAGTCCTTAATCCTTAATCCAAGCATTACCTTCTTAGCATAAGCACCTACAAAAACATGGTAAACATCTAAACCGTAAGCGCGAGGCTTAGTAAGCAAAACGATCACAACATAATCATAATTCATTAAACTATTACAATCATTAAACATTAATACACACCTTAACCTCTTTAACATCATCATTGAATATCAACATCACCTAGCACTCTTAACCTATTCCATACTAGATTATTCCTTCCTTTGCTAGTTATGTCAAACTAGTCATATACCCACTATCACTTAAGCACAACCATTCCAAGTCATACAGTTACCTTAGCATAACAAGTCACATAACACATAATCTATGAAATCATAATAATATCACATCATAATCGATTTACTTACCTTGATCCCAAGCTAATGAAATCAAGAACATCATCATTTACATCATCAATCTCCACTCTTGCAATCTAAGCCAATTCACTATAGGCATAAACACACAGTTAATCAACAATATCATAGTTACTAAAGTCATAGCTTTTTTTAACCATCTCTAACTATCACATAATCATATAATGATTGCATGATAGTAAATCCCATTAAGTTATTAATTTAAGACAATAAAACTTAACCCATGATCATCATAACCTCTTTAATTAGCTTATAAACATCATTTACCCAAATTCCCAATTGATACCAAGAACCTTAATTCTTAGATTCATTAATTAACTTAAGATTAAGGATCACTTACTTGAGGATGATCATTATTAGGCTTCCCTACTTGAATAGAGGTACTTAGACACCATGGATTGATCATCATAACTTGGTTTCTCCTCCTTCCCTTCTCCATTTCACGACACACACTTACTCTCCACCATATTTTGGAAAACTTATGCAGATATGAGAAGTATCCAAACAATTGTAGGGGATGAGTTTGGCTAGTTGGCACATTAGGTCCTTTAAGTCATTTTCCTTCTATTTTGGCCACAATAACTTTATTCCTGATTTACTACATGACAACATTAATCCCCTAAGTCCATCTTGGTTATAATTGTGACACATCATACTTTCTATAACCATTTACATAAACCTTAATACCTTTAGTTTGACTATCGGGTTTGACTATCCAATCCGTAAGTCCTTAGAACCTATAAAAGTCATAGTCAATTATTCAAATGGCATTCTTATAATAAAATACTGCCCGATTTCAAGGTGTTATAAAAATGGTTAACTAAAATTTATTTTGGTGTAATTACACCACTGGACGCGTAGTCCAGTGGTTGTAGTGTTGGTTTTTGAAGCAACAGACTGGAG
The DNA here is from genome assembly GCA_019973895.1 of Chrysanthemum seticuspe. Lineage (NCBI taxonomy): Eukaryota > Viridiplantae > Streptophyta > Magnoliopsida > Asterales > Asteraceae > Chrysanthemum > Chrysanthemum seticuspe. The sequence goes on along the minus strand of BPTQ01000007.1, from coordinate 105,303,492 downwards.
TTCGAGATTACTAGTTCATTTTTAATTTATTTAAAAAAATGAAGAAAATTTTGCCACCATACATTCATCTGTTAGTAAAATTAGTCATGAGGACAAACGACACAAATAATTTCTCTTGCGTTAGGAGATAACGGCAAAATAATTTGCACCGTTAGTCCTCATTGACTGATTTTACTAATGGAATGATGTATGGTAGCCAACTTTACTAACGGAGGGATATATATATGCCAAAAAAAATTACGAAGATGTAAAGCGAGACAGCGGATAAACCATAGGGAAGTATTTTGGACTTTTCTCTTAGAATTATATTATGCACGATTGAAGCTATCGAGCGATTATTTGTTCTCAATCGATTTTGGTACCAAATACATTTTTTTTTCTTGTCAAATTTATGAAGTAATACTCAATTACTTTTATCTATAATAATATCGATAAAAAACCGCCTTTCTATCACAACAGTGTTAAACGATAAATATGGGCCAAACCTGATTGTGGGTTTAGATCCATTAAGGTTCTCAGATGTTATTGCAGTATAAATATCGTATCAATAATAGTACGTACAATATCGCTTACGGGGGGTTTTATTCTCTAACATAGTTTTGAAGTGGGTTTGATCCTCATGCCTAGATGGCTACGTTGAGCCGCTCCTTTAAGCCACCCCGTCAAATACTTGTCACCACCCTTTATCCCTTATAAATAAAATAAAATAAAAAGTTAAAGACGGCTAAAACTTTAGCTGTTTACTGTTTTAATCACAACTTTTTAACCGTTTGGTGTTAACTGATGTGGTCAACGCCATTCTCTCTGTCTTTCAATTCTGCACCAAACCAAACTTGAATAACATTCATTGCTCGCCGGACGCGCCACCACACACTGCCGGAAGCCGACTGTTGCAAAAAAAAGTAGTATACGCTTTGCTTTTACTCTTACTGTCAGATGTCTTAATCAACAAATTTGTTATTTTCTTTTGCTACTCCTTTTGTTTACTTTTGCTCGAAGAATTGTTTTCACTTGCTGTCGGATTTCTTCATCAACAAATCATTGCTTTTATTTGAATAAATGTTTTCTTCTTCTTATTCCTAGTTTAGCTTTCTTTAATGTGTATTTAGTTTTCTAATTCAATCCGAGCTTTCGTAATTTCGCCGCTCGGATTACGGTGAAGTATTAGCAAATAAATATGGCCCAAGCCCGATTGTGTGTTTGGGTCCATTTAGGGTTTCTAGATCTAATTGCATTATAAATATCATATCAATAATACAATATTTCTTACGAGGTTTTCATCATGTAACAAAGAAGCATTACAAAGCTACCTCAAACTATGTGTAAATGTGTAATAAAAGGTGGTTAGATGCGTTGGCTGCCACTCACGCGTCATCCATAAAGCAACCTTTTCCCACCCGCGCTTTGTCCTCCTATTTTAAAAGTCAATTATTGGCCGACCGACTTGTGGAAAAGGTTGTGGGTGTGCGCGTTAGCATATTGTATGGTATATTTGAGTGGTAAAGTTGATTGTTTTATTGTATCAAGTTGGTGATAAGTTGACAATTAAGGGAGTGTTTGGTTGGGGCAATTTCAAGGAAATTGATAGGATTTAAAATTAAAATTGCTTCAATTTTCTTGTTTGGTTCACAATAGAGATGTGGGCCCAGGAATTTTCATTTCATTTCCTAGTATTAATGGAGGTAAAAGTGGGCCATTTATAATTCCCTTCACATGGGAGGCATTTTCATTTTCTTGAAATTTTAAATAGCACCATTTAAATATCTCGAACCAAACGCCCCTTTAAGAGAAAAACTAATTTGTCACCACTACAACTGATCTTATATTAAATTAAAAAAAATCAAAGGATCAAAATTGACACCACACTAAAACTAGTGGCGGTGACCCATCCAAATTATTCACCCACAACCACAACACAAACCAATTTTATCAGTAAAAAAAGAAAAAGGTATCAATAAATCTATAAAAAATAAAAATTGTGCACGCAAAAAATATATAAAGTCCTTGATTGTGAGCTTCATATCTTCTTTCTTTCACTCCAACAACAACAAGAAAGAATAATTTTATAAAAATCAAAAGTGAGTTTTCAAAGCAGCGCTGGGGCGTTACAGTTGTGAAATCGGCAACTGTTATTGCGCCGATTGGTTTATAAAGTTATTTTCTAATAATTATCGCAAAATGGATATTGATTCTTCTGATGAACATCCAATTGATTTGCCTTATCTTTCTCCCAAAGATCGTATTCTCAAGGTATATATTATGCTTTTTTTTTTTTTTTGATTTAAGTGATAAGATATATAGTTAATTTATGACTAATTGCAGTAGTTTTGATTAGTGAAAAATCAAAATTAGGGTTTCATATTGTAATTTTTGGATTTTTATGTCTTTGTAAATTAGGGTTTCACACTTTCTCACATACTATAATTTAGCACATTCACTCGCTCCGGCGTGATTGGGGTACTCTTGTTGTTGATTTTAGGTTTGTTGAAAAATTTACTTTTTATTTTTTTACCCTCGTACTTGTCGTAGGCTATGTTTGGCAAAAGTAACTGTTGTTGCTGTAGATGGGAGATGAAGAAGGAGATTATAGAAAGAGATTATTTTTAAAAGCTACATGAAGTTAAACTTTGATTTTCCGAGATTATAAAAGACTATTATTTTTTGAAAAAAATAAGCATAATCTCTCAATAATCTTGTGTGTGAAACATACTAGTAGTTTAGTTGAAAAAACGGGGATCACGTTAAATTTGGCTGTTTTTTAATCATCATATAAAATTACAAAACACGTTATTGATGTTTTTCTTGTTCTCTTTGTAACCCTAAACTGCCACTCCTCTTCTTCAAAATAGAGAATGCAAAATCATATGAACGCGTTTTCTGTCTGTGGAAGTGAGAGATACGTAGTATAAAATTGGAAAATGTTTGCTCCAACTTGAAGCATTTTAAATATTGGCATCCTGTTTGTAAATAAGAAGCTTGAAAACTATGGGAAGAGAAGATAAGCCGTTAAGCAAATGTTTGTTACTTTGTCTGACTTTTATATAAGACAATTGAAAGTTAGACTGGTAAAAAGAAGTCCGTGAGTAAATTTTGAGTTTTAAGATCGAGGGATCAGGGATGTAATTGAAGGATAATTTGGGATATATATCCATTAGTTTAGTTGTTAATGATTTCTAACGTAGGTTATCTGTTACGGGTATTGCATATGTGCTTTTCGCAACAAAAGAGGTATTGTATGTAGTTTCTTTCTCATTGCGGCGTATTGTTACTTTATTAGTACCCAAGAAGGTGGGGTAGGATAGAAGTGAAACCCAATCACATGAACCGAAAATACATATATCAAAATAGGTCGTGATGATACAAATTACTATAGTTATGATAAATATACGGAGAAATTAATTACCAAATGGCCAAATCTGATATATACATATAATCCACTGGTTCCCTTTTTTGACTTTGGAGTTCTGGTCATCAAATCGGTTCTGGTCGTTTCCATATGAAACAGCTACCCGTTTTATAGATGTATATTTACTTCTTTTCCCTTTTACGACCCTTTGCATAGTTGCATCCATTTGGGCAAATTGGTGTATCATATCTTGTAAATATTTTATGTTTAATGCAAATCATGTTTTCGTTTTTCTTTGTACCAGAGGCTTGCCCTAGTTAATGTCTCTGAAGAGAGCATGGAGCATCTACAGCATGGGTTAATTGCATTTATTAAAAATAACAGTGATCAATTACCAGAAATTGTCGGTGCAATTCTGCCAACTGATGCTGAAATGGAGGCAGCCTTGGAACCACATGCAGACCCTAACGCTGAAGATTTACTACATGAAAGCATGATCTGGTTGCAGTGGTTAATGTTTGATGGTGATCCTGATGTCGTCCTACAACGACTGGCAATGATGAATGTCGGGCAACGTGGTGTTTGTGGGGCCGTGTGGGGTCAAAATGATATAGCATTCCGTTGTAGAACATGTGAACATGATCCAACTTGTGCAATTTGCGTTCCGTGTTTTAAAAATGGTAATCATAAGGATCATGATTACTCCATTATCTACACTGGTGGTGGGTGCTGTGATTGTGGGGATGTGACTGCATGGAAACGCAGTGGTTTTTGTTCTAAACATAAAGGAGCGGAACAAGTACAACCACTTCAAGAAGATATTGCAAAAACTTTAGGTCCTGTTCTTGATTCCCTTCTCGTTCATTGGAGAAGCAAGTTAGAAAATGTCCCCCAAAACGAACCTAGCGTTGATGATGCTGTTCCAGAACCAAAAAAGGCTGCAGATGTGCTTACATCAGCAGTGGTGGGGATGCTTCTGGAGTTTTGTAAGTGCAGCGAAAGTTTGTTAGGTTTTGTTTCCGGAAGATTATGCTCTGCAGATGGATTGTTGGATTTGCTAGTTGAGGCAGAGTGGTTTTTGAGCACGGATGTTGTTCGGAAGCTACAAGAGCTGCTTTTAAAACTGCTAAGTGATCCTTTCTTCAAGTATGAGTTTGCAAAGGCTTTTTTAAGGTATTATCCGAAGGTTATAAACGCAGCTGCATTAGAGTGTAAAGATGCTGTGTATAGGAGGTATCCACTACTGCCAACATTTTCTGTTCAGATTTTCACTGTCCCTACTCTTACTCCACGCCTTGTTAAGGAAATGGATCTTCTAGCCATGTTGTTGAAATGTTTGAGTAACATATTCAGCTCGTGTTCCCAAGAGGATCATCGACTACAGGTAAAGTCAACTATCAATATTCTCATAATTTGGAATTACCAATGTTTGTGTTTAATTGTTACTTTTTTTTTCCAGGTTTCTAAATGGGGAAACTTGTATGAAACAACTCACCGAGTTGTTGAAGATATCAGATTTGTCATGAGCCATTCCACTATACCAAAGTACATGACATGTGACAGGCGTGATATCACAAGAACATGGATGAAACTTTTGGCATTTGTGCAGGGAATGAGTCCTCAAATAAGAGAAACAAATATTCATATAGAAGAAGAAAACGAAAATATGCATTTACCTTTCGTTTTAGGTCATTCCATTGCAAATATACATGCTTTGTTAGTGGCTGGAGCATTTTCCACTGAAGATGAATCAGTTTCCAGTATAGGTAAGCAGGATATTGATGAACCTGACACTTTAAGACATGCAAAAGTGGGCAGACTTTCACAAGAAAGCTCTGTTTCTAGTGTCACCGCGAGGAGCACTTCATTTGATTGTGAAATGACGCCTGTTGAAGGGGATGCTGAAAGTGTTGCAGTCTTGACTTCAATATCATGGTTAATGTTTGAGTGTTTAAGAGCCATTGAAAACTGGTTAAAAGTGGACAACACATCAGGAGCTCAACGCAGTGTCTTGAATTCAAGATCAAACAATGCTTCTGGTAGTAATTTTTCTCAATTAAAGAAAACACTGTCTAAGTTAGGAAAGGGAAAAACCAAAGATTTTTCTACACCTGCTCGTTATGGTGCTCATCAAAGTTTGAACGGCTCAAATGACGCCATTTCTGCAGGTTTTTTCAGTCGTGGCGTGGAAGGAGATTCTACAAATGAATTAGAGGCACTCAGTGTTCTGAGTTTGGCAGATTGGCCAGAAATTGTATATGATGTCAGTTCACAGGAGATATCAGTACACATCCCATTGCACCGTTTACTCTCGTTGGTTCTTCAAAGAGCATTGAAGAGGTGTTATGGTGAATATTCTGACTCATCAATCGAATGTGGTGATTTCTTTAGCCATGTACTTGCCGGTTGCCACCCTTATGGATTCTCTGCTTTTGTCATGGAACATCCTCTGCGAATTAGGGTTTTCTGTAGTGAAGTTCATGCTGGAATGTGGCGGAAGAACGGGGATGCTGCAATACTATCTTATGAGTGGTATCGTTCAGTTCGCTGGTAGGCAATTTTTTTTTAAGTATGATTTAATATAAGCTTTTTGTGAAATTAATTTGAAGTACTTCTCTTCTTTTTAATGCAGGTCTGAGCAGGGTTTGGAACTTGATTTATTTCTTCTACAATGTTGTGCTGCATTAGCTCCAGCAGATCTTTATATTTCTAGAATCATTGAGCGCTTTGGTCTATCAACTTATCTTTCCTTGAATTTGGAAAAAGCTAATGAGTAAGCATCTTTTTTTAAACTCCAATAATCACGTCTACTTGATCTTTTTTCTAATCGTTATAGTATGTTTGATATGTGAGTAAAGGATAACTTTTATATACCCATTTTTCTCTTTGATATTATGAAAATCGATATTTTTATAGATGGAGTTCTAAGCTAAAATACTTATACAAAGCAAGGACTAGCTAATCATTGGGTTTTTTTATATGTGATGCGATCATATTAATTGCAATTTGTATCTATTTTGACACCCACTCTTTTCCTTCGAAAATAGAGAAAAGCAAAGGACTAGACAAATATAAAAATTATATCACAAAATTTGATAGTTATGTCTTGATGTCACATTTTCAATGATTCTTCCACAGAATGGTAAAAATCATAATGAAAATTACCGATGGGCAAGTTTTCTATATCTTCATTTTACAATTAGTAAAGCTTATTCTCATGTTGATTATATTTTGCAGTGTGAGAATTGAGTAACTGTCGTGAATCGTGCTGTTTAATACGGTTGTTCATTAGTTAGTATCCCTTTCTGTACATATATAACAAAATTTGATTGTATTATGGAGGAGTAAATATCTAGTGGTATGACGGCCATGATTCGTAAAATGCCAAACACATTCTTGTATAAAAGAATTTTGAATTAAAATATGACTGTTAGCCTGTTAGGTAACAGTAAAGAAGTAATATGTACATTCGTAAGTTCATTAGCTTAATGTTAACCAAGTGTAATCTTCATTTTTAGGTGTTCTAAAATTACTATAGATCTTAAGATTTTGTAGTTTTAACTCAGGTGAAGGAAAGTCTTAAAAGGAGATGATCACAATTGTCCGTAATTGCATAGGTTAAAGTTGTAACATAAATATGGAATGATATTTTCAGGTATGAAGCGGTCTTGGTGCAGGAGATGCTAAATCTTATTATACAGATAGTTAAAGAAAGACGATTCTGTGGATTAACTACAGCTCAATGTCTGCAGCGTGAGTTAATATATAAGCTATCAACCGGAAATGCTACTCATAGTCAGTTGGTCAAGTCCCTTCCTCGTGACCTTTCCAAAGTTGATGAATTTCAACAGATTCTAGATACTGTAGCCGAGTACTCACATCCATCTGGAATAAAACAGGTAGTTTTTTAATAATGATCAAAGTTTGAATTCAGTTTCATGTACTTATTATAATATTATTATTTGTTTTAGGGGATGTACAAGTTACGTTTAGAATACTGGAAAGAACTTGATTTGTATCATCCTCGGTGGAACTCACGGGACTTGCAAGTTGCAGAAGAAAGATACTTGCGTTTTTGTAACATGTCTGCATTGACTAGTCAACTCCCGAAATGGTCAAAGATCTATCCTCCTCTTAATGGGTTGGCTAAAGTAGCTACATGTAAAACAGTTCTGCAAATCATCCGAGCTGTTCTTTTCTATGCCCTTTTTACTGATAAGTTGATGGCGTCACGTGCCCCTGATGGCGTTCTTATAACGTCATTGCACTTGCTGTCTCTAGCCTTGGACATATCTCAAGTGCAGATGGAATCAGGTGATCAAATTCCCCTCTTGGCATTCGCTGGTGAAGAAATATGTACAGGATTAAATGATGGTTATGACACACATAGCTTATTATCACTTCTTGTATCGTTAATGAGGATAAATAAAAAAGAAAATGTGTACAACCTTGTGGAATCTGGTGGGTTTGACTTGTCTTCTTTGATCAAGAATCTTCTTCAGAAGTTTGCTGAACTGGACTCTGTATGTTTAACAAAACTACAAACACTAGCGCCTGAAGTTGTCATTACTCATTTATCTTATTCCAAGCCGAGCGATGATGCAAGTAACAGTGCTTCCATGTCTGATAGTGATAAGAGGAAGGCAAAAGCTCGCGAGAGGCAAGCTGCAATAATGGTACAGTGTTTGTTTATATTCTGCAACAGGAATTACATTTGTATGATATTATATTAATAGTTGACATCAGGTTTTCAATTATATTAATTAAATGCAGGCAAAAATGAAGGCACAACAGTCAAAGTTCATGGAGAACGTAAATTCAGCAGCAGAAAGTGGCTTAGATGATTCTAATGATGCTGAAGAAAGTATCTCTGGAATTGCAAACGATTTGGATGAACCTGAGCGTGTAATCTGCTCTCTTTGCCATGATGCTAACTCCAAGTCTCCTTTATCATTTTTAATTCTTCTCCAGGTTTGTGATCTCATTTTTTTAAACTTCTTACATTAGTCGGTGAGGTTTGAAAATTTTAAGCTGATATTGTCTCAATTCGTGATAAAGAAATCCAGGGTTGTGAGTTTACTTGATAAAGGGCCGCCGTCATGGGAAAAAGAAATTAGCAGATCTGGGAAGGAGCGAGTCTCTACTAGTGACGACCCTTTGAATATCCATATTGAATCTTCAAGCAGTTCAGAGACAATATCATCGTCCCAGTTAATAGACATTGTTCAGAATGCAATTAATGAATTCTCTTCAACTGGTCAGCCAAGAGAGGTTGATGCTTTTCTAGAATTTATAAAAGCGAAGTTCCCATCTCTTCAGAATATACATTTTCCTCAAATATCAGATGATATGAGTGAACGAACCACATCTCTGGGTGATACTTTTGAAGAAAATATGTACACACAGATTCTGGACACTATGGAAAATGATTTGGTAAAGACCGAGGGTATTCCGATTGCTGGATGTTGTTCATATTCAGGCAGTAGCTCAAATGAATCTCGGTTTCTTGGAAAGTATATTGCTTCTTTATCTGAGGAAAATTTGAAAAATCCATCACCTTCAGAAACTACCGGGTCCCGTAGTAAGGCCCAGTCAAGTTCAGTGACTTCACACCTGCCACATGACGGCTTTGGACCGTCCGATTGCAATGGAATTTATGTTTCATCCTGTGGGCATGCTGTCCACCAGGGTTGCCTTGATCGTTATTTACGGTCACTGAAGGAAAGGTAAAATCTTTTAAAAAAATACTATAATTGTCTTTTTACAGAGAGATTATAAATTATAATTTTAGTAAAACGCGGTTGAGAACTAGTCACTGTAGGGAAGGTAAAATCCTTTAAAATTTGATAAATATATATTTTTAAAAAAGCAAACAACAAAAACTGAAAACTCATTATGATTAGTAATTTAGTAAAACGGGATTGAAAAATGTTGGTAACAATGTCTGCAGATATACAAGAAGAATAGATTTTGAAGGAGGACATATTGTGGATCCAGATCAGGTGCATGTTGTTTCACTTTATCTTTTGATTTTAACGTAAATGTTTCATATTTTTTTAATATTTTAATATTTGATGTGCAGGGGGAGTTTTTGTGTCCTGTTTGCCGGGGACTTGCAAATTCTGTCTTACCTGATTTGCCTAAAGAAGCAATGAAGGGCAGTGGGTCATCAAAAAACCCAAATCTTTTCCCAACAGATGCTAATGGCATGTCTCTCCTTAGACAGTCACTATCTCTTTTGCAAGCTGCAGCTGATGTTTCTAGAAGGAATGAAGTTCTTGAAGCGATTCCAGTCCAACAAAAGGGTGGAAGAGTCGCAAATCTTGAATCGGCTGTTCGTTTGTTACGTGAAATGTATTTCCCGGGAAACGATAAAATTTCAGGATCAAATCGGTTAAGCGACTCGATGATCTTGTGGGACACCCTCAAATATTCCCTTGTTTCTACTGAAATCGCTGCCCGATCCGAAAGAACTTCCTCAGCTACCAATTTTGGCATTAGTGCTTTATACGAAGAACTACGATCTTCTAGTGGGTTTATTTTGTCATTGATGCTGAAAATAGTTCACAATACACGCGACCAAAGTTCGCTTGATGTCCTTTTAAGATTAAGAAGTATTCAACTATTTGCAAAATCTATATGCTGTGCGGATAGTCTAAATGGAGGTGAAGGTACATATAAATTTTAGTAATATATCTAATGGGGTTTTGTTTGATTAATTGTGCTAATTATCTTTTTCTTTTTTCAGAAATTATGACGAGTATGTTGGAAAATGCCGATATGGGTATACCTTTCCCTGATGTTCAGTTTTGGAAAATGGCATCATATCCTGTACTTGCATCTGATGCCTTTTCAACTTTAATGTGGATCTTCTTTTGTCTTCCGGTCCCATTGATGTCATCGGAAAAAGCATTCTTACCTCTTGTTCATATGTGCTATATTGTCTCCATTACTCAGGTTCATATGATATTACAACTTTTATATATTTTTTATATGACGTCCTGCATAGCTTGCTAACATGTTGTCTATACTTGTTTTGTAGGCTGTAATAGCATACTTTGGAAGAAATGAAAGTGCTTTGAATGATTTCATTTACGATTCTCCACTTCTCACTGACATATTCAAATTTATGAGTGAAAATGAATCGTTAAGTCAGTATTTTGTTTCAAACTATATTGATAATGAATCATTACGTCAAAATTTAGCTTCAGACTATGTTGATATTGCTCGTGATATCAAACAAACTGTTCGTAGAATGAGTTTTCCTTTCCTACGAAGATGTGCATTACTATGGAAACTGATGAACACGTCGGCTTTATCACCCTTTGGTGGGGCCAGTCTCATGGACTATACTTATGGCACCGCAGAAGAGTTCGTTGAAATAGAAGATTTGGAGAAGATGTTTAAGATTGACTCATTAGATAACATAGTTAATGATGAGCTATCACGTTCTTTGGTTTTAAATTGGCTGCATCACTTTGCTAGAGAATATGAAGTTAATACTCCATCAAGGGGTTTGCACTTAACACCTGTCGTTCCATTTAAGTTGATGGTTTTGCCTCATCTCTACCAAGATCTCTTGCAAAGGTTCTTTTTCTTTTTGATACAAGTTATATTTTCATCCTTTTTATCTTCATTTGTTTTATATACCAATGATTCTGTATGCTCAGGTACATAAAAAAGAAGTGTGTTGACTGTGGAGCCATTCAGGATGAACCAGCATTATGCTTGTTATGTGGTAAATTGTGCTCGCCAAGCTGGAAGACATGCTGCAGGTTTTTTTTTTCTTTCTTTTCTTATATCCTATCATTGACTTTTATATATTTTGGATATGAATTCAAATTTGACATTGACTTGTTGCTCTTTAGGAATAATAAGTGCCAAACTCATGCAATGTCCTGTGGTGCTGGTACTGGGGTATTTCTGCTAATTAGGGTAAGTCAACATGCAAACATGTAGTCCAACGGCCTGGAAATATAGGCCTGGATTAAACATTGTATACTGATATCAGATTTTTTTTTAATTTCTTTTTGTAGAAAACTACTATATTACTTCAAAGATCTGCACGTCAGGCACGTTGGCCATCTCCTTACCTGGACATATATGGTGAAGAGGTAACACAACATTCTGCATTCAAAATTTATCTTTTAAAATTACTGTCTTTCAGCTTACTGTGGAAGAAACATTAATAAGATTTAAATTAGACTAAAAGAACAACTTAACCTGTAATATGAGAAATATTTGAAGGTTTTAGTTAAAGCTACAAGCAGGAACATCTTTATTTATACCTTGAAAAGTAGTTTTTTTGTTTTGTTTGTATCATCAGAATAAGATAAGGTGGATGTTGCATAGACACAAATTGTCAAACATATATATAGTTTTTAGATGTTGTAGATCATGTGAGCAAATGGACACGTGTCAATGTCTTCTAATCTTCTATTAACGTTCATTTTCTATATTTGCTTTTGCAGGATATTGAAATGCATAGGGGAAAGCCTTTATATTTGAATGAGGAACGTTATGCAGCCTTATGTCATATGGTATCACGAGAATCCTATTTCTACTACTCTGTACTTCGTTGTTATGACATAAATTGCACTTTTAAAGGTCTCAATGTCATTAATGACTTCATTAGCAGAGATGATATTGTACTTAAATTTTGAAAATTGTATGGTGAAACAATTGAGGGGGTGTTTGTTTAAGCTTATCTAGAGGGCTTATGAGCTTAGTAGCTTATATAACAAGATAAGCCTAATCAAACGTTTGGTAAAGCTTATATGGCTGGGGCTTATGAGCTTATATGAGGGGGTTTTGATAAGCTCAAAATTTGTGGCTTATTTGACGGGGGTGGGCAAAAGACTTTTATAACCTTATACAACAATTATAATTGATGTGATTTACTATTAACTAACCCAAACACTAAGCATAAGCTAATGAGCTTATTATCTTAAGCCGGAAGTTGCTTATAAAATATAAACCTAAGCCCAAAACATAAGCTTAGACAAACACCCCCTGAAATATTGGATAAAACTGACTAGTTCTGTTATATGTAACATTGCCCCCTTGCTAGTAATTCTCTGTATTTTTATTATTTCCCATCATGTCTATATGTTGATTCTCAGTTATAAATTTATAATGTATCCCATGTAATTGATAATAATGTTGTTGGTAGGTGGCTTCTCATGGGCTTGATCGGAGCTCGAAAGTGCTGCATCAAACATCAATCGGCGCTTTTCTAATGCTTTAAATTGGATTCATTGTAGATGATTCTACTGAAGGTCTGTTACCCGAACACACTGTTTTGTAGCTTGATTTTCCTTTCTTCTATATATTTTGCTAATACAAAATTATGGTTGGTAGAAACAGTTTTTGCACATTTAGATTTAAAACCTCTAACTACCTGCACCATAATAGTTGAATATCTGTATACGAATGATTGTGACGAGAAAACAATTTCTTGAGCTATATTTTTAGTATTATAATCATTTGGTTGGATTTCTCGCAACAGTTAATAATTTTTTTTTATTATGTCTGAACAGCTAGTGCCGGATTTGGTGTGCACGATGGATTCTGTGTCATGGTATGGCGTCTTGTCTGGCCACCAGCCTCTTAATCTGTTTGTACAGTTATTGTAAATAACTATGAGTTATGAGTTATTTATGCCCGCAATCTTTACATCGAGCTATTAAGAAGATATATAGCTATTGTACCAGTCTGCCAATCTTTGCTATTTCTCTACATCATGTAGTGCTGATTTTTCGGTTTAGTGATACTGTTGAATCTGAACAATGGTTGGAATATTGCTCATTTCTACATCCTCAGCACCAAACACAGCTCTGGTTTTGCTATTACTAAAAAGGTCGATGCTTAATAAACCAAACACAGCTCTGGTTTTGTTACGTCTAATCAATTTTTAAACGTTGTAAAGGCGGAGTCTTGTTCAAAGGCATCTTTTTGTTCTTTTTATATGAATCAAGAGTGACTTCTTTCCAGATACTTATGTACTTTTGCATATCAAATTCTACAAGTAAACTATCAAACATTTGTCAACAGAAACATGCGAGTGTGATCTGGTAATATATCTACAAACACTTGATAAAATACATTTATATCGAGGATTCGGATGTACAAAAACGTATCCAGACAATTAAAAGGAACGTATGTAAGTAGTAAAATGACAAGTAAAATGACAACAAATTAAATTTTACGTTACGTTTGCTGCAATCTACTGTAATAAAATATTTCTCGAATGCATCTGCACATGATGTAGATGGGATCAAAAAGAGCAAGATCAAGTGGTTAACACCCTTGCCTGTCAAAGGTTCGATTCTCACCCTTTGCAAGGCCGGAGGTCCTTTTCTAACTATGGTAGAATCGGAAGCAGCCTTTCTACATTAGGTAGGGGTAAGGCTGTCTACGTCTCAACCTCCCTATACGCCGTGGAAGACGGTATTGGGACCCATAACTCGTGGAATACAGTATTTGGAGTTAGTTTACTTTTTTGTAGATGGGATCAATTTAATGCATTATGTACAGAAGAATATAATGCATTATTATTTATCACATACGCTATGCTGATAGTAAATTATCTGAAATTGGATGCATTAGCTAATTGCTGATATTGGCTAATGGTCATAAAATGCATGCTAGTGTTAAGTTGTTAACATGGAAATCACATATTTGTAAGCTCAACGAAAAACGAACACAGACGAACTATAGAAAAAAGTCTTCAATACGACGGTAATATTTGTTATCTCATCGTTATCAAATTGCGAATCTTGGCAATTAAATGGATTTCCATGTGTGTATATCATGAGACAGTTGCATCCAACGGATGTAGAGACTTATGATTTCGATCCAGAATAAGGTACATTTGATAATGTAACATTAAAATTATTAATATCATATATTAGAAGGCTAGTATATAGTATGAAATATGTCATTTAATGAGACTTGCCACAAATACAATCAACCTAGTAATAACACCATCATAAAACACAATCAAAATATGCTGTTTTTTCTGCATTGTATATATGGAAAGCTTTAACAATAAACCAGACAGTGTAAGCTGCTAAACATTATAAATACATGTTAGTTTACCTTCATTTGCTGATTGCACTTAAAACTTGTTTAGAAGAATGTCGTCTCCTTCAAACGGAAAATTGTTAAAAAGCCCTAGAAGATTGAAGAAAGAACCGTGCCTTCTTGATTTGAATGAATCTGTATGTGATACTTGCTTCTAATCTTGATTTGTTTATGCGCATATATAGGTTATTTGTTAAAGTAGTGATAAAACTATTTTGTGTTGTAGCCACCAATGACATCGTATGAGAAAGAACATACATTGAGTGAAAATGAATTTCCTACAATCTCTACCGTTTCTTCACATGAACTAAAAGCAAGTGTCAACATGATTGAGGTATGCTACTTAGATCTCTATTCATCATACATCAATTAGTGATATCATGTTTTCGGCACATGGTTACATATCGGTGTATGTATGCTTGTCTTTTTCATGTATATGTTATATACACTTATACGTAAATACGACTTACCTAGTTACCTGTATATACATCATCATCTCTCTCCTTAGACACATACATCATATCTAAGATTACTTTTACAATTATCTTATTATGATTGATGTATTTGCTTATATGATAAACAAGGAAGCACTAGCAACCATCCCAATGTCATTCAAGAGGCAGGAGACTTCAAAGAGTACATTGGTTATAGAGAATGTAAGCATCTCCCAGAGTTTAGATGTTATTTTGTACTACATCAATAATGCAAAGCATTAACAGACTCATTTACTCTCTTTTTAATGAAATTATTCACTTTTAGTAGACTGATAATTTCTTCCCTTGATAATTAATAGGGGATATTGACACTAATCCAATATCAATCACAAGATCAAGCACATGAGCAAAAACAAAAAGGTCCCAAAAGAGGCCTAAGAACATCATACACTGTCCATTATGTTGATGGACAGTTTGAGCTTCCAACTGAATGTGTCAACTATATTCTCATAAGGGATAAGGTACCTTTAATCAAACTTTCCATTTCTTTGAAAAAGACCATATACTTTTCTTTTACCTAGTTGTTTGGAAAAATATTTCTCATTTTGATTACATCTTTATTCTCACTACAACAAATAATAACAACAATACCTAATCCTGCCGAAGCGAGGTATAAAGGAGATATGATCTTGACAATTACACCTTTACCCGAGGGTAAAGTGACTGCTTCTAGAATCTAGATATATTATTTTCACTATCAAGTATTATTAGTTGATAGTTATAGCTTCGTGCAGCCGTTCAAAAAAGAAAAAAAAAAAAATTATAGCTTCGTGCCTTCAAGGCTTCAAGTATGGTTACAATACTTCATTTTAACCTTATCAAAATTACAGTATAGATATTTAACTAATAACTAAATTTTTTGGTAGTAATGTCAAATCTTGAATTTCTTTAGAGATAATAATGTACTTCTCATGTTGTTCAACATTTTTATTATGGTAAGTTGTATATTTTTACAGTATCGTCAACGGCTATCAAGGTTAATTGGGAAAAATATCCCAAATGTAGAGACTCGAAAAAGCCACTTATCCGTGCACAATCGACTAGAGGGTTGGAGAGTTGAGACCAGAAAACGACCAGACAAGACTCATGACAAGGTTCGATCTCCCGTACGAATATCTAGTGATTTTTTTACAGCTCATTTGATTCCATAGAAATTAAGAATTAAGTATTTTAATATATATGTACAATCAAAGTCAATATTATAATATTGATTTTGTTTCAGAAGAAATCTCAGCTCTTTTTGCTGTTAAAAGACACTTCAAATAATTTGTTATGTAAGTAACATAAACTATTTCAATGCAGTTTTACCATCATAGGTCATTAGGAAGGATGTTCCGGTCATTGGTCGAGGTGGAAAAGTTCATCAAATATGAGATATACCCTCCTAAACCACAGCGACTCAACAAGAAGCGCACCAAAAGCATGGATGAGTGAAATTTGTGATACAAGTATTATCATTATTCTTTGACGAAGGTTATGAGAACCTACAATATGGATTTCTATCTCGAGTTCTCATGGCATTGATTCGTTTGTGAACGACTTTGATTTGTGATTCACAACTTTTTTAGTTTAATTTAGTAATTTTTACATCTTTTCAACTTGGACACAATTATATATATAATCAAATTTGAATATGTGTCTTGTTCATCCTAATATTAATGTTTTGCTTGAGATGTATCTAGCATATGTAGTAGCTCACAAGCTTCTACAAGAAAATTGGTTATAATTATATCATGCAAGCATATGATTTGGCTAGATCCTTTTTTTGCCAATTTTCTTTTCGGCCCAGACCTGAATAAGATAACTAGGATGTCATGCATTGGTATATGACAGATATCTCCTAAAAGTGGCTCTTCTGGTCAAAAAATACTATATACAGTTGAGATGAATGTATAAAAACATCAGACAACTGATTTAACAGATGAGTTTACTAGCTAGTGGAGTGGTAAATAGTATAATTAAGGAGTATTACATGAGTCACATAGGCCCAGGCCCAGTTTGGTAGTCGTTAAGACCTATGTAGTTATCTCGGTCAAATTTCAAATATCGTTTAAGGACCGAGATTTGAAATAGCGGTTATCGCGGTGAGATATTGGTGATAAATCGGTTTTTATATTATCTAGAATATTATATTACTATATATATATATATATATATATATATATATATATATATATATATGTATGTATTATGAATTTAAGTCAAGGGACCAAAGCTGGACAAACTAAAGATTGGTTTACTTTTTATTGTTGCCTTAATATAATGTGCAAGGATGACTAAAGTATAAGGACTGAACCTGTATTTATAGAGGCTTATAACACATCTAGGGTTATCAAAAAAACACATATACTTTCACCAGCAGCCATAACATAGATCCAATGGTTATAACCCATCTCTTTTTTTTGTTCTTTATCAAAACCAACAACCGTAACATAGATCCAAGCAAACCAAGATCCAAACACCACAAAAACCAAGAAAGTCACGTTCAGTTTCAACTTGCAAAATCTCGGAAAAATCTCAAAAATCTCGCCAATTTCAAAATCTCGGCCAATCTCGCCGATAATATCGGATCCGATATTTGAGGGCGATATTTTGAACCGAGATTATTTCTAAGGCCGAGATCCGAGATATCGACGAGATCTCGCCGAGATTAACTACATAGGTTAAGACTTAAGACCGAGCTAAGGCTCGAATGAGCTATCTTCTTATCTTGGAATTCTAGTGAAGTCATTAAGGTTGATACGGCGTATTCATTTGTCTTCAGACTGCGTATCAGGACTAAAACAAGTTAGATCTTCATGTTGACCAAAGTTTCATATACAACGTATCCAATAATTGGATATGACGTATTCTTCAAAGTCAGGCAATCGTCCAAGTCTTGGTATACAGCGCATCTATCTAGAATGATACGGCGTATTCTTGTCTGTTTTTTGGAATTTCTATAACTTGATCCATTTAGCTTCAAAATGTTTCCATAATAGCTAACTTTCACCAATTGCTTGTAAATATTGAAATATGAACATTTAAGCGATTAAATATCAAATGTTATACATAATAATATAAAACAAGCAATATACATAGGATAAATGATGCTAATAATATGCACTTATTTGATGTCATCAAGTACCGTTTTGATTTAATTCAAAACAATGACAATGTAGCTTGAAGTACAAGCTTTATGGATGTAGAAATCTAAACAATTAATGTATGATATTTGTTTGTGTTTGATGCACATATTTTGTTTTTCTTTGTGTTCGTTTTTGTTTAATACATTGTCATGTAAATATGCTTTAATGTCTTATTCTTATTTTAGATGGATGATTGCCCTTTGTGCTTTTGGTATGCATTTGAGGTTTTGGTTTGCATCAAACTGTGACAACTCGTAATTTTAGGTCATTTCTCAAACTTTGAAAATTTCACTATTCATCTCAGGAATTTACTATTCACTGGTTACTATTCATCATTTTACTATTCATCGTTTTTGAAGTCGGTTTGAGACTTTGAGAGGTTATTTCAAAATTTTACTATCTATGAAACACTATTCATTCCGGAGAAAAATCACTATTCATCATTTTTCGTAAACTAGGTTTGCGAGTATCAAATACGCGTAACCTTGAGGGTTTAGCTGCGTATTCATGAAAAATCATTGAGGACACTTCATATAGACTAGAGTTAGTCTACATATCATCAGTAATATCATTTTCATGTTAGTTCATGCATGGGTTTGCATATTTCATTAACGTATATTTTTCTATTAAATAAACGCTATCGCACGATCATTTATTTTGAAAAATTGATCCGACACTTCCAAAAATTATTCAGATATATTTTTATACTCATTTTAAGACTATAAAAATTATATTATTAGTTTACCCGATGTTTAGAATTTATTTTGTATATAAATTGTTATATATATATATATATATATATATATATATATATATATATATATATATATATATATATATATATATATATATATATATATATATATATATATATATACTAGTGTCAAAACCCGTCCGATGGACGGGTATGACTTGTGGTTTTTATTTTTAGGATTTAGTAGAACAAATATATACTAAAAAGTAATTAAAAGTTAAATGAAACGGTTAAGATCTATAGTTGATGTTATCCTAATTCATAAAACGGCTAAAAGCATGTAAGTACTTTGATTTGTGGTTTTTATTTTCAGGATTTAGTAGAACAAATGTATAGCTAAAAGTTATTAAAAGTTAAATTAAACGGTTAATAAGTATAATTGATGTTGCCATAATCTATAAAACGCCTAAAAAGAGGTAACTACTTTCTAACATTTTGTTCTAAACAATATTAATCATGAACATCTTTTATATTTGATAATATTATTAACATTTATTATTAGTATTTTGTTTTTGTTAATTATGTTTATTTACTTATTGTATATAGGTGCTTCCAGCTGATTTTTCCAAATTTAGATGATGTTGACGAATTTGAAATATCTGTGAATGGATTTATGGTGAGGTTTGATGTTCGTTGTCATGAGAATATGTATGTATCGTCGGGTGACAAGTGGAGTTTTGTTGTTAATACCCTTTGTTTGTTAAGTGGTGATGTTTGTGTGTTTACCAGGAATAGGGTGAAAAAGTTGTGGTTATATGCTTTTGATGATGATAGGTAAAATCCTTACAGAGGTGGTTTTGTTTAGCTTAGATCGAAAAGGATACAAATTCCAAAACTTAGAAACAACAACCCACATAGCATCTTGACTTTAGCCTTCAATTCAGCAACTTCTTTCAAATGACTGACATTTTTTTCCCAATATGATCAGTTCACTGAGTTTCATTGAAGGATGTAGCTTTGTTGTTCGGTTGTGATTAAACCGAATTTAAAGCTTTTGAAATAATGGCAACTCCTCTTCCCAGTATGCAAATTACTTCAATTTTTACCAAGACTTAAAATGATAGTTACACATTCATGCAAAATAACAAACTTTTACCCTCTCATTACCATATCTATTAAATGCATTAAGAACGAAAAAAATAAATTTTTATCGAATATGAGAAAACATAAGTTAAAAAGTTGTCAGCAAGCACAAAGTGCCAGGTTTCAAGGATCATGTACATGTTCTAAAGTGTTGTTGCGATCTCATTTTTTTCTCCTCTGAAAAAATTGATTAAACCTTTGTGTACGTTCTCTATAGTCAGCTGAAAGGGAGGCACCTGTTTGTAATAAATCAAGACAAAAAGGTATTAGTAAGACTCAAATAGTGATTAGCTAAAGGAATTAGAATTTCATAAATAACCTCATCAAAAAAATAAAGGTCTTCATTCTACAGTTAAAGCCATTGGTATCTCTCTTCAGATCCTACACCATGATAAAGCTAGAAACAATAAGTCAAAGAAGAAAATTGTTGTTGCCCTTGCTGAAAGGTCTAAGTAGCATATAATTGCTTTAGTTTCGAAACCAATTTCAAGTTTAGCCTTGTGATTCTTTCCTATATTCAATCATGATCTATTTCCATATAAGCCACCTGCTTTATCTGTTACAATTCGTGTGCTTTTCACTGATTCTAAGGATGGGTAAGTTCCAAGATCTCAAATCATTTTTGTTTGTTACTTGTTTTTGAATGTGCTAATATATGCTTGGGGAGGTTGCTGCTGTGAGAGTCCCACTTTTACATCTCAATAATTTTCAAATTTATGATTGGGCCGAACTTTCAACAAAACGTTATGCATTGATAGGTTTAATGCTTCTTTCAGATAGTCCAAGACAGTGGCATGTTCATGAGTTGGAGCTTGTGAAGTGGTGATTTTGCAGCATGTCTATATTTTTAAATAGTTTAAGCTGATATTCTTTTATTTTGTTTCTAGCAGAGGTGAGAAATTCAACCCATTTACTAACTAACGGGTTCATTATAGGCGCATGATAGTCAGGTTTAAGATCAGACTCAAGACACCAAATAAAACAATTGGTTTACAAATTTATCATACACTTTACGGTCTTTTTGTTACTCGAAAGTAATAAGAACTAAAATTACTGGAAACATATATAAGACTGAACAGTAAAACAAATATGTACTTACATGTATATTAGGCAATTTGATTGTCAAGAGTAGCAGAATCATACCGTGCATTGATGGTGGCACCTTCCTAGGTATATATAACGTGATGGTAGTTCTGCATAATTGATAAAGAAAAAAAGAAACAAATTTCAGTTGTAGAGAACGTGATATTGTAATTTGTGTGAACATGAAGGACGCTCAGGCACTCCATCTGTTTGCAAATTAGAATCGGCATTGCGCAGAGACGCAGTGGTACCTGTTCCATAAAGATGCTATAAATAAGGGCACCAAAGTTGTGTGCTTCAAGACTGCACAGAGATTACAATTAAAAGGGATTTCAGTCCGTTTATGTGATCTTTATTGTGAAAGGCCTCATGACATAGTTTACAACCTCCTATTGTTTTGTTTAGGTAATCATTTATTTATCTAATAATATTAACTAAGTTGAAAGTAATAGAGATGTTAACTAAGATGAAAGTAGTAAAGAATGCAAGAAATGGCGAGTCATCACAACATGACCCAACCCATTTAGGCCCCTTGTTATTAAAAAGAAACAAATTTAAAGAATTATGGTTCATAATCAATTCATCACACATCTTATTAGTAAAATAAACCCCATCAAGCCAAACTGCAAAATAAGTGATATTCCTGTTTACTTTTTGTTTTCTTAATTCTCTCTTCAACTGCGTCTTTATGGATCTTATAAAACCAAACATTGATCACTTCTAATCTTGTAGCCTAAACTAAGGATTATTGTTTTCTTGCAATGATTTCTAATTGTCAAAGACAACACCCAACCATATACGCACGCCTTTACATAGTATATTGTCATCTCGGCACTATTGAGTCTCAATATGTATGTAGGAAAGTAGCGTCTATTGCAGCAGTAGTAAGAGCATCAACACATAAAACTGTTCCAACATAGTCGGACGCCAGCTTGTTGTCAATCCTATATATGATGTCCAACCCTTTCGGTGTGTATAAACTTGTGGAAGCATTCTACTTGAAAGGGAATTGTGTTTCAAAAAAGATATTAGTGACTTTATCTACTCAATAGGCTATAATGTATTCAAAGAAGGTCTGATTGAAAAAAAAGTACCGTTTTACCTAAAAATAAGCAAAAGCAAAAAAAGAAAAGAAAAAGCAATCCCAGGTCTAATTGAATGGGCTATAATGTCTAAGCATCTGGATTAGGTGAAAGTGCAACCATATCTATCTAGAGCACGTTGTTAGTCTCTCTTCAGACCAAAAAAAGAGCGCGATAATGACGACAAGGCTGGTTATATTACCAAGGAAAATAATGAATAAGTATGAAAAAATGAATAGCTAGCTACCTGATAAATTGTGTCCAATGCTAAACGCTTTCCAAGTGTGTGAAGAAACAACATTTTTATTGACGACATACGTATCATGTGACTGCTGGTAGAAGTATCAGTTGCATAGTCTTTCTTCTCCATGATCTGAGCAGCCCATGAACCAACGTTTTCGAATCCCTGAGAAACAAACACAATTAGTATTAAGAGTTAATTTACTGAAACTATACCCAGCGTACTTGTGGCTTTAAAATAGCATTCTGCACACCAACTCCAAATGAACATTTTCATTTTTAATCATGAATAACCTGTGCTATTATTGATACCAAACCATTCAATACGACATTGCTTCTTAGATGCCACCACCAACTCAATTCCAAACATTTTGAATAAGTACAAAGTATTTGACTTTCAAAGTCAACAATCTTTAACATGACCATAAGGTCACTCATAGAAAGTAGATATCTTCTTGCATTCAGTGGCAGAATGAGGTGATAGGAATGAGCTTGTGGCACTATCAGCTTTTCTACGATTTTCTGAGTATTCTAGTATAGGCCCAAAAGATCGCCCTTCTGCCATGGTATCGCTAGACTTTCTTCCTCATAGATTTTCGGACAGTCATGTATGACATGTGCGGGTAATGGTGTACCATCCCAAAAGTAACCTCCTTTACATGGTCGTTTCACGCATCTTCCTAACCAGTATAAGCGGCCACCATGCTGTTAAACCATATTTTTCTTTGCCTCGTTTCATCAAATTTGATTGCTGGAATAGGTCCTATGGAACACAACAATAATTAGTTAGCAACAATGTAAAAATGAGATGTGTGAACTATTAAAGAATTAGTAAAACAAAAGTAATATTAGCTAAATAACGTAAGTGAATTTATTTGCTCATCCTACAACACTTTCTTTATAGCAACGGAGTCAACGGTTTCATGGCATTTAGCCTACAAAATCAAGATTCAAAACAAAAAAGGAAATAAGAGTTTTTTACTAACACAATAGATTCATACAGAAGACATGAATGAGATACAATAAAGCTATGTGCTTAAAACAATTGAAATCATATCTAATTACCTAAACATTGACATCGAACGAACTGGTACCAACAACATGCTCGCCATGTAAAACAAAGTCTGGACCAAAATAGGTTAATGTTAACTAATATATTGTTTATAAGATATTAGTATGTCAAGTATGATTACAAACAATATTTCATTATTTACTTTGAAGGAAGCTCATCTAGGAGGGATGAATCCAATTGATTCGAATCATCATTGATTACCGGCTTTTCAGCTAAAATGACATCTTTAGCAGCCTGATATATATTATGCATGTAATCAGAAAAGAGAGATCTAGAAGTAATGACAATTTTGAAGGCATGAATAATAACCTCGGGATCAATTGAAAGAAGGCGCCAATATATGTAAGCATGGTTACGGAGATTTGGATTATCATTATCCACAGTGGCGTTATTCAAAATAGTCTACAAAGACAACAACAAAAATTGAAGTCATTTCACTAAATAACTATATAGAAGTTTGAGCATTATTAATTAGCACTGAAATCGTCAAGTGAAACGTGCTTGCAAGTAAAAAGAATTAAAATTTCATAATAAATTAAATAGTCAAACTTGGTGAAAGAAATTTTGCCCACGTACTATTTTCTGTTTGACGCCGCCTTCTCTCGTGGTTCTCCTTTTTTTACCACTGCATTGTCTCTCTCTGTGACATAATGCACCCGTCCGATAAGAGATGTCAGGCAGTCTGAATAACGAAGAAAAACATATATAAACGGTTTTAAGTAATTTGAATGGTATGTGAACAAACATTACTGAAACCGGTTTCAGGATATAAATTGGTGTATCATAAAGTTACAATTGAGGATAGAAATCTTGAAAAAACGTACGTAAGTCAACGTTGGAGTTTTAGAAACCCCGTCATTTTTTAAACATAGCATGCATAATCTATGGTTATGGGGGTGTTTGGAATTACTCACTGTGACTACTTGTTTTTTCAATTCTGGGAAATAAATCCTATGCCGCACTGGTGAAAGCAAGGGCTGTGGAAGTACAAAAAGATTGGGTAATTTCTCATGAACAAACAGAAAGATTGAAGACCACATGAAGACCTTTGAAATTGCAGTTATCATAGTGCTTCCTGGTAACTCAAAACTGGAGTAAAATACAATCCAAGCAAGCATTGCAGTGTATGTCAGCATGTTATCTTTCCAAAGAAGTATGTCGGCAACTGCAATATAGTATAATGTCATTAGGCCTGTAAATGAAATTCAAATATGGAAACCATAGATTATGTTGCTTTATGATATCAATGTAAGTCGTCAAAGCCTATGTGATTTCAAACTAAAATTTTATGAAATTTACAGTGCACATTCAACAAATAAACCTTGAAGGTGCAACTCCATTGTGAAAGCACCATTGTAATGTGTCTCTTCCAAATCAGCATAAATGTATAATTCTGGTAATCATACTTCTTACATATTTATTACTTGGTAAAATGTAAGCAATGCACTACAGAAGTACTTGCAGGCGGATCAACTGATGTCGTAACCTGATGGTGAGTGTAAGGTGCAGAGATTGGGACACTGATATGATTAGACAGAAGTACTGTACAATCAACTGATTCGACTTCCAAAAAACAAACACTCCCCAATCAGACCTGATGAAACCAGTTGATTTACCTCCAAGTAAACACCCTGACTTAAATGATGTATTACCAGATTTAATAAAGTTTGCAAGTAACTTAATCCCATGCCTCATAATAAAAGTAAACTACCTCCCTGGTTGCTTGTGAGCTCGCATAAGGAAGAGCTATGAAAAGGTTAGTGAAAATACATTTTTGTTATGGTTAGAAAATATGCATATAGTGAAAGATTCATATGGGTTGCTTTATGGAACATATAATTAACTACAACTGTCAACATAAGTGTATACACAATAAGTGTACCACATACACATCAACACATGATTGTTTTGTAAAAATAAACATACCAAGAGTGCAGCATATACATGCCAAACTTCATGTCTAGTCATTTCCTTTTGTTCATTGTCACAAAGTATTTCTTCAAGAATTCCTAAATTATTCTTAAGATTTAGAAGAATACGAAGGCAAACCTGCAAAAGAGTTGATAGATATCGAATCTAATACGTATTGCACATTAGTTGAAGTTAAGAAGAGGAGATGTTTAATATTCATTTACCACATGAGGTCCAAGAGCTGCTGGTCCTCGTATATAAAGGGAAACAATACAAAATGAGCTGCTGGTCCTCGTATATATATCATGAAAAGATTAAAAAAAAAAAAAATGAACACAATTTATTATAGCCCACATAAAACCATATATAACAATGACTACCTAGTGTCCTTTCTGGCTGTGTGGCTTGGAGTATCCCAAGTCTGGACTTTGTTGTTCATTGCTTGTAAAGGTTTTCCTGCAGTATTTCTAAGTAGTTTAGCGGCCACAAACATAGCTGCGGTTGCAGATGAAGGTGGCGACAACGGGTTTATCTCCATGAATCGTTGAAGATAGTGAATGTTCCTTGCAATGTAGTTATTAGTTGCACATATCTTTGGCATTTGCTGTGCAAATATTGGCTATAAAGAAAAAAGTAATAAGTGTATTAAGACTAATGTTTCAGAGAAAAAGAGGAAAATTATAACTTATAAGCACACAACCCGCAAACTTACGTTTAATATCGACATATCCATAATAATTAAAAAATTAAAATACCAAAACCCAATCAGATAATTTGCATATCCCGAAACTGCAACGTCCCCTAATTACCCAGAATTATATAAAAAAGGGATAACCTATTTCTTGTCATCGACAGGATTAAATGCTTGTGTAATAAGTAAAAGTTAATGACTCTGCTACTATTTGACTGGTATAAAACCTGATAAACTGCGTTTGTCAGAAAAAATTGTATGACTTCAAAATAAGGAAAAAGATGTTAGCATTTTAAATCTGGAAGAAATCTACTCACTATCAGTCCCCGTCTCGTAGTCCCTTGCACACAGGGAGTTTTAAAAAAATAAATTTTTAGCTTAAAATGTGCATTAAAACCTGTAAGGATGATAGGGAGGTTGTCACTCGCTTCGCACGATGCTACAAAAAAATGGATTGATCACCGGGCCATGTATGCATCCATTGATTACTGTAACAATAGTTAAGCAAAAATTAGTATAATTTAAAGTATTAACTACATCATGCGAGCAACTATCCAACTATACAGCAACACGAATGTCATACCCTCGTTTGTCATATACATTGCAATGTTGAAACAACTATAACGGCTCATATTACACGTATTGAATCTCAAAAATCGAATTTTATGTAAACCTCTTATATTAAAATAAAAAAAATGTGACTTACAATGGATGCGAGTAGTCATCTAATTAGAGAATAAGAATTATTTAAGAGATGTGATCTTTGAGGTTAAGTGGAAAGGGGTTGAGAGAAATTGGAAAGGGACCTGGACATGTGATTCGACGTAGACGTTGCATGGTAAAAAAATAGCAAAGGAACTAAAACCTGATAAGGTGCATATTCTCGTTCCAGCATTTGCAAACTCGGTTTTTTTTTTTTTTTACTTAATCCACTCCCATATCATGTTGCCTAGCATGTCCATTACATCAATAGCCCGATCAAATAACGTTGGATAAAACTGTGTCTCATAAGTGTCCATTAGAAGCCAAGCAACCTGCAATTGAAAATTATATTTTGCTTATGCCCACTCATCTTCCTTGTGAAAAGATTATTCGGTCACAGGATGAAACAATAAAATAAGTTAATGATTTATAAACATAAAGTGAAAAAAAAAAACTACCACAATTTATGATATTTTTTACCAATCTATATATATATTTTTTTTCTAATATCTAAGGCTGGCAAAAAGCGGTGTTTGCAATATTGATTGAGGATCTACCTTAATTGACAGCTTTGATGATAGCACACAATCGTCATAATTCCAAGATCACATAATCTCGTCTTTAAGTTCATGCAATTGTCTAATATACTCTTGATGGCTTACAGTCATATATCCTCCTTTAGTTAACTTTGAGATTCATTCAGTTCATCTGATTGCACCCAAATCACCAGTAACATTAACTGGGCCAAAATCATACATTTGAACAGATATACATGTCATGATTAACCGACTATCATCCTACATGCGAAATAATAATACAATAAGAGCATGAAAAAGACAGAAACACCAATGATTCATTAAGAAATATTTTACACACATACCAGACTGAGATGAGCTTCACATGCTCCTTCAATGATCTATATCATAAAGAGATAATATAACCCCAACAATTACATGTACATTCACAAATAAACAACAAAAACATCACATATAAATGAAGCACGTTACAAAAAATATGTTAAACTGAAACTGGACAAAAAAATTTTTTGGGATTCTTCACCTGTAAAACTAAAAAGTCGATATTCTTCACCTGTAAAACTAAAGAGTCGATTATAATTATGTTTAGGAATAAGATATTAGGGTGTATTTATACACAAAAAAAAAAAAAAAAATAGGTTAAAAATATATATGGTATATTTATCTTTTAAGTAATATATATCATAATTTATTTTAATTGTTATCTTCAAAAAATACATACCTAAATACAAATTCCAGATTTTTTTTAAAATCTCCTTATTTATATTGATTTGAAAGATATAAATCAAAAAACAATTTACTCTAGTGGTAAGTTGTTTACAAAACACATGAATGACCCAAGTTCAACTCCAACAAATGTCTTCTTTTTAATAAAAAAATTTTTAAAATTCAAAAATAAATAAAACAAAAACGAATTTGACTATTTATTAAATAAAATTTGTACATATATTAATTAAAATGCCACATGTCATTTAAAAAAATAAAAAAATGCCACATAAATATAATGATGACATGGAAATATGACTTGGCATTTTGGGATGCCAAGTGGCATTTTATGTGGCATGCCTCCTCTTATATATATATATATATATATATATATATATATATATATATATATATATATATATATATATAGAGGAGAGTTATTTTACATACCAAACTTTTCTCACATATCAAGGGACTCATCTCCACCATCAATTTAAAAAGAAATTAATAGCTGAGATTAAAAGCATTTTATTATTTCACCTATTTTTTATAATTTAAATATCTCTTAAACCGTTAATCGTTAAGCGAAAATATTTACACCGTCGCGACGAACATTTAATTATCTTTCTATAGACGGGCACTTTGATATACTTTCGAAAAAAAGAAAAAAAATCGTTTTTTTCACGATTTTTCGTATTTTTTTTCGTTTTTTTACGTTACTGAAAATTACATGAAAAAAAATCATATATGATAAAACACTAAGTTGAATATCACATGTGATATTAGTGTTAAATCATATATGATACTATGTAATATCACATGTGATATTAGTGTAATATCATATATGATATTACACTAATATCACATATGATATTACATAGTATCATATATGATTTAACACTAATATCACATGTGGTATTCAATTTAGTGGTTTATCATATATGATATTTTAAAGCAAATTTCAGTAACGTAAAAAAACGAAAAAACTTTATAAAAACGTGAAAAATACGATTTTTTTTTGTCAAAAGTATATCAAAGTGCCTATCTATAGAAAGATAATTAAATGCTCGTCGCAATGATATATTTTTTTTGCTTAACTATTAACGGTTTGAAAGATATTAATATTTGAAAAAAAATGATGAAAGTGGGTTTTTAAAATTGTTGGGATTAATCTCATCCATTAGATCAAATAAAAATGAAGGGTGGAGATTGATCCCTTGATATGTAAAGAATCTTTTGTCCTCAAATGATCTTAAATCATATATATATATATATATATATATATATATATATATATATATATATATATATATATATATATATATATATATATATATATATATATATATATATATATATATAGGGAAGGGTTATTTTCAGAACCAAGAAAAGGTCGAGAACTGCGAGAACCACCATCAACCAATCAGATTTTTTTGGATATTAACTTTTATTATTTAATTCAAAAGGGTATAATAGTAAAAGTACATTTTTATTTTCTTTTTGAATTTTCATTTAATAAAAACCGTCTTTTTTTCCCTATATTTTAGGATTTTTTTTTTTTTTTTTTTTTTTTTTTAAAGAATTATTTTTTTCTGCATGCATTATTAGTAATGTGCACATGTGTTTTTTTAAATAATGTAAATTTACGTGTGTTTGTAGTGTTCTATTTACGTGTATTTAGTAAGGTGCATATGTGTTTTTTTAGATAATGTAAATTTACATGTGTTTGTAGTGCATGGTATGGCAAACAGAGGTATTTAACATGTATTGTATATAATTTAAAGCAAAAACATTAAATACAAAATTTAAAATCATGTGATATACATTCAAATTTCTAAAAGCAAAACATATGTTGCCGTATATGCACATGTATTTTTGTAATCACCATATGTGCACTCTTCATATTGGTAATCACCATCATCTTTAGCAAACATGCTCAAAACACATGTGCACTTGTGTCTACGTATTCAAGTTCGTCCATGTGCACGTGTATTTCATGTATGCGCTTGTTTCTTTATATCTTTATCATAATAAATCTCTCATCATACTAGCTAAAAACACATGTGCACTCTAGTGTTAGTCATCGTCTTCATCTTTACCAAACTTGTTCAAGGCCTAGAACTTAAAATCCACTCCGAAAATTTATTATCCTTGTAAATACCTGCAAACATCTTATGAGAAAACACTCGCAATCAATTATAAACATAAAAAATATAACACAAAACCGTCATGTAATCTAACAGTAAGCAATAATATGATTCAAAGTTATCTAAGAGATTGTTGTATTATATTATTTGTGTACATGTATTTTCATTGAATTTATACAGACCATAAAACAAATATGCATCCCGCCTAAAAACACATATGCACATCCCTTAAAACACATACAAATAATTATAACACATATGCACACTTACTTTTAATTGGTAAAAAAGTATTCAAATCGAATCTATAATCATCTAGAACCATAGTTTAAAATAGTCAAGAAATGAATTGGGCATGTTACACAGGCGTGTTTCGTGCTTGTCTGCTTGTTCTTATAAACAAACACAATGATAGTAATAAAGTAAATGAAACAAGCAATATACCAGAACAAACCTTTTTAGTCAGATTTTATAGCTGCATAGAGGTATTGAACAAAGAGCAACGAGGCATGAAAACCCACACTTCCAAGTACTAAAAATATGCCATAAGAGACACAAGCCATATAGCTGAAGAAGAATGAGGTCTGCAAGAGACCAGTCATATTTGACATCCAAAAATAATAATAGATGCAATAACCATATATATACAAACCAGTAGAGCCACCACAGAAAAACGACCTGTATCAAATAAACAACTCTTGTTATCCCATGTATAATTATACTTCTTGACAAGAGGTATTAAATACAATAATCACACAAACTAATTAACGTACCTCCACCACCATTGATGATCTTCAGCAGCAAGCTGGAAGTATGTCAGTGCTACTGACACCAAAGCCGTTATAATTAAAAGCAGACTGAAGACTACTAACAGAATACTATATAGTGTGTAAACCCGATGGTCCCATACAGATTTAAATATGTAGTACATCTGAACATAAATGACACTAAAAGGCAAAATTCCTGCCAAAGCCATTTGAGGGAGAAGACCCCTGTACCAACGTAATCGAGGAACCTCTTTAGGACATTTGCTAGTTCTGCAAGGAGCTTGGAAATTAGACGCGTTGTTCTTCCAACAAAGCCTCCTAAAAGCAGCAACGGTGATGCAAAGAATATCCATACAAGAGATAATATGACTATTGCTTCTAACGGAACTGCAGTAGTTGCTCTGTTGTATACGACAATAGTATTTAGGAAACCAAATGTAAGAAAGAGAGGCCCAATATATAATCCTCCTGTCAGCAATAGGTTCTTCATCTGTTAAGCAAATAACTTGACATGATTAGTTTCAAGCTCACGATGAGAACATGTATTTTCAACCATTGTGCACATGTATTTTCATTGAATTTATACAGACCATAAAACAAATATGCATCCCGCCTAAAAACACATATGCACATCCCTTAAAACACATACAAATAATTATAACACATATGCACACTTACTTTTAATTGGTAAAAAAGTATTCAAATCGAATCTATAATCATCTATAACCATATTTTTTCAGTTTGAAACAAAACAAAAAAAACTGAACAAAAGTAATTAAAAACAGATACAGATCCGAAGCCAAAATAAATTAATATCGAAAGTAAAAAAATATCAAATTGACTCTAAACCCATATCCGTACCATCTGTCATCTTTATGATAATTGTAGCAAACTTTATGCTAGTGGAGTTTATTGTTAGGCCTCAAACACTAAAAAGGCCAATATACTCCTTGAACTAATATAATCTTTTTGGATTAAAAATCTCAGTTTAATCATACAAACTTCTTGTTTTTTTTTTCCAGAAATCACAAAAGTGATCTAACTCAATCGAACAACAACTCTATATCTAATTGAATAATATAAACAACAAATTTAATAAATGTTACAATAACAGTGTAATAATGGAGATTAACCTGGTATATTTGAATTAGAGGCGAAGAAGGCGATGGTGATGGCGTAACGGCGAAGATGGTGATGGTGCGATGGTGCGATGTGCTGGATCTGATTCGAAAAAATTAGGGATAACATCATCTTCAGGTTTTTTGTTCGTCATTTGTGGATTGAAGAATCTCAGGAGGGGATGTTAAGGGTGGCGGCTAACATTTAGGTTAATGAGAGGAAGCAGTTACTAGGTTAAAATGGAAGAGATGCAGGAATTTAAGAATAAAAAGAACTATGCAGTTTTTTAGAGTAATACAAGATTACATAAATGCCCTTCCATCCTTTATAAAATGTAACTTGATATTTAAATTTATTACAATTATGCCACTAATGTTTTTAGCCATTGATCAAAAAATGAATGGATCAGATCGGTTCTCGCAGTTCTCGACCTTTTCTTGGTTCTGAAAATAACCCTACACTATATATATATATATATATATATATATATATATATATATATATATATATATATATATATATATTTACGACGGTTTTCGTAAATTCAATTCGATAATTATTTATTCACTCAATTCTTGCGAGAAATGTACTTTTATAATTTTTATGACTTCAATATATTTTATTTTGTTCCGTTAAAATCGATTTGTAGCTAACGCTACACTAAATACTTATTTATACTTACAAACTACACAATATACTTAACATTAAAATACATTTAACAATCAAAATGCACCACCTATCCTCCCCTTTATGTCTTGCCGACCACCCCTCCTAGTCATCTTTTCTTACAAAATATCCTAACTAAAGTGTACACCTATTCATAATTTGCTAGATATTTACAATTATACAAAGAGTTTTAATTATTTCTAACACATACATCACACATTTAAATGGTGAAAACCAAATGAAACCCTCTCCTTTTCTCTTGATGGTTCGGCCAAGACCAAGAAAACATGAAGAACATCAAATTTTTTCCTAGCTCAAGTGTTTATCAAGTGTTATTAGTAATCTATTTCAAGGTTTTGAAATAAAAACCTAAAGATTAATTAAGTTCCTAGCTCAAAAACTCTTCAATCACTCAAGTAAGCTTCTAATAATTTTTACTACTCTTTTATAATCTTACATGAGTTATTTTTATCATTCTAGTAGAAATCATGCAAGTATCATATGTATTTATACCACTTTTAAGTGTTTTTATTACTTATTATGAATTATAATCATCCTATAATTAATCCCTTGAAACATATCATTGTTGATGATGTTTAGGAACCCATGACACCCTAAGAAGGTGTATGGTAGGTTTAGAATATATTTGGTGTTGATTTGAAGTGATTGAAACAAGTATTACGCAAGAAAAACCAAGTTAGACGTTATATAAATAGTTGCTGTCCATTTTTATAAAATCTGGAAATTTCGACAGTTTATGGACCAATTTGGTTTACATTTTCAGAAAATAGATTTAAAAACGAAACCGTGGCCGCTTGAACGGGTTAAAACGGATTTATAACGAAGAAGTTACGCTATTTTCAAGTTTTGCGACGAAAACTATATTTTCAGAAAAATGCATGCTGTCCAGAATTATTTATAGGTAAAAAATGAGTTTTAAGCATTGTCTAAATGAGTCGATTTATCAAAAATATATTAGTATACATTAACACGAAGCTAAGGATATATAAAACGTAGAAAACGGACTTACAACGACTAAGTTATACACATTTTAAATAGGGATATCGTAACTATTTTATACAAGTATAACACTTATATATTTTTACTAGACCAAATGGTCATCGCTAGTGACCATGTTTGGAGCCATTTTTCATATCTATAGAATGCTTTTGAGAAAACGATGTCTTTTAGTAAAAGTGAGTTCACCTAGCTTATTTTCCAAAATGTTCAACCGTTGGTCAAACGGAGTTGTAACGAATAAAATACGGTCACTCAAACTTTGCCGAAAACTAACCTTAAACAATATTTTAGTCCGACCCCCATACTTCATCTATATTTTTCTCTATGATCGAGACCTCTATGATCAAAAGTTAAATGCTAAGACTTTTAGATAATGTTACAAGCTTTCTAAAACCGATGAGTTTGTTTCCCAACACTCGATTTCACTATTTTACGACTAGCTTTTCGAGGCCACTTAGTCCCTTTTCACGAATTATCAAAGTATATAGTTTTGCGACGAAAACCTATAATTTCTTGATAAATCATTAAACGACTATTATAGGATTTCATTTCAACGTAAATACTTGTAAAGTATTTTATAACATGACGAGATGTCATAAATGTATATTTCGACGATAAACTCTATTTTCAAAAATGTTCAAGTGGTATAGATTACATGTGGATTTGCATGTACGATATATATTCATAATTTATAATAGATCATATCATTCATATTAGGTTGCAGATAGAGATTGCACCTCATTTCAGTATTGCCATTATATCATCATAAACATTGTATCAGGTGAGTTTTCATAGCCCCGCTTTATTCAAGTTTATACTTATTTTCAAACCTACGGGGGAGAATACATTGCACATCATTTTTATTACGACACCAAGTATATCAAATTCATTTACATTGCTTAAGTTACCTGATTCGCTCCCAGAAAGTCAAGTTTTATCACGCAAGCTGACCACTTGTGAATGGTCAATCGTAACAAACTTCAAACAGTCTGGAACCAAATGCAATGAAGTCCAGGAGAGTATAGTGTTTCCCCAGGTCATTATGTCCCAACGAGCTGTGCGAGAATAATCAAACGAATAGTGATCGAGATAATTTGAACGGAAAAAAGATATGATTGATTATACCTAAAGAAAAAGTTTATAAATTACAGGGGCTTAAATGCAAATTAAAAAAAATTAAAAAGATAAATTATATTAAATAAACGCTATCACTATTTTTAAAATTATGTTTTTGATTTTTCTTTTACAAATTTAACTTGTAACGTACAAAAGAAAATGTGAAACTGAAACAATATTAATCCTAAAAATATAAAAATGACATTTTTACAAACTTAATGATAAGAGAAAATTTTGAGAAAAAGAAAATTATTTTTATGACAATTTATTTAATTATTATTAATTAAAAACTATTTTTAACTATTTAATAATACCCTAAAATACAAGAAAATATGAAATAAAGCTAGAAAAATGAAATTATGACTTAGAAAAATCTAAAATCACTAAAGAGAATTTTCAAAACTAATTTTATATTTTTCTGATTATTTTTCTATTTTCTATGAATTAAAAACTATTTGAAGCTACTTAAATTGCTAAAAATTACAAATTGAACTATGAAAAATCTGGAAAAATATTTTTTTGACTTTTTATATTTATCTTAACCTAGAAAAAATGAAAACTTATTTTTTTGAAGTTTTTCTGATTTAATTGTATTAAAAGCTAATTAAAAAGTACTAAAAACTGATTTAAATGAAGAAAAATAGTAAACAGAACTGGAAAAATCTGAAAAATTCAGGAAAAGTCTAAATTAATATTATGAATCTAAGAAAAATATAAAAACAGTAGCTTGTGTGTGAGAGAATGAAGCTGAAGTAACAAGTGCTTATAAATAAGCACTCCAAATAAGCTAGAGGGACCAACTAAGCACCAAATGATTACAGCAACTGAGTTAAGCTAATATTGCTCAAAAGCAACCAAATACAACTGCTCTTAACCTCTATTGTGCTTAATGAACAGATTTGATGAATTAACTTAAGTGCTCAAAAACAGGTTTTATGTCTACTTTGTGGCCTGAAAATAAGCCACTCAAATAAGCTGAAACTAAAAACCAGATATAGGATCCTACACTAGACCTGGCTAGCTACTTATAGACCAAGAACCAGACCAAGATAAACTCTATTGAGCTTGTGACAAGCCCTGCAAATCACCTGTGCACACTCAGTATACTCTGAGTCAGTGCACAGGGGATTTTAGACCCAAATGATAAGCCATTTTGGAGCTTGTAAAAAATTACAAAAATTCAACTAAAATCAGATTAAGTAACTTGACCAACTGAAGTTTTTAA
The DNA here is from genome assembly GCA_019973895.1 of Chrysanthemum seticuspe. Classification (NCBI taxonomy): domain Eukaryota; kingdom Viridiplantae; phylum Streptophyta; class Magnoliopsida; order Asterales; family Asteraceae; genus Chrysanthemum; species Chrysanthemum seticuspe. Next base: position 105,267,523 of record BPTQ01000007.1, on the reverse strand, counting down.
ACCCCAAGCTTTACTTGAATTCACCCAAAATTGAATCAATGAAAAATCATCCCAGTTGGGCTGAAACTGGATTTTTCAATTTTTTGACTTTTGAAACAGTTTTGATATTTTGACTTTTTCCAACTTTGATCTATTAAAAACAGATTGAAACTAATGATTTATGATGGAATGAACTGAAATTATGTTATCCTGAATGATTCTAAGCCTAAGTACAAGTTATATCATTTTCACTCCATCTGATATGGAATTTTAAAACAGCTTAAGTTGATGTTGACTATCTACTGAATTGAGATGCAAAATTAAGACTAATATGTTTAAGTTATGACCTACTGGAACTAAAGCAACTGAGTCCTACTACTAAACTAACCTTGATCAAGATCTATGGCCTAGTGCCAAACAATCCTTAAGACATAGGAATGCAATCTATTATATATCTATACTTAATTATAACTAAGAAGAGTTATATCCTATGATCTACTAATACTGTAAAAAGCTATCAATGCAAGTCTAACAACTACTACTAACAGATTATGACTAAAACTAGTTATGCAACAAACTAGAAAGGGACATCAATGAAAAGAGCAAGTTACTAGTACTTTACAAGAGTCTAGCCACAGTGGCATGCTAAACAGCAAGGTACCACTACTTTAACTTATCTCAACCATATCCAACACTGCATCAACCCAATTCCATACTAAGTCCATATAGAGCTTTACAGTTGACTTTTGTTGACTGTTTTGGAATTTTGAATTACAAACCATGAAACTTCACCAATTCACTTCATTAACCAAAAACAAACTTAAACAAACAATTTAAAACACTCTCATCAAACTAAAAACTGTAATTTGATATGAATGGTTTTTGGCGGGAAAATTAGAACAGGCATAAAACTGGAAATTGGTTGCTAAAACTGATGAATTAATACATAAATTACTTGTTCATTACATAAAAACTTGAAACCCAGCTAAAGATTACATTAACAATTAAAAATGATTAAATATGAATTTAAGAACTTGGTCTAAAGCAGTGACAACTTGTTTCTTCTGCCTTCTCTCTCTCTTATAGCTCTCACAAAGCTCTTCTCTCTTATTCATGGTCATTGATGTGGGTTGAAATGATCCTGACCATTGATTCATGAATTTGGCGCCAAAATGAGATATAAACAGGTGGAAGGTTTGAGTGCGGGGGGGGGGGGGGGGGGGAAAGAATTTAATGCTTTTTGTTGTTTGGTGTTGGTGGAGTGATAAGGTGGTGGTATGTGGAGTGGAGGTGAGGGATTCTCTGGTTTTGCAGAGGAGCAGGTGAGGGAGGAGACTTTGTTGGAGGGAAAAGGTGTATTTGTTTGACCAGGGTTGACCGGTGGGTATTAATAAGGCAGGGGTTCACAAACAGGGGGGTCAAAGGTTTGGCAGGGGTCCAAAGGGCTTATGGCAGGGGTCCAATGGCTTTGACAAGGTCCAAGGTCCAAAAAGGTATTTGTTTAATAACAAGGACCAATGTGTAATTTATGAAAAACAAGGGATCAAAGCTGCCAATTTTCCAAAGTTGTTTCAAGGGACCAAAAATGACAAGTTTCAATAGTTCAAGGACCAAAATGGACATTTTCAAACTTCCAAGGATTATTTTTGCCAAATTTGAAACTTGAAGGACCAAACTTGTAATTTCTCAAAACTTTTGAATTTTTTTACCAAAGGACTAATTATGACAAGTTATGATTTTAAAAGGACCTTTGGTGATTTTACTTTTGAAATAAGTGCTCAGGGACTATTTCTGACAACTTTTGAAACTTGGGGGACTGAAACTGCCAATTATGCAAACTTAGCTCATTTTTCATCTGATTTTAAACATTTTGCATCTGAAACATATAAAATGCAATTTTGAGATATTTTCAGTATTTTGATGCATTTCTGAGCATTTTTAAACGTTTTGCAGTTCAGAATTAACAAAAAATGATGAGTATTTACACACTCATCAATCCCCCACACTAAACTATTGCTAGTCCCTAGCAATCTTTTGAGAAAAACTTAATGGAATTGAATCTCTTTACCAAAAGCCATTACTTCTGGAGTAGCCAAATGTTTCAGTTCAAGTAAGAACTATGGTACACTGATAACCATGTGATTTTGAGCAAACCACCAGCTTCCAACGGATTTGATTTTTCTTTACCAGAAGCCGTTTGCTTTGGACTAGCCAACTCTTAGATAAATTATCAATATTATCTTTGGTGAGCTGATTACCAATTATGGTTTTCCACTGCCTTTACCACAAGCCATAAACTTGCGGGCTAGCCAACTCTTCACTAATTAAAGATATGGTGAGCTGAATACCATACAATTTTGGGCAAATTGCAAGCCGTAAACGGATTTGATATATCTTTACCAAGAGCCGTTTGCTCCTTGATTAGCCAATCCTTCTGTTTATTAGACATGGCGGACTGATAACCATAAGCTGAGTAAGTGCAAAACACTTACTCCAAAAAAAAAAAATTTTGGCCAAAAATGGGGGAATTAGGTGGTATAATTACATGATAAAATTCGTGAGAATTCCCCCCCACACTAGAAATGAATATTGCCCTCAATATTCAAAGTACCGGCAGTTATGCCGAAACATAGAACGTAAAAGGGAAATACTACGGCCATTATTTTGAATGATTTTTTTTTTTTTTTTTTTTTTTTTTTTTTTTTTTTTTTTTTTTTTGAAACTTTATATACAACAGCGGGGGGGCAACTCCCCCACACTAGGGTGGTACACACGGGTGAAAACCCATGTTTAACTACTGTTTTTGATTACCGAGTCGCTAGCTTGACTCGACCCCGAATTCATTGGTTCATGGGGAAGTAAGTGGAAGAGACAATCTCCATCGGACTTTCATTCAAGATGTTTGAATAAACATTGAAGCACGTGAAAGTTTCACACCGATGAGATATAGAGAGATCCGGCTCACAAATAATAAATGAAAATGCCGGGGTCAAAGATAGTGTCTTCATTCCCGAAGGAGTGAAGAAGAGAAGAAATCACGGGATAGGTGAAGAAAAGAAAGAAAGTCATGATGAAAATCATGACTAACTCATCTTCATCCATAGGAGAATTCATAATTTCAGAATTATGAATCTCATCATTTAAGCTCACGTGATCAAGACAAATCCCGGGTGTGTCATGATCAAAGTGGAAGTTATCATACTCCGGCGGAGATATGATATGAGTGAGTTCACCGGCGAACTCCTCGTGAAGAGAATCAATCACAAGATGTAAATCTGTGAATTCTTGTTCCACTGTAGACTCATCACTATCCTCAATCTGAGTATCAAAGAGTGGATTCTCAGAAATTAAAGTGAATTCAGAGTCGAATTCAAATAGAGGATTAGTGAGAGTTGTTTTGAATGCTTCAGGAACAAAGTGATCAACATTCTCTATTGGACTGTTGGGATAAGAAGTGAGTGAACTATCATTACAAAGGAGACTTTCAATCTCTCCCAGATCGGCTTCGAAATCAAAGAGAACATCGTCACTTTCTGATGAAAGTGGATTGATGTGAGTGAGTTCATCGGTGAACTCCTCAAGAAGATGATCAGCATCAGATTGTGGAAGTGATGCCTCAACATACTCGATGTCTCCATATGATGCACAATCTTCGCTACAATTGGAGAAAGTCTCAAAATGATCTTTTGAACACTCAAGAGGGGAAGAAGAATCACACATATGATCAGAAGTTCCCTGTGACTCTCTCGGGATTGGGACAAGGTCCTCAACACTAGACTTTATGAATTCGTCCGATTCCTTTTCAGGAACAGTGTCAAGATGCTCATCCCCCATGTTTAGAGAGTGAGTGGGAGCTTCGGGTGTGATAGCAGTTGTTTGAGAATGAATCTCAACTGCTGGGATATCAACTGACTGAGGGAGTTGAGAAATAATATTCTTAAAAGGAATACTCTCCTCGTCATCATCATACATAGCTGCCTTAAGAAATTGGGAGCTCCTTAGAGCTGCATGCTCTAGGACTAATAATTCTTCCCTAGATTTGCGGGCCTCTCGTTCTTCGGCTAGCAATTCTCCCATGGTCTTTTCACCACTCACTTGATTCTTAGAGTTACGAATCATATCATCAAGTGTTTTCATTGCGGTTTCAAAATTTTGGGAAATTTCTTGAGACAACGGCTCAGGTGGAGTTTGAACCGTATGGTGCTGTGGAGGTTGGAAATTGTCAAACCTGTGAGAGTCATGATTGTTACAAGGAAATGGATTCCCTATTTGACAATCAGAGCTGAAGTGGAGACCTCCACAGTACTCACAACAGTAAAACTGTTGAGTCTGGACTGGTGAATTGTATGGATATTGGTCATAACCAAAGTTCTGAGCATCACCGGAAAACTGTTCATAGACAAATGTGTTTTCGGATTGACACTCAAATCCTTGGTGAGGACCTCCACAAAATTCACAGCAGTTATGTTGATTATATGAAGATAAGTCGGGCTGTGGTGGGTAATTGGAAAAGTTTGAGGGGTCGTTAAATGAGTTCGGATTAGGATCATAATCAGATGAATTCCTCGAACCACAAAACAAACAACTCCCGTTATGAATATCATTACCACATTGTACACACGTACACCAACGACAGGGTGAACCAAAAAGAGGTTCACCACAACCGATACAAGGAATAAACGATTTCATTTGAGAGTAATGAGAAGGAATTGGTTCATTCAAAGAATCTTCAAAACCAACATGGTGATCCGAATGACTATCAAGTCTCGAAGAACATTTTGAAAAATCCGGAGGTGGGACAAGTGGTGTGCTCTGAGAGCTAGCAATTTCCACTACTTCCGTTATGGTCTCCGGTTCTGGATTTTGAGAAACGTGAAGTTTAGGCAAGTCATTCTTGCTAGTCACCGGTCTAAAATCTGCATGATTGCTTTTAACCGTAAATTGTGAAAGTTTAGGATCAATTTTAGACGGCTTAGGAGCAATTGAGGGGTTAGATCTTTGGATAACCGTAGGTTGGACGTATTTAGCACTTCCATTATCAGAGGGAAGTACCTGGTCCTTTGTCACCCCGGTTTTTCGTTCCATTTCCCTACGCAGAATTAATGGATCATCACGAACAACACGAATTCTTGACATTTGTGATAAAGTATGAAGTTTTTCAACTTCGTTCCAGAATTCGTCGTAGTCGAGAGATTCCATGAGAATAAAAGAAGTTAGAATCAAATGGATAGAGGGTAAAGGGATAAAGAATCAAAAAGGGTAAGAGGGTAAAGAGGAATATTTTTGGTATTTTTGAAAAACATGTTGTAAAAACAAAGAATGAAAATCTTTTTGGGTTTTTGATTTATAAGATGTTTTTGGATTTTTGGATTTTTATAAGAAAATATAAATACATATAGATGGTATGAACAAGGAGTGAATATTCAAATCACTAATCTGCCAAACGTAAGACAATTAGCACAGCTCCCCGGCAGCGGCGCCAAAATTTGATTCGCTCCCAGACAGTCAAGTTTTATCACGCAAGCTGACCACTTGTGAATGGTCAACCGTAACAAACTTCAAACAGTCTGGAACCAAATGCAATGAAGTCCAGGAGAGTATAGTGTTTCCCCAGGTCGTTATGTCCCAACGAGCTGTGCGAGAATAATCAAACGAATAGTGATCGAGAGAATTTGAACGGAAAAAAGATATGATTGATTATACCTAAAGAAAAAGTTTATAAATTACAGGGGCTTAAATGCAAATTAAAGAAAATTAAAAAGATAAATTATATTAAATAAACGCTATCACTATTTTTAAAATTATGTTTTTGATTTTTCTTTTACAAATTTAACTTGTAACGTACAAAAGAAAATGTGAAACTGAAACAATATTAATCCTAAAAATATAAAAATGACATTTTTACAAACTTAATGATAAGAGAAAATTTTGAGAAAAAGAAAATTATTTTTATGACTATTTATTTAATTATTATTAATTAAAAACTATTTTTAACTATTTAATAATACCCTAAAATACAAGAAAATATGAAATAAAGCTAGAAAAATGAAATTATGACTTAGAAAAATCCGAAATCACTAAAGATAATTTTCAAAACTAATTTTATATTTTTCTGATTATTTTTCTATTTTCTATGAATTAAAAACTATTTGAAACTACTTAAATTGCTAAAAATTACAAATTGAACTATGAAAAATCTGGAAAAATATTTTTTTGACTTTTTATATTTATCTTAAACCTAGGAAAAATGAAAACTTATTTTTTTAAAGTTTTTCTGATTTAATTGTATTAAAAGCTAATTAAAAAGTACTAAAAACTGATTTAAATAAAGAAAAATAGTAAACAGAACTGGAAAAATCTGAAAAATTCAGGAAAAGTCTAAATTAATATTATGAATCTAAGAAAAATATAAAAACAGTATCTTGTGTGTGAGAGAATGAAGCTGAAGTAACAAGTGCTTATAAATAAGCACTCCAAATAAGCTAGAGGGACCAACTAAGCACCAAATGATTACATCAATTGATTTAAGCTAATATTGCTCAAAAGCAACCAAATACAACTGCTCTTAACCTCTATTGTGCTTAATGAACAGATTTGATGAATTAACTTAAGTGCTCAAAAACAGGTTTTATGTCTACTTTGTGGCTTGAAAATAAGCCACTCAAATAAGCTGAAACTAAAAACCAGATATAGGATCCTACACTAGACCTGGCTAGCTACTTATAGACCAAGAACCAGACCAAGATAAACTCTATTGAGCTTGTGACAAGCCCTGCAAATCACCTGTGCACACTCAGTATACTCTGAGTCAGTGCACAGGGGATTTTAGACCCAAATGATAAGCCATTTTGGAGCTTGTAAAAAATTACAAAAATTCAACTAAAATCAGATTAAGTAACTTGACCAACTGAAGTTTTTAAACCCCAAGTTTTACTTGAATTCACCCAAAATTGAATCAATGAAAAATCATCGCAGTTGGGCTGAAACTGGATTTTTCAATTTTTTGACTTTTGAAACAGTTTTGATATTTTGACTTTTTCCAACTTTGATCTATTAAAAACAGATTGAAACTAATGATTTATGATGGAATGAACTGAAATTATGTTATCCTGAATGATTCTAAGCCTAAGTACAAGTTATATCATTTTCACTCCATCTGATATGGAATTTTAAAACAGCTTAAGTTGATGTTGACTATCTACTGAATTGAGATGCAAAATTAAGACTAATATGTTTAAGTTATGACCTACTGGAACTAAAGCAACTGAGTCCTACTACTAAACTAACCTTGATCAAGATCTATGGCCTAGTGCCAAACAATCCTTAAGACATAGGAATGCAATCTATTATATATCTATACTTAATTATAACTAAGAAGAGTTATATCCTATGATCTACTAATACTGTAAAAAGCTATCAATGCAAGTCTAACAACTACTACTAACAGATTATGACTAAAACTAGTTATGCAACAAACTAGAAAGGGACAGCAATGAAAAGAGCAAGTTACCAGTACTTTACAAGAGTCTAGCCACAATGGCATGCTAAACAGCAAGGTACCACTACTTTAACTTATCTCAACCATATCCAACACTGCATCAACCCAATTCCATGCTAAGTCCATATAGAACTTTACAGTTGACTTTTGTTGACTGTTTTGGAATTTTGAATTACAAACCATGAAACTTCACCAATTCACTTCATTAACCAAAAACAAACTTAAACAAACAATTTAAAACACTCTCATCAAACTAAAAACTGTAATTTGATATGAATGGTTTTTGGCGGGAAAATTAGAACAGGCATAAAACTGGAAATTGGTTGCTAAAACTGATGAATTAATACATAAATTACTTGTTCATTACATAAAAACTTGAAACCCAGCTAAAGATTACATTAACAATTAAAAAAGATTAATTATGAATTTAAGAACTTGGTCTAAAGCAGTGACAACTTGTTTCTTCTGCCTTCTCTCTCTCTTATAGCTCTCACAAAGCTCTTCTCTCTCATTCATGGCCATTGATGTGGGTTGAAATGATCCTGACCATTGATTCATGAATTTGGCGCCAAAATGAGATATAAACAGGTGGAAGGTTTGAGTGCAGGGGGGGGGAAGCATTTAATGCTTTTTGTTGTTTGGTGTTGGTGGAGTGATAAGGTGGTGGTATGTGGAGTGGAGGTGAGGGATTCTCTGGTTTTGCAGAGGAGCAGGTGAGGGAGGAGACTTTGTTGGAGGGAAAAGGTGTATTTGTTTGACCAGGGTTGACCGGTGGGTATTAATAAGGCAGGGGTTCACAAACAGGGGGGGTCAAAGGTTTGGCAGGGGTCCAAAGGGCTTATGGCAGGGGTCCAATGGCTTTGACAAGGTCCAAGGTCCAAAAAGGTATTTGTTTAATAACAAGGACCAATGTGTAATTTCTGAAAAACAAGGGATCAAAGCTGCCAATTTTCCAAAGTTGTTTCAAGGGACCAAAAATGACAAGTTTCAATAGTGCAAGGACCAAAATGGACATTTTCAAACTTCCAAGGACTATTTTTGCCAAATTTGAAACTTGAAGGACCAAACTTGTAATTTCACAAAACTTTTGACATTTTTCACCAAAGGACTAATTATGACAAGTTATGATTTTAAAAGGACCTTTGGTGATTTTACTTTTGAAATAAGTGCTCAGGGACTATTTCTGACAACTTTTGAAACTTGGGGGACTGAAACTGCCAATTATGCAAACTTAGCTCATTTTTCATATGATTTTAAACATTTTGCATCTGAAACATATAAAATGCAATTTTGAGATATTTTCAGTATTTTGATGCATTTCTCAGCATTTTTAAACGTTTTGCAGTTCAGAATTAACCAAAAATGATGAGTATTTACACACTCATCATTACCTCATTTCCATTTGAATGTCCCCATTTCATAATCATGAACCGTTAATTCCGGGAGAAGCGAGGGTGAATGAATAGATCTATTGAGGGTGACTCCTCCATCCGGGTTGGTGGTCCCAACTAGTCAAACGGATGCATTTCATTTAATATCATTATTTGAGTTGTTTGGCAAAACACTCTGTTGGGGCGAACATCATGATTAGTCTAGCTTCGGTGTCATGTGCTTATAATTGTAACATTTTTATGTGACATATTTGTCATACATGGCCTATACTTGTGGTAGTCGTATAAAACATTTTCATAAACTCTATGAACTCACTCAACCTTTGTGTTGACACTTTTAGCAATGTATTTTCAGGTATCAAAGGCATATACTACATGGCATGCATAAGGACTTATCATAGAGTCGCGGTGACGACGTGTCTCACATGGATTTTATGCACTTTAAAACATCGTTTGGATTGTAACAAACTTATTTCCGCAAATGTTGACTACCTTTTTGGGACCTATCTTTTGTAAACTCTGAATGTTTTATTATATCAAACGATGTATTTTCCAAACGATACTTTAGGTCGTTCAATATAACTGTAACTGTGATGCTATAGCAGTCATCCCCCAGGAATTCCATTCCGCTGCAAAACAAGTATTTTGGGGATGTGACACAAACAGAACAAAATTCATTGACATTAATTCATGGGGTACCTTACAGAGGATAAAAAAAACTACCTAAAACACAAACATATACAAGATACTATAAAAAAAACTACCCTACCCTAACCTAACCACCACTTGCATTTTTGCTTGTTCCCTAGCTTTTAAGGTTGTGGTTAGTTTGAGGCAAAGTTGTTTCAATTTTTCTTATGTTGCTTATCTTTTTGAACTTCCCTACTACGAAGCCTTGTTACAAAATTTGTCATTTTCGACTCTTCATTGTGGGTAGCAGCTATTTTGATGATAATGAAATGTTTTATTTAGGGTTAGACAAAACTTTATGGGTGGTGTTGAAGAACTCTGGGTTGATTAAATATCAATGAGGAAATGAAGTTAAAAGCTTTTTAGGAATTTGGAACGGTGTTTGATTGAATAATGAATCAGAGTTAGGTATACAAGAGTTGAATTAAGAGTTGCAAGTTATGTCCAGGGTGGCATCGGGGACGTATCCAAGGAGGTGGGTCTGTTAAATGGCGGGAAACACTAAATGACTAAAATACCCCGACTTGGAACAGTAACTAGCGAGATTTTCTAACGATCTTTAGGCCGAGAGACACAAGTTGCAGCAAAAACTGAACAAGAAACATAATTTGCAAAAAAAAAAAAAAAAAAAGAAAAAAAGGAAAAACTTGCAAATTCATGAAATCACAAGGACAGTTTTTGCAGTTTACTCTTTGATTTATACTAGCAGGGTACCCGCACGATGCAGCGGCGGGTATTATGAAATAAAAATTTTCGATGAATAATGTGTTTTAGTTTATTATGTTCTTTCTAACAATAAATTTACGGGTATCAAGAATTTCGTATAGCTCGTGCCCGTTCGGGCTCGAACCCGTTGGCCTGTGTCTGCTCGGGCTCGAGCCCGTTTGGTCCGCGCCCGTTTGGGCTCAAGCCCATTTGGCCCGTTGTCCGTTCGGGCTTGAATATTTGTATAATGTGCTTTATTATTTGTAGTAGTGAAATTTAATGCAGGAATTGTGTTTAATTTGGTTGTACAATATGCTTGATAATTTGTATTTCTTATGTAAGGGTGTTTTAATAACTGTATTAATTATATTTAATGACCAGTTAAATAATTGACTACATTAAATAGTATTAATGTGGTGTTTTGTTGTACACTATGCTTCTTGTCTTGTAAGTCTGAAAATTATGTGCATTAAAGTGTTGTACACTATGTTTCTTTTCTTGTAAGTAGTAGTCATTATAGTCATTAATAACATTGAACACTTTAATAGCATTAATTTAGCAAGTCTGAAAATTACATCATGCTTATTTTGTTGTACACTATGCTTATTTTGTTCTAAATCTGAAAATTGGTTGCAGCTATTATACATTGTGCTTAAATTATTGTAATTTTTGGTGAAAGCGTGTTTTTAATAGCATTAATGTTGTTTGATAGAATTTTGGTCCTAAAATGACACCACACTTTATTTTGTTGTACAATATGCTTACTTTGTTGTAATTTTGAAAATTTGGTACATTAAAGTGTTGTAAACCATTCTTAATTTCTTGTACGTCTTAAAATTAAGAGTGAGGTGCATTCGTGCATTATAAGTAGTATAGATATAGATATAGATATTGAAACCTAAAACAATATATAGCATTTTTACTTAAGATTTTAATGTCCAAAACTAAAAAAATCAGTAAAAGCTAATAAACATAAAAGTACACAAACAGATACAGAATATTAAACATCAGCTGGGTGACTAAACTAATAAGAAGGGCTCAATGGCCTTTAAAAAGATGGGTCTGCTGTATCTTCTATAACTTGTTAAAAAAACAAGCTCAAATTCATGGTTGCAGTCAGAGAGCTTGATGTGCGCCTTATGTTGATGCAAGGTGATAAAGTGCATCTGCTTGCATTCTGGAATCGGAACGCATCATAGTCTCTGATGCGTCCACCTCATCGCATCACTGTGATGAGCTTGATGTGCCCCTTGATGCACGCTTTCTTAAACCAAGATCCCATGGTCTTTGGTTCGTGCTGCTATCTGGAGGTGCATAATTCATAAAATGGATAGTGAATTCGAAATGGGGTTAATGACAAAAATATATAAAGTCAGCTTCTTAACAAAATGTAACAAGAACTAGAAACGGATTATGATAAATAATATATAAAATCAATTTATTGTATGCTCTCCGTTTATCAACTTCAACTAATGAGCATAGCTAGAATCACAAGTGGAATGCTACTAATCACTATCTATCAGCCAATTCTAGTATCAGAATTATGCTTGGGTTTAAAGTAGAGGTGGTAATAGAATAAATCTTAAAACAGCTTAATTATGATTCTGTATCATCACCAACAATCAAACGAGCAAAATCAAAATATTTAGCTCAAAATGGTTTAAATGCAACATACAGGGTCACAAGTCACCAAAAAGTGTATTTTTAATGCGTGCAACCTCCTGGATCCATAATGTTGTAATCGTACATAATGGGCTAACCAACTTGACCCGCTTTAACATGCACCAAATATTACCTGTTTTGACCCGTTAGACAACCCAACCAGCCTGCTTTGCCAGGTTTAATGAAGAAATTGATGTAAGGATACACTTACCAGTTTGTGATAGTGAGAACTGAGAAATGAAAGGCAACTCGAAAGGCTTATGCCACTCCTTGAAAACTTGTTGGATTGGTCGAATTAACTTAAGTTGAACCCTGGAAACATCATCAGGTGACATATGTATCTGCATACAAACAATAAATAAATAAGCTTTCAACATTCTTTCACATGTTTCATCTACTATTATTTACTAGAAGGGTACCCGCGCAATGCGGCGGCGGGTACCCGATGACTATTTTGTAGCGAACAAATGTTTTTCATTTTTACGTCTAATTCAAGTAAGTTTCAACTCCGCTTCTTCCCGACTACTAAAGAAAACTCATAAAAATATATCAAAATGGATGTTGAATTAAAGAGCACAAAATTTTAAAAAATATGGTGAAATTAGATCATAAAAAAATTAAACGGATTAAAAGATATTTAAATTTAAAAATAAAGGTGATTAATTAGTTAGGAAGTGACATGTGTCACCCTATTATTGGAGCTATTTATTTTAGTTTGTTAGAGCTCCTCCCTTTTTGTTATTTTTTAGTTAGAGAAGTGACACATGTCACTCAATGATTGGAGCTCCTTATATATTTTTTTTTTTTTTAATTCTTTCTATAATAAGCAAGTAAAAAAGTCAATTTTTAAGCCTTCTAATTTTAGAAGGCCTAAATGCATTATAGATAGTATAGGTATAGATATAGATATAGATATGCACGCATGAGTATATATAACTATTCATAATAACCCACGCTAGTATACACACATACTACTTTTCTAACATGCTGACCTGAACACTTAACTTCAGCATGTAGTTCAATAGCAATAGTATATTGAATATCGATTCAAACACCGATTCCCGATCTGATCTGTTCTCATTCTTTTGAGACTCTAAAAACTTCAAATATTTCAACACAACATCAACAAATGTGTCCCAAGTCCCAGCTTTTGTGTACAGCTCGTGAAGAGACAAAAGCATATCCGTTGAACATTTTGTATTCGTATTGCGGTCTGCTACCTTCAATATACTCCTCACAATTTTTTCGGGACATATTAATGGTTTGTGGAAAGAACATTCATAAAATATAGCAGGTGCAGCGTTCCCAAGCTGTTGGCTAAGATGACTGGTGCACCGAAGCACCTCGAGAAGTACTTCGTGTTCAAGATCACTTGATAAGTTGATACGTTTTCTTGTGATTTCTACAATTTCATCAGGAGACCCTGTGTCAAAGAAAAGACATTAGCAAATCAACAGAATGCATTAAAGAAAATGTAATCTTAGGAAACGGGTCAAAACTCAAAAGTCATCCAAAGTGTTCTCAAAATGCTTATAAGGGTGTGTTGAGTTGGTGAAAAATACCCCATTTTTCTAAGAAAATTTTCACATGAGACTGAAAAGAAAGAAAACCATTTTAGTCACAAATATTTTTAAAAGTTTTTACAAAAGTGAAAATCTCACTTTCCAAGTTAACTAGAAATTTGAGAAGTCCAAATTTACCTTCTCTACTTTTCTCTCTTATTAAACATACTTTCAACTTTTTGAAAATTAAAAATGTAACACCATCTAAACGGATTTTCCAAGTTTTTAACTCTTCTCTAGAGAAGAAACCCTTCCATTCGCAAGAAAACCGAAAATGAAAAAGTAAGAAAATTTCTCTCCAACTAAACGCAACCTTAGAATCTCTAAATCATTCTATTAAAACTGAGATTTGCATCTCAGCAAAATAGTTTTAATCTATTTAATACACCAGTTATTTTAGAAAACTTAAAAGAGGAACAAAAAGTGTAGTATTGTTGACCCAAATCGGCCTGGCCTGTTACCCAACCTACCTGACCCAAACGCGCGTGGACCTGTTACCCACCTACCCGACCCGCCCATTTTTCCACCATTATCTTTTAGTTTATGACCAAACTGTCTATATATAATTATTAATATGGTTTCGGATTCATTTTGTTCAGGTTCCAAGTAAATGTCTATTGGGTTTGTGACTGATCTCCACAATTTTTTAACTTATCGAGTAGGATGTGAATAAAGTAAAAGAAAAATGTAATAACTTAGCTAGATATTCCAATCAAGATTTCTACAAAGGTAGTTAAATTTTAAGTTATTGGGTTTGTTATTGATTATCTAGGAAATTTAATCATTACCAAGTTATTAATAAGCTGGTTTTCAATAGCATGCCGTACTAAAACTGATGTGAATTTGTAGATACGTAAACATACCGTAGGAAAGAATCTCTGTATCACTTAAATGACGCAAAAAAGAAACTGATGAATTTCTTATTAAACCAATAGCACCAGCTGATGAATCAATAAGTAAACTATAAGGTGCATTTTCATGACACCAATTATGGAAGTAGCGGGAACAGAAGTTTTTCCAGCAGTATATAAACGAGTGTGGACCCTTCGAAGCTTCCTATGAGAAAATAAGATAGCATATTATCAAAAAAAGCTAGAGATGACAAGTTCGACCCATACACTTACAAAGGGGTCGATTCAGATTACACTTAATTTGTAATGGTACAAACGGGTAATTTATGAAATGGCTTGCTGAAAGTGTACCTCAATTTATCAAGCCTTCTAAATCATTTTATTCAGTAATACAGATTATTGTTGTAGTGATATAATATTCATGATAAAAGATGACACACATACCTTTTTTTTTTTTTTTTTTATAAATTACCCATTTGGACAAAACTGTTTAGGTGAACCCACACTAAATGTTTCATGCTGTATAATAAATAGCGTGTGGTGATGCCGTTCAATAAAAAAATAATAAGAACCACTTATAAAATGTACCAAACCCATCCTACCCGCCCATTTTGACACCTCAAACTAAACCACAACAGGTAATAACAGATATTATAAATTAATGATGTCATTTTTCCTCAAACCTCATGTTCAATTATGGATATAATCTCCTCTCTTACTCCAGAAGGATCTAAAGATTGGAGCTCAGAATCAGTAATGTGCTTGTTAAAATCATTGAAAGTTGCTCCGAGAACAGATTTATGGAAAATGCCAGGACGAGATAGCAGACGCATGAAAATTGAATTAACGCGATTGTGATTATGCTCCTGCAAAATTTTGAGAACACAATCAACACCAGTCACAAATAATGATCTGATGCGAAAATATCCACGACATAAACTTTAGCAATCATAATGCTGTCAGATGCGAAATTCAACAAAACTCTAGTAATCACAAAAATGTTATGAACAAAATGCCTACTTTAGTTTGTCTGTTGCACGAGACAAAAGTTGAAGAATTCATAAAATTTCTTAATGAAGTGGTTTATTATCTTTACGGAAGTTGTAGATCATAAAAGTTCAAAACAAATAAGAAATGTATAAAATAGAAAGAAAAAAAACTTCACAGCACCTTTGCAAATGGAAATACTGAATTAATAAGCCTAAAAATATCACTTCCAGCATGCTCAGAATTTTGAAATAGTCGTTCAGCAACAACCGGTTCCAGTGATCCAAAGAAGTTGCATTCCCTAACAACAATTTGGTAAATCAATCAACATAAAGAAATCAAACAGCAAATGGTCGTGGCAAGACGCTGCCAACACATGTTCTACCCGAATACTATAATTAAATAGTATAAGAATATCTAAACTGAACGTGTGAAACTTATCAAGGTATTACTAGAAAATAGTAGTGCAAGTGAGCTCTCAGTTCATGAATATAAACAACAGGGGTGCACAGATGTAGTAAGACTGGTAGAATTCTAATACATTAGTGAGAACAAAAGGTAGATAACAAACACCGAGCGTTAAGTGATATCAATTCAAACCAGATTTATGACACTTAAAATATTGCTAGAACATAGTCACAAAAATGGCTCATGTCAACAAAGCCACTTTGAAGGTTTTATCCAGTTTAATACACTTCATATGATTACTATACCGTATCATTTTAAGTTGAAATGTCAGGTTAACCCGTTAGGGATTAAAAGTAACCCAAATCAGCCATTTGTAGGTATATTGGTTTAATTGCCACCTTTAAACTGCGCCTTATCTGGTACTAGCATATCAGCATCTCACCGCATATAAAATTAAACAAAAGGATGAACAAAAAAAAAGAAAACATACACATCATTCATACAGAAGGAAGAATTGAAGTCCTTTCCGAAAAGGAAGCAAGATTTTAAGTTTTTTTTTCCTAGGTAGGCAGAATAAATGGGAAAACTATTGAAAACTGAACCCAACACAAAAAAAGATATAGCCTCCTTACCCGCTCTCAGTTGGATCTGACAAGTTGTGCACTACCACTCCGTCTCTTTCGAGTATCCAGATGTTATTTGAAGAAAGTTTGACATCAATGATTGAATCCTGAGAGAAACATATGTTAGTCATAGTCATTTGAGATTTCCAATCTAGAGCAAGAAATATATGATACAACTCACCTCATCCCTTGAGATACTCATTTTTGAAGGATCAATTATAAAAAAACTCATCCATGTCAAACATACATGACATCTGTATAAGGAGATTGTGATTGTATGATTTGTATCATCCTGCAGTTTAAAAGTGGGAAATAATGATACTAGAATTAATAATGAAAACAATAATCCATTACAGCAAGAGCAGAAATTAAACAAAAGCATAAATGATTCCACAACCCATTCTTATAGAAGGAAATTTATAAAAAGGATAAAACTTTGACTGTAAGCAAACATAGATAATTTAAAATGTTGCGGAAAATTTTGAACTGTTGCTTATCAAATTCCTTCATCTTCTCAACCATTAGCCTTTTAAAAAAGTTCATGCGGTCCACGTATTAGTGGATTTAGAAAAAATAACAGGGCAACAATCTTAAAGTCAACTTAGTTGCGTTTAGGCATATATGTTTTTAGTAACCTTAAAGAGGACTCGGGTGACAGAAGAGAGAAAAGTCAGCTGCTTTTAGAAATAAGTTTGGATATATATTTCTAATTGGCTAGCACCATATTAATCTGTCAAAGAAAACTAGTATTGCTTAATCTTTTAAAAGTGATAACTCAACAATTGGTCATTGATCTACACAGTGGGGGTGCTAAATAAGTATATGGTCCCTAACAAAGGGGTGCAATGGAAGGTGGTCAGAGGCTATGTGCAGCAGTCATATTAAAGTTAATGAGAAAGACTAATAGGTTCTGTTTTACGTAGATTTATTATATTTTTTCAATAAACTGAACTTGACAAGTAGTTTTGGCAAGCTTGACTTGTAATAGATGTCCATTAACTAATGTATGCAAATATGACAACTAAACTAAGGTTTACAGAAACACTAATTAATTTCTTTTGCAATTAAATTTTTTTAACTATGATGCCCCAATGCAAGCATGGAAGCATTTGCAATTTCATTTACTAGGAGCAAAAAGAGGCTGATCATTGATGTTATTTCAAATACTCGTGGTGAATAGGATATAATAGATGTTTCATTAGTTCATACTAGTATATATAACGGAACTGCTTTAATTGTTGGCTAACCTTAATTTCACCTTGTAGTAGAACGGGAAATAAATCCACTGTTTCCATTTGCAGTGAAGGTAACTCTTGTTAAAAAATAAACATGCTGTATGCATAAACTTCTACTTAGGCTTAATTTGGCTTATCTGCCCAACTGACTACAAAAGACAAATATAGACTGAAAGAATGTCAGGAGAGGTTGCTTACCTACAGTTCGAAAAGATGATATCTCAGGCAAAACTAATCTAGTTAGTTAATGAAACAAGGTTGCGCCACATAGATACAGCAAAAGAGACAGGCCTTTAATTCGCATCTTAGTCGAAGGTTTTACTTCATATGATTTTCTATGTTTACTTCATTTGGCAAGAGCCACATCCCATACCCCGCCCCGGCGGGATTGGGTGTGTTGTTGGCAAGAGCCACATCTTCAACTAGAAAGTTTGTTAATGTATTTTGTAGAAGAAAAAACCAAATCATTATTTGCAAGCCAATATTGATAGTAAACCAAGCAGAACTAGAATCAAATCATAAGATAACACATTCTAAAATATGAAAGCATCCAAAGTACCGGATTAGACTGATGTTGGATTGCCAGAGGTAGTACATGTAAATCGCTAATTTCGCCTGCCCATAACCTCATAAACCTGGCTCCTAAAACAGAATAACAGAAAAATTAATAGTGATAACCACAATATAGTAAGTGTTGCATATACTACAATAAGTTAACAGCAGATCAAGTTTTCACTTGCACGGACCTGGCAATCTAGACCCAAACTGGTCTAGATGGGTTTATATGGAAACGTGATAACTTGTACGTTGATGCTAGTCTAAACAAAACTCTTAACACCTCATGGATCTACTTGGGTCACTTAGAAAATTGTTGGGTTCAACGGGTTTGTTATACTAACATTTGTACAAGTTATCACTTTTCCATATAAACCAATCTAGAGCCGTTTGGGTCTAGATTGCCAGGTTGTTGCACCCTTGCCGGAAAGCAGAAAAGGCTTTAGAGTAACATAGCTAATGGGGACCAAGAGATTAGGAAATACAAGTAATATTGTAATGATACCATTAGGGACAACTTTGATGTTAAATTTGCTAGGTATCATAATCATATCTCCAAATATTTGGTAGAATTGTATTCCATTTGCTAGTTTTGTTCATCGTACTAGCAGTCATAAACAAAACAATTATTTTAGCAGAACATGGATTAGTATTCCAACGACTAGATAAACAGGGAGCACATATGATAGGCTTAAACAAGACAAAAGTTTTGTCTTGTTTGACTATAGATTATATGCGATACCCGAAGACTTACCTGAGGAGTTACCACTACGAAGGGAGATCGAACGTTCATAGAAAGCTAAGGTCTTCACGAAATTAGACCTAAGAAAGCGGTACTGCAAGTGAGTAGGTCAAGGAGACGAGCCAATAACAAAATGTGTTACGAGGTACATATCATATGATTTCCTAGCCATGTCATTTTCTCACACTAATGCACTAGCCACGTTTTGCAGCTTAATGCAGCCAGTGCTAGCTGACTTTATTGACAAGTTCATCGTGGTCTATTTAGATAACATTGTCATATATAATGAGACCATTTAGGTACACGTCCTTCACCTAAGAATGATTTACGAGGCATTGAAAAATAACAAGTTATACACTAAGAAAGAGAAATGTTTGTATGTGTTACACGAGGGTTTCTTCCTTGGGGCATAGTATTGAGAACAGAAAGATTCGCATTGAACTTGCCATTGAAGGTGATTATGGAATGGAAGGCCCCATCAAAGGTCTCTGAGTTACAATTATTCTCAGGACATTCCCATTATGATAAAGCACTGCCTCTTGCCAACTTACTAAATAAAGGAGTGATATGGCGTTGGACAAGAAAGCACCAAACAGCCTTTGAAGCTCTCAAAGAAGTGGTTACTAAAGAGCCTGTCTTAGCCCTTCCTGAGTTTATTAAACCTTTTGAAGTTTGCACAGATGCGTCTGACTTTACCATTTGGGATGTACTCATGCTAGATGGACACCCAATAGCTTTAAAGAGCTGTAAGCTGAATGATATAGAAAGACCTTGGCCAACACATGAGAAAGAAATGTCGGTAATTGTGCATTGCCTATGTGTATAGGAGCATTACTTGAGTGTAGACCTTTCAAGTTTAAGACAAACAAATTTTTATCTTTTTTTGGAAGGCAAAAGAATTACTATATATAAAAGAAAGAATTGTACAAAGAACAACAAACAACGCTACCACAACAAGCAGAAGCTATGGATCTCCAACTAACCCACCTAAACATACTACAAAGAGAAATAAATCATACAGAGGCTAAAAAGCCAAGACTCTAGACCAACAAAAAACCAAGCCACACACATGAAACCCATATACCCTACTGACCAGTTACCAACGTTCAACAAACAACACCCCAACTCAGACTTTGCAAGCTTAAATCGGGTCCAAGTACCAATCTAGTTAAGACGCAATGGATCCTTTTAGTCTTGTCGACACCCACACATACGAAACACTTGAAGCTAATCACAAAGAGTATTAAGAGTTTAGATTTTATTTTCTTAGACCCTTTTTTTCTAGCCCACCACACAAGATATAGAATCGACCAACTCACCACTTGCAAAATGACCTGTTGCGTTTTACTAAAATTGTTTTTATCCATGTGAGAATAGAAAAAACATCACAGCTCCTCATATATCACCATTTGAAGACTTTCTCAATTTTCACCACCAAATGAAAATGACACTTTTCTTAGGATAACTTTGTTTCATCTTGTCTCTATTGCAACGTTCATTGATGAAAGAATCTTGCCTTCAATCAACTCTCTTAGCCTCTTGACCGTAAATATTCCTTCTTTAGCGACAAACAATGTTGTGGTGAGTTATCATATAAAATACAAACGAAGTTTTCGAGTAAGCAAGCGAGATGGTTAGATTACCTCACCGTTCTAAGTAAGAATTAATATATAGCTCAGGTAAATACCAACAATGTAGTTAATGCCTCGATTCGAAAAACAAGCTTGCTCCAATTATATGCACACACAGGGGCCAACTACTTGATCTTATAATAGAGGGGCGTGGACATGGACTGTATGAAAGAGCATTCATGGACCTAGCTAATTAAAGGCAAGACAAAGAGCTTTTGTATTTACGATGGGGTTCTTTACGCAAAGGCTAGGGACATCGATTTTATGTTCCAGCATGAGAGAATCTAAGACGTCACATCGATTTTATGTTGTTGGGCACCCTGGAATACACACACACACAGACACACAAAACAAAAACAAAAACAAACAAACACACTAGCACTTATGCATAGCCACGAATGTGAAATGATGTAAAGACTTATGTGTGAACATGTCCAGTATGTCACCCGTCAGAACATCCACATGAACTACTTGACTTCATAGGATAGCGTTGGACCATTGACTTCATAGGTTCAACCATTGCCTGTGTGTCAAGCGTCTATAGGATAGCGACTCCATGGACTTCATAATTAACATTCACATGTCCGAAGGAAGTTCAAGTGTATTAATGATAATGAATAGGCTGTAAAATTATGAAACTTTTATTACTCCCCAAGGAGTACACAAGAGAGGTGAGAGCAAAGCTCGTTCTCTCTGAAGCATTTGGTAAAGCATTGGGCTTCCTGCACAAATTGTCAATGATTGTGTACCTACATTCACCGAAAATAATCCCCGCCTGCCTATAATTTTTCCAGGTTGGAGCGGCTATAGCTACACACACCAGGAAAATGAAGGAACCGGCAAATTAAACACAAAAATAACATTTAGGGAGTTCACCAGACGAATCAAGTATTAGACAATCATATTCAATAATACGTCAATCATTTCATGTAAGCTTGTTTAAAGTACTTTAAACCATACAGGAGGACCATGATGAAGAAGGGAATGTTTCGATCAGAAAGGGTACCCGCATGAATAAGAGAACAATATGAGAACATAGAATATGAGATCCATGCTATGGTTGGGAAGAATGACAAGATATAGAAGATCTTGGAAGCTCATACAATCATATGGAATGTATATGGTAGATAATTATGGATTATAATACACTGTACAAAATTAGTAGACAATCTATAATCCTCTTTGACTAAGATGTATGGATGACAAAAGAAGCCAAGGTCTCCCAGTAAACAGACCGTTAGTCATTTGGGATTATCAAGTTATAAAAGTAATGAAGTAGTAATAAAAAGTGGAAAGGACTCCTTTGAAAAATCCTAGTCTTCTCTAAGTATTATCTTCGTTCTACTTATAATATATTTAACATTAACGGTGAGCTAGCAAGAGTTAGAACTAATGCCACACAGTTTGCTAAGAATTAAAGCAGCCTATGACAATGATCACAAAATATAAAATATGATAATAATTTATATTTTACAATTTAGCGGGCTGTACTTAATGAGGCCAAGATTCTACCCATTTGACTCTTTTTCTTCATAGTTATCTTAAATTCACCTATTTGTTGGTATGGAGATAATCATAATGGTCAAAATTGCCACCTTTAAAATTATTAAATACGTATGATAAGAAGAAAAACGTACCACTAACCTTGCCTTCCAGCATGTTATCAAAAAATCTGGTGCAGCGTAAGAGATCCCACACTTGTAGTAATCCATCCTCATAAAGCACAAATGTAAGTTTTCTCCCTCGAATCTCCAAACATAAAAGATCGTTCACGGGAGCTACGGTCTTCCTGTGTGATAAGTATAAAAATTATTTTAAATACATTGCATAAAATATTTCCTCTTCCAAGTATAAACAGAAATCCAATAAGTATATTCTCTAATTAATGATAAAGCAGAGCCTGATAGATGTAAAATCATAAAGTGGTCATAATACAACTTGTTTCTAAACTGAAGGTTTTTTCAGCTTCAAAACATGGATAAAGAAAAGACAAAAAAATAATACTAAGATTCTTAAGTCTTTAATACACATGCTACTTTATGTATATGCATACAAAATTGAAGCTTCGAAGTGCATAAGTGATGTTTAAAATCATTTAAAAATTGTAACGATGTCAAAAAAACATCCACAAAGCATATATTCCAAAAACAAATTATATGACAGAAGTTAAAAAGTTACCTCGGCCACATCTTAGTCACAAAATGATCAAGAAAATTGAGCGCATCTTCTTGTAATTCATATTGAAAACCTACAATTTTGTTTTCAAGCCGTTAAAACATAATGCATCTAATATACTACTATTAATTATACTATGTACCAGGTGGTTGCATTTAAAAGAACAAACATGCATCATCAGTCACAAGGCTTCCATTGACAATAAACCACACAGGAATATCACATAGTTGCAGAAATATATAGTTTTGTGAGTAATATATTTCACCTTTTTACAAAAAAGGACGGCAAGACTAACGTAGTGTTATGATGAGATCATACAAGAAACAGAATGGTCCATTCACATTCGTGAGGTATGTGATTCCATGCATGTGGTTGAAATTCATTCCATGGGCAGAAGGTGTCATTCCTTTGATGAAAATTAGAATCTAACATTTGATTTAATTACAACGGAATATGATGGTCCATTCCAGTAGCTTGCATAATCCATTACATTCCGTCTGACTAACAGACTCTAAAAGTGGGTACTACATATCATTTATGAGAGATGTGATCCGATAACAATACCAAACACATCTGAGAATTTAAGACAAGGTAAACCATACCTTCTGAGCCAGATTCAAGGCTGCCAAGTCGGAAACAGCCAACCCAATCATTATGTTTCCCTATTACAACAAACCCAGAAGTTGCTGCTATTGATGTGATTGTTCCATTACCAGCAAAATTATGGGTATTTAACTCCTCAACCTCAGGAGTTGACAAAACAGACCCGCATCCATAGTTGGTAACATTGTCAAGATGAATAAGACATACAACTCCATCTACAGTCATTGTGTAAAGCATGTACGGGTTCCTCAAAGCACTAGAAAACTGCAAAGAGGACGGTATAAGAAATTGGGTATTATGTATACAATCGGGACTGCCAAGTGTGAAAAGGAAAAAACCTCGTTTTTGCAAATGGAAGCAAACGGACATAGCGCTTTAGTAAACGTAACATGTAACCCTACACTTGGAAACCTTTCAAAACTGTCGAACTGAACTATCTCCAGTACATTCGGATTATTCTTGTGTATCCTCCTGTACCATAAATGTGAGACACATGTTAGAAAGAACGAACGTGGTATCTAAAATCTAGCAAAGGGTACATAGATTCCTTTGCCACCCTCCAAGCAGAAGTAACAGATAACAACTAGACTAGTCTTGTTTATATATTCTCATGTGCTTAAAAAAAAAAAAAAATTGTCGATATATAAGATACTACAGATTACATAAACAAGTAAAATTACAAGGTGATGCCCTCGTTTACTTATACGGCAGTATGTGCGACACGTGACTTAAAGGAAATTACTTGGGGGTGTTTGTTTAAGCTTATTCAAGGGATTATGAGCATATTTGATTCCGACTATATATAAGCCCATAATCTCGTAATCCCTTGAATAAGCTCCTTGAATATAAAAATTTATTTCTAAGGTAAGTAACAACCCACTCGTCTAGTTGTAACGCCCCCAAACCCGAAAGTTACAAAAACTTTTTACGAGTATAAATAATGAAAAGTATGATTTCATGTAGTAAATAATTGAAAAAGACATGTATTTATTTTGACATATTAGTGATCTAACTAACTATAAAACACATGTATTTATGTGACTTTCGGGACCAGGTTCATTTCGTAAAAATTGGGATTTTTACTGAAAAATTACGCTACACGGCGAACATGGTTTCCGTAAACCCCCCTAGGTCCACCCCTGAAAGAGGTGGAGCTGCAAAAAGGTGATCTAATAATAAAAATTTCAAAATATAAATACAAGTTAGGGCAATGCAAAGGAAATAATAAATGCATAAGGTTAAAGATTATACCAAAGAAAATAGATAGGAGATTCATCTCGGATAATACACACAGATGATGCGTCATCTATTGGTGGAGTATGAAGCTCAGGTGACGGTTGATTGCCGGTTAAAGGGACACACACATTTATCCAATGAATTGCGTCGTTACTTATTATAGGGGAAGCTTCAATTCCGGTTAAAACCACCATCGTGTAGAAAATGGTTCTTTGACAGGTTGTTTTAATGAGTACGGGGGAAGGAGTTTTATGAGGAGGGAAAATGACACATGGTTTCAATTCACATTTTTTTTTTTTAAAAAAAAAAAAAAAAAAAAAAAAAACGATCCTTTTCATTATAAACTTTTATAACGGATTACAATAAGATGACAGGCAAACGGGCAATAAGCTGTGCCGCAACCCCCTTTTGAATGACAAAACCAATTCTACTGAAAATGAAATTTTGTGACTTAGGGGTCGCAAAATTACTTTGAGCTTTTACGATAGTACAAAGTAATAGTAAAAACAACAACGATCCAGATTTTATGTAAGCCTTTAAAGGAAAAGGTATCACGGCAAAGAGTCTCGTCGAATCCAGATGAAGGCGCCGAGTGTACTGCCGCTGAATCCATGGCGTGAATAAGACAGGAAAAAAATAAAATAAACCATTGAATGCAACAGTTATTTTTTTTTAATTTAAAATTTTATTTTATTTTATTTTATTTTTTTAAATTAAACCCCTTTTTACACTATATAAATAACATCACATTTTAACTAAGATTTTCATACACTTCTTTACCACAAACACATTCTTTATACTAAAAATGACTTGTTCTCTCCCCCATACCGTAAAAAAAATCCAAGCATATGTTCATGAAACAATGTGACGAGATGTGGCTCGTAAGGAAGCTATTATCAGCGTGATCAATATGTTTGAGCAAGCAAGGGATGCAAAAGAAGATTTGAGGAAACAATACGCGAAATGCATGCAAAGATATTTCGCCAAAAAGACGTGTTGTGATTGATAAATATTTGCACGATGAAGGCTGGAAAGATTACCATATTAAGGCCACGTTGTGTAAATGTGTGTCACAAATACAAAATAATATCAATCACAATCTGTTGGATGCTCAAAGAAAACAAATAGGATGATTTGTGTTTTCGCATCGTAACGTAATTTGTATTTTTTTTTTCAACATACGGGGTTTTTTGGAGGACATTTATAAGAAATTAAATGAAATGATGGAGGAAATGGCTTTTTTTTTTTATTTATTATTTATTTTTTTTAAGTTTCGCATTGTAATATATTTGAATGAATGAAATTTAGTTTGTTTGAAAATATGTAAAAAAATAAAATAAAATGGGTGGGTGGGGCTCAAATGGCTATGTTGTAAGTGAATGGCTGTTGTGTGAGTGTTGAAAGTAAAAAAACTGATGTGATACTAGGTGGGGCCGAAATGGCATGCTATGATACCTTTCCCTCTAAGCTAATTTTAAAATTCTATAAGATCTCGGTCTTCATCATAGGATCTTAAGATTTAATATGATTTGATTTTACTTTTCTCAACCCGCAAACTAAAAAACTATAAAGTGATGGATTATATTTTATACGTAGTACAATTTAAAAAACAACATGTTAATCTTTTTTTACATTCTATATTTATAATTTAAAACAACATTTTCCTGAAACATTCGTATAATTTTGTGTTTATAATATATAGTAATTTGTATATTTGAATATTATTACAAAGACTATTAAGAAAATGACATTATAATAGGACTTTAGGATCTCTGTCTTGCAAATGAAAACGATCCTAAACAATATCTCGATCTTAAAAACCTTGGTTAAGCACCTTGTAGTTTTAAAACAAGCTTTCTTTGTCACACATTCTCTTTAGAACTTTTAGTTTTCGTAAGAGCTTATAAAAGAAGCTCATTTGATGTAGCTTTTAATGGAGTTTAACCTTTTGAATCCGTTCGTTAAGAAAAACACCCTTATGCATTTCTATCGTGAATTAGATGTTTGTACTTTTTTGTCATTTTACAATTATAAGCTCTCACTCCATCTACTTTGGCAAACATATCTGAAAATAAAACCTCCAACTCTGTAAGCTACATCTCTTATAGCCTACAAGCTCCAGCTCAGCTAATTGTGTCAAACATATGTGAGGTATACTAACTTATAGTTTGTGTTTGGATGAAAA
Organism: Chrysanthemum seticuspe; assembly: GCA_019973895.1. Lineage (NCBI taxonomy): Eukaryota > Viridiplantae > Streptophyta > Magnoliopsida > Asterales > Asteraceae > Chrysanthemum > Chrysanthemum seticuspe. The sequence goes on along the minus strand of BPTQ01000007.1, from coordinate 105,240,805 downwards.
TTTATTAGATCTTGCATTATTTTATGTGAGGTATACTAACTTATAGTTGGTGTTTGGATAAAAATTTATTAGAGCTTGCATTATTTTTGTTGGTCCGATATTTTTGAGTAAAACCATGAAGCGTATGAACAACAGTTTGAGCATATGAAAATAACTTATGTACATTATAAATGAGAACATGTTTAATCAATCTTGACCTACTACTGCTAATAATACTCACTTGTACATTACAACCTTTATAAATCTTACTAGAAATGAAAGTGAAGACTTACGAGGGATAGTTGCGAAATACTATCCCTAGTTAATGACAAATGAAAAACTCTTATGTGTGAAGAGGAAGATTCTACCTATAATAATACAAGTGTATTATTTTTTCTAGGGTTAGAATCGATTGCTTATTACTTTTACCACCCTCCTTTTATATACTAGGGAGAAATATTGTTACTAGTTACGAGACAATAGTAACTTGCAAACTAGAAGTTTTGTGCATGTGCCTTTGTGTGGCTAGGGTTGGCATTACTGTGCTGACAACTATTTTTACATGCAAGTTACTTTCCATTCTATCAATGAGTTCTTATCTTCCAAGGGTTTTTTTGCTTTTGATTTCTCAAATTACTCCCGCCTAAGTGTGTCTTAATACTTCAGCGAGATCATTCTTTATATTTAGTGGATAATAAATTTGCTCAGGGAATCGGCCAAATATATCTGATCAGTAGTAAATAGTTAGGCTGCTTAGATCTCCAGGATGGTTTAATTGGATAAGTCTTTATCAGAGTCCTAGTGACATTTGTGAGTTCCCCAAGACTCTCATTATTTGTAAACTCCTTTGTATTTTGCTTGTTGATTCCGCATCAGGTTACAAAGTAGTTCTTCAGTTTGGTCTTCGACTTCCTCGAAGCTTGACTGTATATACAAAGGAGTATACGACATATCCGATATGTTTTTATGCTCTGATATGTGGAGACACTCAGTGAGTTCCTTTGTTAGAACCGCTGCAGTACAATTTAAAAAACAGGACAATAATTTTGGGACGGAGGTAGTACAATTTAAAAAACAACATGTTAATCTTCTTTTACATTCCATATTTATAATTTAAAACAACATTTTCCTGAAACATTCGTATAATTTTGTGTTTATGATATATAGTAATTTGTATATTTGAATATTATTACAAAGTCTATTAAGAAAATGACATTATAGTAGGACTTTAGGATCTCTGTCTTGCAAACGAAAACGATCCTAAACAATATCTCGATCTTAAAAACCTTGGTTAAGCACCTTGTAGTTTTAAAACAAGCTTTCTTTGTCACACATTCTCTTTAGAACTTTTAGTTTTCGTAAGAGCTTATAAAAGAAGCTCATTTGATGTAGCTTTTAATGGATTTTAACCTTTTGAATCCGTTCATTAAGAAAAACACCCTTATGCATTTCTATCATGAATTAGATGTTTGTACTTTTTTGTCATTTTACAATTATAAGCTCTCACTCCATCTACTTTGGCAAACATATCTGAAAATAAAACCTCCAACTCTGTAAGCTACATCTCTTATAGCCTACAAGCTCCAGCTCAGCTAATTGTGTCAAACATATGTGAGGTATACTAACTTATAGTTTGTGTGTGGATGAAAATTTATTAGATCTTGCATTATTTTATGTGAGGTATACTAACTTATAGTTGGTGTTTGGATAAAAATTTATTAGAGCTTGCATTATTTTTGTTGGTCCGATATTTTTGAGTAAAACCATGAAGCGTATGAACAACAGTTTGAGCATATGAAAATAACTGATGTACATTATAAATGAGAACATGTTTAATCAATCTTGACCTACTACTACTAATAATACTCACTTGTACATTACAACTTTTATAAATCTTACTAGAAATGATGGTGAAGACTTACGAGGGTTGTTGCGAAATACTATCCCTAGTTAATGACAAATGAAAAACTCTTATGTGTGAAGAGGAATATTCTACCTATAATAATACGAGTGTATTATTTTTTCTAGGGTTAGAATCGATTGCTTATTACTTCTACCACCCTCCTTTTATATACTAGGGAGAAATATTGTTAGTAGTTACGAGACAATAGTAACTTGCACACTAGAAGTTTTGTGCATGTGCCTTTGTGTGGCTAGGGTTGGCATTACTGTGCTGACAACTATTTTTACATGCAAGTTACTTTCCCTTCTATCGATGAGTTCTTATCTTCCAAGGGTTTTTTTGCTTTTGATTTCTCAAATTACTCCCGCCTAAGTGTGTCTTAATACTTCAGCCATATCCTTCTTTATATTTAGTGGATAATAAATTTGCTCAGGGTATCCGCCAAATATATATGATCAGTAGTAAATAGTTAGGCTGCTTAGATCTCCAGGATGGTTTAATTGGATAAGTCTTTATCAGAGTCCTAGTGACATTTGTGAGTTCCCCAAGACTCTGATTATTTGTAAACTCCTTTGTATTTTGCTTGCTGATTCCGCATCAGGTTACAAAGTAGTTCTTCAGTTTGGTCTTCGACTTCCTCGAAGCTTGACTGTATATACAAAGGAGTATACGACATATCCGATATGTTTTTATGCTCTGATATGTGGAGACACTCAGTGAGTTCCTTTGTTAGAACCGCTGCAGTTAAGATCAGTGGTTGAGTATGTTATCAAGTGGTCCGCCTTTAACTCTCCTGAGGTTACTCAATTGAGGTTATACCTTAGCGAGTCTTCTTGATAGTTGATTGTGATCAGCTGTGATGATCTTTGTCAGGGAGCAAACTTGCTCATGGTTAACATTTTGACGTATCAGAGACTAGACTTGGGCATGGCCGTCTCATACTTTTCGGTGGCCCTAGACAATAACAATAAAGTGACCATGTTACACTGGTAACCTAAAGAGAAATTGCATATAAACTTGAACTATATGAATCATATATGTTTAATATTATGTGTACTTATATGCAAAACTAATAAAAATGTGGCCCCGTTTAAGTGGAGGCCATGTGCGACGGCACATGTTGCACACCCATCTGATACCCCTCTGAGACTTGCTCTCTGATCTTATCAGCGATTTTACTTAGGCGGTTTTATGTTTCAAATACTTGTGAGGGATAATTTGGTCATTTATTGACTCAACAAGTTTTATGCTTATGAATCAAATTATATTATGTACACAAGCCAATGAAGCTATAGATTTGTTTAAGCTCAAACTAACAGAAAATGGTTTATAGCAAAAACTTAATATAGCTTTTACATAGTCAAAATTACTTAAATGTCATTTGAAATTATGAATATACAAAAGCTCGGATTATATGTAATTTAATTCGTCAAACGCCTTTGTAAAAATAAAAATTTTCATCTTTGAGCTTAAAATATAAGCTTCAGCTTCAACTAATTTCGATAACCACTCTCATATTAGTGGCTAAAATAAATAGGAAACTATATTTTTTTAAAGGATGGGATTTTCCTGTGCACGACTCTTTGATATAGATGTACGCGGTCTCACCATGGTATCTCTGTAATAGTTTCCAACCATTTCGCTTCTCACCCTCAAGATATGTACCTAGTGAGGTTTTCAAACAGGTTGGTAATTGCCTAATTGGTATGGGTTCACAATGAGGACCGTAATGAATGAGAGTTCGCACGAAGGTCCGTAATGAGTGGCGAGAGAAGCGGTCGTAACAGTTTTGTAATGGTTCGCGAAAGAAAAAAGAAGGTCATTGGGAAGAATGAAAGGTGAAAGGGTTATTGAGAGTAAAGAGGAATGATGGAGTTTCAGGAAGCAACGACATCCACTATGATAAAATGTTATAAAGCTTTATAAAAAATTAATTTTTATTTATAGCTTATAGACGTTTGAGTTAATAAATATATTTTCACTGTCATATAAACATCCTAAAGCTTTGTAATTATTTCATATAACACATACATTAAATGTTTTCAGATTGTGTAAAGATGTAATATTGCGGATATTTTCATGTCACATAGATATGAAATAATAATCAACTAGGCTGAATAAGACTAAAACTTTTCAAGTTTTTTAAACAAAATTTTGGATTTCTCATAATGGATGCTATAAGGATGTGGTTCATTCGATGAGAAACAATATAAAAGTTTCACGTTAAGAGCTTATAACTAACATAAAATTATATTTCAATCATATAAAAGTTGATATTAAATAAAAGCTAAAGAGTATCAAATTATATGCTATTTGGCATAATTCGTTTGGTAATCAATTCTACATATACATGAGATTTTAGCATAAGAGTGGCGATATAAGTATGAGAAAAAGTGTAAACCATTCAAACGAGTATTACAAATAATTCGCAAATAAAGTTACGAGCATTATAGAGTAATAACATTTTTTAAGAATATCTATAACAATATGTAAATTTGGAAGTCACATCTCTACTACGAGGATGTTTAGGATTGTCTGTTTTATTTGCTTATCAGCTGGAAAGCACATTTTTTTATCAAAACATTTAGAAAGGCAATTTAAAAGCAGCTTATTTCATATTAGTTATTTGATATTCAAATAATATGAGTTTTTACTCTCATATTTAATTTAAAACATATCACAAATAAAGTTGATTGAACTCGCCAATGAACCTATCATCACATAGAATCAAATTGAGTAAAGTTCTTTCTTTTCAAAAGATTAATGTGACTTTTGCACCAACCAGAAATTAAACTTGTCAACTTTCACATTTTTGTATTGATTCTCACAAGTCTTTTACCTCTAGGCCTAATGATGAAATTTGTGAGGGTAACTATTCATTCAAGTGACAACATTATATGTTAGTCAAGTGTATACATAATTTTTTATTTATTTAACCTATCATGATATGATATCCTGGCGAGTATATCTTCCAAGATTATCTTAACTATTTCGATACTGTTACATAGCGACGGTGATAAATATAGTGAATGAACTGCTAAACCAACTTTCGGCGCAATTTTCTACCCTCTTAGTGAACTTGTTTCACAACACTTCGAATGTATATGTGTTCATTGTATGTGTTTGTTTGAGTTTCGAGTAGCTTTTCCGCAATACCATATTAACATCATCATTCTCGCATGTACAAAAACCGTCACACTCTTACCCATCAAACAATCTTTCCAAAAGTATATAATTTTGAAAAATCAAGTTTGTATTGATTCAAAATTAAGGTTAAAATTGTAAAAAAAATTGAATCGAAACAAAATATACCCGCTATAATGTAAAACTAAACAGAGTTTTGATAAATAGACCTAATTGGTAGACTTAAAATTAGGCCTAATCTTTTTATTGCAACACTTGGCAACATTTAACAAATTCAACCAACTATTAATATTATTCCTAATATACCCATCATGAATAATAAGGAGTTCTTTTTTTATTTGATCATAGTCTTATTAAAATTTATTTAACAAAAGATAGTACTTTAAAATTTATTTAACAAAAAATAGTACTTATACATCAATCATTTTTTTTTCACATGCATATTCACGTACTATTATATGATCATTTAAATCATCATCTTTATATTATTTGTTTGTGATTTCATTGCATGTTCCACAAATGTTTTCAGGCTGCTTTACCAAATCAACAAAACGGTTTGTGCGTTAAGTTAGTGCTTGTTGGTGATGGAGGAACTGGTACGTATGGCATTATTATTATGTACTTGATTTTCATGCTACTTAGAGCACCCGGTGTCAAGCTCGCCGTGCCTCGTCATGCCAAGTTGGCATGCTCGTTGTGGCTCGCCGTGACACCGGCTGAGCTCGTTGTCGTTCGCCATAGTAACCCTCGTCTGCATGACGAGGGTTTAGTTTGTACGTTTTTTTTGTTTTATTATTATTTTTTTTAAACAAACATATTTAAAAGTGTAAAAACGTAACATTTAAACAAGTTTATTTCAAAACACTTTATACATATAAAAACATAAAATTTAAAACACAAATTACATTAAATATTTAAGTTAAAACATGAATTACATTAAACATTAAAGTGAAAACACCAAATACATAGTACTCTTAATACAAATTGCCACGAAAGTGATGAATATAAAACTACAAATTAAGAAAAGGAATCATCTGAGTTATAACCCTTCTCACTCGAAGAGGATCTAAACTCTCCATCATAATACTTTCCTTCCATAATGTCAAACCAGTTCTGCCTAAGATATTATGCATCCCTGGCTTCCTCTCTAAGATTTGCCTCGTCCTGTTTAAATTCTCGAAGATAATCCTCATTAAACCCAAACGGATTGTTTTGGAGGTCCACCGGTGGAGTGTTAACTGGTGGAGTGTTAACCGGTGGAGTTTTTACAAATACATTTTTCGGTTGGAATACCGGAAAGACATGTTCTGGTGGAGTGTGATAAACTTCATCTTCTGGTGGAAAGGTATTTTCTGGCACTTGTTGTGGACTGGGGAATTGTTAGGAGAAGTCTTTGCAAGACATTGTTGAGAATCTGTGTGTGAGTTGTGTGTGATAAACAACTCTGTTGGAGTTATATATATATAGGCAGATTTGAATTTGAATTTGAATTTGAATCATCCCGCTCTAATTTGAAATTAAATAATCACGCTCGTATTTGAATTTTGAATTTTAAATTTGAATTTGGTTATCCCGCTCGAACTGTGCCGTTTAAGAAAGAAGGGGGTGTTTTGATTTTTTTTGAATTCAAAAGTGTAAAACTAATACGTTTCGTATGTTTAAATTTGAAAGTGCGTTGTTTTTTTTACCGTATTTTTATTTTACGTTTCGTATGCTTTTAATTGTGTTGTATTGTATTTTTATTTTTAATAAAATAAATTTAGTTTATTTGGAAAGTTGAATAAAAAAAATGAAGTTGTAAGTGGTGGACCTCAAATGAGTAAGTTGAGGTTAGTTGTGAATGAGAGGGTTAGTTTTAAAAGTTTGTTATAGTGATGTGACACCCTATGGGCCTCGAATAAGTAATTCCCCTCGCCATGGCACCTAGTGCTCTTAGGCATACAATTTTACAAGCATGCATACAGTACATATATGATCGTATCCAAAAAACCACCGTTGATTCATTTTTGGATCTTGACCTTCATTTCACTATAAATAAATACCCAACACAACTTATCACATAAACCTCACACCAAACACTACTAGTACAATATAAAACACAAAAGCGGTTTATGAATGTGTTTCAAAGTAGTAGCTTTAAGGTAGTCAAAGTATCATTCACATACATTTGTTTAAAATTAAATATGTAATAGTACGCGCGTGTTAGTAATATTAAATTGTTTTTTTAGTGCAAAAGGTGAACATTTTATTAATTAAAAATACTGTGTACATCATGAAGTTACAATTGCTGATATGAGACATCTCATATCAGATACAAAACAAAACAGGCTCATTTGATATTACTACAACTATATATCTGACAACTCTAACATTCTGCCAAACATTAGTAAAGCAATATAGAACCATGTACAGCTTCCACCAATTCCACAATCTGAATCTGAGTTCACTAAGTTCACCTTTTAATGCACCATTTTACCATCTACCTACATTTCTACATCTTCCTCCCACCAAGACCATTCCTCCAGCTCCCACAATGATCATGGTAGGTAGGCAGTGTGACATCACTAGGAACCCATTACCATTCTAGATAGGAGCTATACCAAGTAGGCTACATTTCCATCTCTACAAAATGGCTTCACCTACTCAGGAACACACACCCTATGGGAAGCCAACCAAAACCTCATGTGTTGTTGTATTGAGAGGACCAAAAAGATCATCTTTCACTCCTCTGTATTCCTCCCATCATACACCACCCACCCAAGCCATTTACCCTTTAATGATATTAAATTGTTTAATGATATTATATTGAGGATGTAACATGAAGATAATTGACGATCTTATTGGTATAATTTCAAATTCTTTTTATTTATTTATTTCTTTGATATTAATGTTAATGTTATTATTCATTTATTTTAGGGATGTTGATATAAAAAGTATATATATATATTTTTTTAAAGTCTGTAACCTTATTAATTAAGAGGGTGTTTGGATTAGCTTGTTAAACTTGATTAGGTGATAAGCTCGTCACTTTGGGGCTTTTAAGCTTGTTAACTTGAGTTTATGACTTACGAGTATTGTTTGGTTTCGTTTTAATGCCAACATCCAAAAAAGCATAATTTATGTAAAAGTACTACATCTTTTATTAAACAAACTTTAAAGTACTATTTTTTGTTAAATAGATTCTAAAATGACTATGGTTAAATAAAAAACTCTACTTATGTGTGCGTGCATCGGGTTTCTTGAGTTTAGACCGGTTTTGAACAAGCTTGTGGGGTTTCATCATAAAACAAATAGAAAAAAGGGCCATTTTTCAAACTAATTTCGTGAGTTTTCTCGGCCTTGTGTCCTCGAGTCAAAATTTAGATAGACACACTATTTACTCCTTCATCAATCCAATCAAATAGATGTCTTGTTTTCTCATTTGTATTGGAGGTTTCCCGGTTGGGTAAAGATAATCTATAGCCAGATATCACTAAAAATTATGTAATCATTTTCAAAAAGAAACTATTCAACTCTAATATCTGAGTTGTACGCATATCTCTTTAGGATAAGATCAAGTGTTATGTTCATGATTTAATTACAACTTAAATAACCTTTTTGTATCTAAATGCTTAGGTTTTTGTGTATCTTTCAATGCATATTTTGAATCTCTTATATAGAGATAAAAATGTAAGTAAATAGAATTATGAGAATTAATCAATCAATTAATCTCTTCGTAATATTCCTCAATTATAGCAATATTGGTTAAATGACCAATTAATCATGGTCATTAAAATGCAATCAAAGCTGTCATTGAATAGGTAAAAATCGTTACAAGTTAGTATGAAACAGTTCAGCTATCGCTAATAAGCTTTGCTCACTGAATGAGCGCTTCCTGAGCATACTCACTGAGTATAGAACCCTGAATGAGATTACTCTCTAATGACATCATTCCCTGAATATACGCACTAAAGAGTATAACTCACTGAACTCACATCATTTACATACCAAAAGTTACCAAAATACATAAAAACTAATAACTATACTTAAAAACTAAAAATTATACATATCAAAAGTGTTTAAAAACTAATAACTTACCCTATCGTGATGAGCATTTAATTATCTTTCTATAGACGGACAATTTGATATACTTTCGACAAATATTTTTTGTCGTTATTTCAAATTTTCATCTTTTTTTCGTTGTTAAAATTTTCATGAAAAATCACATGTGAAACACTATACGTAAATATTCGCATATCTAAACATATAATAAATGAACGTAACTTTTTCTAAAAAAGTTTCATCATTTTTTTTCCCTATAAACTAGACATTTATATCTATCCAACCATATATAACACATTATATATTGAATTGTAAATTGATGCAGTTAATTCATCAAAGTTTGATAAAACTCATAAAATCAAATGTGATTTTACAACACGTGATCTCAATCACATTTGATTTTTTCATATGTGATTATAAAAGTTTCATGAATGAAATGCTATAATTTATAATTCGAATAGAGTGCATGATATATGGATGAAAAGCCACGAACTTCTGTTTTTCATTACAAAAAAGGGAAAATTCTTTGATTTATAGATAAATACTTACGTCAACTTTAATACACACGTCTAGTGTTTGAACTTCGATATTAGCGTTAACTCACATGTGATATGTCATGTGAACATCAATATTGAAAAGAAAATGTGAAAAAAAAACAAAAATAAAAATAAAAATAAAATTAAAAAATGCCGAAAGTACATCAAAGTACCCATATATAGGATGATAAGTAAATGCTTATAGTGACGGTATAAGTTTTGTCTAACGATTATCGGTTCGTGTAATTGAAAATTTATTCTAAATATTAATTAATCTCTTCATTTTTTTTTCTTAACAGAAAAATAAGTGATTGAGATTTGTTATTGATATGTTAAAAACTTTTGGTATATAAATAATGTGTCCTCTTTATTTAAAGTTTAACAACTAAAAATTTTATTAATTACTTTATCATTTTTTGAGCTTTGTATTTTATTAAATTGAGACATATGTTTTTAGCACATGTTATAAATTAGACGGAAGTTAAAGAGTTTCAGCAAATTGAGTTTCAGTTTTGACTTTTGTTAGCAAATAAGAATGCTCAATTTTACCATGTAAGTAGAATGTTATACTCCTATTAGTGTAATTGCAATTTTCTACATTTTTCCTTTCAAATTTGTGAAGTTTCTTTATAATAGAAGAAAATAGATTAATAAGAAAAAGGAAAATACCAATACTACACCACCCTTCACCAACTAAAAAAACGCCAAAAAATTGCGCCTATTGGTGCTACTCACTCAACAGTTTACCGCCTCATTCAGACACCATCACACACCCTAGCGACCAACCCTTCTTTTAGCTTCCTCATCACGAATTGCTAAATAATCAGTTTGTTTTTATCACCTCTTTCAGCTTTACACATTCTTTAACATCTCTAAGTTTCAGCGCATTTTAGTTTATTACTCGGGGCATTTTAGTCCATAGCCATTTTTATTATATTTTAAAGCTCCACAAAATATCTCTTTATGTGTGTGTTTGATCGATGATTGTTACACTCTTGCCAAAATAGTTTAAAAACACAATATTTTAACGATTAAAAGGTATTTAAGCTGCATATTTTATGACAAGAAACTCTTCATATATTCATAAATAGCACAATTGATTAGTTTTATCTCCTTATAACAATTTGTTTTTTAGAATGGAAGCTGGGGGGGAATACTCAACCGATTAGGCATCGTTGTAATTTTTTACGTGTTTATAAAATAACTCGTTAAAGTTTTATATATTTTTGACGATTTAGGAAAATATCGCCTCCATCTGCAGCAACAGTAGGTATAGAGGTGGAGCCTCCATCACCATCAGCAGCAGCAGCACGTAGGAGTATTCAAGCTGGACTATCCACCTTGACCTTGATAAAGAAAGGTAAGCATAACATATTGTGGAAATGATTATACCTAAACAATTCGGTTATGTTGAGAGTTAGCCTTTGTTGCTTCAGCATATCAATTTTTTTTTATTTCTTATTTTGGAAGATTTTTTGTATTTTAACTAAGTAGCTCATAGTTCTAATTTCAGTTATAAATTGCTGATGTGTTTATTGACTAGTGGTACCCCAATTAACTTTAAAAAAAGTTTGGTAAAATCTGCTTCTAAAAAATATAAAATAAAAATTTCTTCCTATATATATATATATATTTTTTGTTATTTATTTAATTATTTTTAATGTGTGGTATTAATCAAGATACCTTGTTGTAGGATATCATGTATTATGTTCGGTTCCTCTCTACTCGACTCCTTACGCACTTATGGAGGGTGTCTGGTTTGTGATAGTCCTGCTGGTGGTCTATTCGTTGTGTGCATGTTTAAGTAGCATTGAGCTGGGATGTGTACGGCCGAGAATCCTGGACTTCTTCCGAACTATCAAGAGGTTGGACGGGGCCGTCCGGTGAAATTTGATGGCCCTGTGCGAGATTTTTAAACGGGCCCTTAACATTGGAATCGAAGTATGTGTTAAAACAGTGAACTATGAGATGCTTTTGTTTTTATATCGATCAAATGATACATCTAATCTTCTTCAAGTTTAAATAAATCTTCTATTATTCTAAGTATAATTTTTGAGTTTCTAAAACATTTTATGATGATCCATGAAGTTCTAAATACTTTTTTTATAAGATAAAATGTTATGTAGGACTTTCTTAAAAAATATATCACCAATAACATTTACTTTTCTAAAACAATCTATAACGTTTAATTTCCCTAAAACAATATTCGCAGCTAAAAATATGGTTTTTTATGAGATATATATGCATTTTGTTTAAACTTTCACACCAAAACTCTACGCATTTTTTTGCAAATAAATTTATCACTACAACACAAGTGGGCTAATGCTACGGTAGGAATCAGTTGCAAATCCGTTGCAAATGGCCATTTGCAACGGATTCCTACCGTAGCGTTAATGCTCCATGGAAATTTAAGTTGCAACGGATTTCTAACGGGGTTAAAAAAATTGCAACGGTTTTCCAACCAAGAAAAATCCGTTCTAAATTAGCAACCGTGTTTGCAACGGACCATATTCCAACAGTTTTTTCTACAATTTTGTTACGGTAGATTTTGCAAGAAGATTGCAACGGATTATATATTGTACGGGATTGCAACGGAATAGATTTGCTACGATATTGCAACGGTACAAGTTTGCAATAGATTAGTGACGAGTTTTCAACAGTATGTCACCAAAATGATTCCGTTACAATTCCATTACAAAAAACTGCATTAAAAAAAAAACAAAAAAACAAAAAAAAAAAAAAAACAAAAAACAAAAAACAGCATTTAGCTTTTTTTTCCGTAATATACAAATATCTACAACTAAATAATTCCGAACGCACAATTGAAACCCAAATTAATAATTAGACGAATATTCAAATATCATATTACATAGTGTATCAAATACTACCAAACGTACCACTTCTAAACAAAAAAAGTGTACACGAAGCGTAAAAACCAAATCTTACCGAATGCATCACTTCTTAACAAAATGAGTATAATCAACCAAGTTTACCAAATCCACCTCCTACTTCAAAACAAAATGTGTATGAAACACAAGTGTACCTTAATCAACAAATATTTAAGTGGATCGGGGAGTAGGAGACTGCTCCTTCAATTGTGTCAACGCCTCAGCGAGCTTGTCATTTGTTTCTTTCTTCATTTCTTCCTTAAATGCCTCATTTTTTCTTCATTAATCTTTCTTTGTTGTTCTATAGCTTTTTATAGCTTCCTTAAAAAGCTTCTTGTCTTTCTCTCGCTCCAAGTCCATCATTTTTCTAGCACTTCAACCTAAATAAAAATACTTCAACAAATTATAACTAATTTGAATTTATAAGTACCTATTGTAGATGATTAAAAAAACCAAAACAATGCAAGACAATACCTTCAAATTTGATAAACATATTAGTAAACTTACATGTGGCCCAAGGACATAATTATCTAAATGAATATTTGTAATGAATGAATCAGGTATATAAACTATATAGAATGAATATGTGAAGTATGCTACTTGGACTTTCATGTCCAGTTCTGTAGTTTAGTATTAGCCGAATGTTTATCCGACATAAATCTATGTAGATTGGTGCTTTGATTATGAGCTATCACAACATCAGTCTCCACTATGCAATGTTTTGACACTCATAAAATAGCTCATTTCAATGTTCCAAACTAAGCATTAATTTTTAGTCAATTTAGCTCAATCGAGACAGACAACACAACTAATATAACTATGCAATTCTTCAAATGTTTCGATCAACAAAAGCACTCGAAAACTGTTTGAACGTGCATTAAAAAACAACTATATGATAAACTAGACATACATATAGCATTAATAATGATCTACTAAAAATGACTAATCGAAAAGAGGTTTGAATACTTACCATATGATCATGTGACTTGTCATTAACTCATCTCAGCTCAACCGCCTGACCCTCCGCTTGACTCTCCTACCTCATTTCGACTCTCCAACTCCGGTTGATGTTACGCTTCTGACTCGACCGACCCGTTTGCCCTTGCTGATCCGTTTGACCCAGCTGACCCGTTTGTTACTCCTATCCCGTTTGTTCCTGTTCACCCGGCTGACCTGTTTGAACCACCAGACGTGCTAGCAATTGGCAGTTGATGCAGCGGTTCGTCCCTTTCATAGCATGGGCGTGGGTAAAGAACTTAGTGGAACGTATATGGCGCTCATGTTTGATTTCCTACATGTTGCATTGAAGGTATTTTAATTACATACATACTGATATATCATATATTACAAGACAATTTGAAGATATATTACCAAGTATTTCATGGTTGAGTTAAAGCTCCTAGACCCACAAGTATGAAGGTCACCAACTGATGTGTTTATGTTTTTTCTTGTTTTGTTTTAGCTTTCCAATCATCCTTATTCCAAACATCATGTAGTAGTGGTAGCCAACAATCTTGTTTCATCCAAGTTGGGTCATATTGGGTGAGGCGACTATAATCATCATCAAAAGGAACCTTATTATCTTTCTCATACAAGTGTATGGCTCTTGTTCTAACAGCATTCAACTTACCATTCCAACAAGATGAGGCATGTTTCACAAAACATTTTTGAATACCTTCATCAATTCTTGGATCCCATTGATACGATTGCTGCACATAAGATAATCATTAATAAGGGAATGGAAGCGCTTAAGCAAAACAATAAAACCTTGGTTTAAATGAAACTATCACGTAGTAGTCTAAAGCTACAAAACCTGAGAAAACTAAATTTTATATATTTTCTATGACATAAAGCATAATAGTAAAATATATGCAGGTTCCAGTAAATATGCACTTTTAGATTATCATTTTATGTGTAAACTACATGATACTTAAATTTCATACACAAAAAAAACAAAAACATTAAGTTTATATTAGCTTAAGTGATGGCCTAGGATAAAGATGTTGCTAGAAAGGGTGTTTGGCAGTAACTCAAAAAATATAACAAAAGATTTGACCACTATCAGTATGGGGTGTTTGGCACCTCGTGAGTTGATTCTTTTTTCATATCTAAAACCATTGTATCCTGTTACATATCACAGTAATAAACCATACTACTTTTCTAACAGGCAATGAAACCCGTCAAATACCACTTGCAGTTTTAAAACACTTGTTAATAAGGGACTCGAAATACTCGTTAATATATTTATATGTTTTTCAAATTTGTAAATAAGGCCAAACCTTAAAGTAAACATCTACAATTAACAATATAAACTAGCATTTTAATTGAACAAATTTTGTATACACCCATATATATAACTACTTCAGATTAAGCTAATGTAAGCTTAAAAAAACTCTAACTAAGCATTTACACCTAACATAACACATTAGATTTGAACAAATTTCCGTAGCATTTGCCCAGTTTTGTAGTAGTGTATTATCATGTTTTCCGAAGTTTTCATCACTGAAACTAAACAGATCATTATTATTTAACTTAAGGGTAATTGATACTCTTATTACATAGAAAGCACACAAAATACACGAAATAAAATAGAAGGAAAAGGTTTACATGCATACTACATATTACAGGACATCAGCTTAAAAAAGCTGGTTATTATTGCAACATCTACTATTGTTGCTCACAAACTCCAACTTAAGTAAAGCAAACGAGCTACTCAGATACATAAGCACAACAACTAAATAAGCAAACACATATAATCATCACATACAATTACACCTTACCAAACTTCATCTTGTAAATTGCAACTATACGCTCTCTTGGAGGTAAGATTTTTTTGACAACTGGATAGTTGAGAAAGTTATCTGCCCATTCATGTATTTTTGGAAACTTTTCTCGCGTGGCATATTTTATTTCACTAGCTTCTTCCAATGCTCCAAGCCAATAGGCTATGAAATCACCAGCAATATCAACAATGTTAATGTTATCACCTCCAAAAAACTTTGTACCCTTGACTTTGAGTTCATTTTCTAGTATTTGCAGTTGCTCACAAGCTTCTGCGATAGCTTGGTCATCTCCATTGCTATTAACAACTTTGAATGCTGCAGGAATGCACTGAACAAACCATAGAATTAATTATAATTCGTCTGTAAAGTATTGACTGATTTATATTGTCGTTGACAAATGTTCAATCTTTAAAATGAGGTTGTTTTTATATTTTTATAATCAAAATTGCCTTTTTTTTTTTTTTTTTTTTTTTTTTTTTTTTTTTTTTTTAAGGTTAAGAAGCCTATACTTGACATTAAAATTTATGTATCTAGGATAGAACTGAAACTGAAGAGGATAGATCAGCAATGATTTAGAATAACTATTGCTACCCCCTGGTCCCTACCACAAACTCATTGTGTGTTTGCTTTTCAATTCATTATGGCCAAGGGCACACAAATATTGACTCTGCAAAGCTTTATAGGCCATCAAAGTATGCATATGGTTTAAAGCTTTCATTCATATCAGGTTGATCTCAAAAAAAAGAAAAAAGAAAAAGGTCAGATAAATGGCGTTAGAAATTTAGAAGACATAAATGAGTTGAGAAGGAGTTAGCATGCAATAATTTAAACTTGTAGTATTTTTAAAGGTTAACATTTTCATCATCCGGCAGTTATTGTGAGCATGTAATCTCGTCTCATTGCTCCATTTCGAAAACACAGAAACATGAAGGACCAAAGTTGCTCGTTGTAAACTTAAAAACCGAATAGCGGTTGAATTAGTTAGTTATGGCGGTTAGAATCCGAACCATTGTGTCGTTTGGATTCATGTCCCTTCGATACACACACACACACACACACACACACACACACACACACACACATATATATATATATATATATATATATATATATATATATATATATATATATAGAGTTAGGATCAAATAAGAAGATTACTTAAAATAAGAAGTAATAAGAAGAACTATAACCGCAAATCCGAGATGCACCGACTTAAATTAGATGCATCCCTATAATCTTAGATGCATTATAACGCACAATAGTGTGTTTTATAGCTTTTAATCAGATGCATATACGTATATTAGATGCATTTCATGATTTCTCTTGTTTTTTGTTCCTCTACACGTGCCAAAATCATGAAAATCAATTTGCACCATCTATACATCAAATTAACTTTCGAAACTCAAGATGTTGCATCTATATGAATAGAAATGCATCAAATGCAAGTCGTTGCGTCTCAAATCCGTGGTTTTGGTCACTTCTCACCACTTCTTATTTTAATTTACTTCTTACTGGATCCCTACTCTCTCTCTCTCTCTCTCTCTCTCTCTCTATATATATATATATATATATATATATATATATATATATATATATATATATATATATATATATATATATATATATATATATATATATATATATATATATATATATATATATGTGTGTGTGTGTGTATTTGTAACAGAATTCTAGTTTTTACAATTGATAAGTTATCTAGTTTTATTTGCAATTTCATATATCAACTTTACTCATATTTGGGACCAACATTTGGCATCAAGAGCCTCACGCTCACTACAACAAGAACATCAATTCATTTCCAGAAACATCACCTTAGCGAGACCAAAAGAAACCAAAGACGACAACAACACGCTAAAAACTCTTATTTCAGAAGAAGAACGCGACATATATATCAAATATACGTTGCTTGTATAACTTGAGACGCAAGGAAAGTAGTGCACGACCGTACTTGTGTAGAAATTGCATTCGACAAGGCACCAAACGAAGTGGTGACTTGAAAGTTTTGCGTTGGCTTGATCCTGAACGCGACGAGAACAGAACAAAGGAAACTTTGTTACAAAACTTGTTGGCATTCAAAATCATACAACGAAACAAAGGCCTCTTTGTCGCGGACAAAGGTGGAGAGGAAGACATACGAGGACAACAACGACATAAGCATACGCTTTCACTTGTTGACATACTACCGTCGAGTGGTAGAACAAAGACAAGCAATTCGCTTGGTCTTTTTGAAGGAAATACCGAGAGTATTTTTGTAGGGCTTGAGAGTCCACATAGATTTGGAAACCAGGAAATAACAAGGACGACGACTTGTTGTTTGCAAAGAACTTGCGAGTTGCTTTGAAGAAAATCCGAGACAAACCAACTTGTCCAAGGATTAACCGGTTTCAAATTGACAACAAAGAAAAGAAGTCAAACAATCGTTTGTTTCTTCTATAAAATTACCGAGAGTAATTTTCTTTGAAACACTTTTGTGTTTTTTTCCGAGATTTGAAGTCAAAAGCATAACTTGTTTTTGCAAATCGACACAAAAGGAAGACAACGTGGTAATTTTCTTTGAAACACTTTTGTGTTTTTTTCCGAGATTTGAAGTCAAAAGCATAACTTGTTTTTGCAAATCGACACAAAAGGAAGACAACGTGGTACGTGGAGTGGTATATTTTTTAAGAAGGCAAGTCGACCACATCAATAAACAGTGTACCGATTGCTTTGGAAACAAGAACGAGGAAAAATAAAATATAGTTGGTATATTCTAGTACCGACAAGGAGGGAATACGCGCGTGACAAACACAGGTCACACAAAAAAATCTCAAATTTTTGGATTTCCTTTCATATTTATAGTATAGATACTTAGTTTATACTATTAGAAATCCATAGTTCCATATTAGGATTCCCGGATAACTATTTCTGTTCCCGTAGTATTAAGTGATACCACTAGTTAGATATTCCCATACGAATTAGAAAGTGAAGATCATAAGCACTGTCAAAATGCCCGGTGACGATGCAAGTGGCAGTAATACTGCACCAAAACCCGTAACCCCTATGACACAGTATCAATGCCCTAAACTCAAAACCACAAACTACACAGTTTGGACTATACAAATTAAGGTGATACTAGAAGCACAAGGATTATGGGAAGCAATAGAACCTAAGGAAAACACGCAAGTAGATGATAAGAAGGATAAGGCAACAACCGCCTTCTTATATCAAGCATTAACCGAAGATGTGATCTTACAAGTAGCAAGTTGCAAAACAGCAAAGGAATTATGGGATTCTTTGAAAAAGAGACACGTTGGAGAAGAAAAAGTGCAACAAGCACGGTTACAATCATTGATGATTGGATTTCAGACCCTTCAGATGAAGGAGGATGAAACGGTGGATGCATTTAGAGCCAAATTAAACGGCTATGCCACGAAGGCTAAAGAATTGGGAAAAACGTTGGATGAATCACTTTTAGTACGAAAACTATTAGATTCAACACCAGATAGGTTCATTCAAATAGTAGCATCCATAGAACAGACAAATGATCTCGATGACATTACGTTAGATGAGATCGCTGGAAAACTTAAGGCATTCGAGGAGAGAATAAAACTCCTAAAGGGAGGACAAGTAGAAAGCCAAGATAACCTATTATTCGCACAAGGCGAACACTCTAGAAATAAGAAACGATTTACCAAATATAGAGGTAGATCAAACTATTCACGAGGAAATTGGCAAAATAAGGGAAATAGAAACAACTCGGATGGAGGAAACTAATCCTACACAGATAAATCAAATAATGGAAAACGAGGATGGGATAAGAGTAAAATTACATGTTATAACTGCGGTAAACTAGGACATGTAAAGAACGAATGTAGAAAACCATCAACAACTCAGGAACAATCAAACCTGATCCTAGAAGATGATGAACCATCATTACTAATGGCTACACACGAAACTAAAGAAATCTTGTTAAATGAAGAACAAGTACAACCCCGAAAATATGCTACGACAGATGCTAGCATATGGTATTTAGATAATGGTGCAAGTAACCATATGTCAGGCACCAAAGGCCATTTTAAGGATATTGACGAAAACATCACTGGACGTTTTCGTTTTGGAGATGGATCGTATGTAGAGATAAAGGGTAGAGGTTCAATATTATTTGGATGTAGAAACCTACAACAAAAGATGATTTCGGATGTTTACTACATTCCAAACCTCAAGAGCAACATACTTAGTCTAGGACAACTTACAGAAATAGGTTGCAAGATCATCATGGATGGGAACTTACTGACTTTGTATGATAAGAACAAGAAGTTGTTGATGAAAGTAGAACGATCTGAGAATCGACTTTACAGTATTAGATTACATATAGTAGCACCTATATGTCTCTTAGCGAACATAGATGACCAAGCATGGTTATGGCATGCTAGATTAGGTCACCTGAACTTTGACGCAATAGACAAAATGACAAGGAAAGGTCTAGTGGATGGAATACCGAGAATAAAACATGCAGGACAAATCTGTGATGCATGTTTATTAGGAAAACACATCCGAACACCATTTCCAAACCAAGCTAAATTCATATCTAAGAACCCGTTGGACTTAGTATATGGAGATCTTTGTGGTCCCATAAGTCCAGGAACACACTCCGGAAAGAAGCTCATCTTCTTATTAGTAGATGACTGCACACGTTTCATGTGGGCTTACTTTCTAAACTCGAAAGATCAAGCATTTAGCACATTCAAGGAATTTAGACAGCAGATCGAATCAAAGTTGAAGTTGAAAATAAAGATGCTAAGAACTGATAGAGGAGATGAATTTACATCACATGAATTCACCAAATACTGTAAGGAAAGTGGAATAGAGAGACAATTGACAGCACCATACTCACCACAGCAGAATGGTGTAGTAGAGAGGAGAAATAGAACAGTGTTATCAACAACTAGGAGTATGATGAAAGCAATGAAGTTACCCTTAACTTTTTGGGCGGAAGCAGTCAGGCACGCCATTTACATACTCAACAGGGTACCAACGAAATCCCTGGAAGATAAAACACCATATGAAACCCTCTACAACATAAAACCAAATCTAGAATACCTAAGAATATTCGGATGCACAGCTTATGCTAAGGTAACGATACCTCACTTGAAGAAGCTGGATGATAAAAGCATTCCAATGATTTACTTATGAGTTGAAGAAGGATCAAAAGCATGTAGGCTATATGATCCAGTAGGAAAGAAGAAACATGTTAGTAGGGATGTAAAGTTCATGGAAACGAAACCGTGGGATTGTAATAATAATAAAGAGGATACAAGTACTGAGGATACGTTTTGGACTAGCTTTGTAATAGATGAAGTTGACTATGATAATCCTATACCAATCAACATAGAAAACACTGATAACACGTATCAAGAACAAGAACTTATACCAGACCCACCCTCACCAATCACACCACCATCATACACTTACAACCCTAACTCAGAAGATGAAGAAGGAGCTACTATAAGTTCATTCGAAAGCTCAGATCCTAGATTTGATCATAGACCTATACAAGGTTTAAAGAATATTACGGAAATCTACCAAACTGCACGTGAAGTAGAAGCACCAAGCTTATTCTTCACAGAAGAAGAACCCCGTAATTACAAGGAAGCATCAAAAGATGAGAAGTGGATTGAGGCCATGGAAATTGAATTAGATTCAATCAACAAAAATAACACATGGACCCTTACCACATTGCCCGAAAATCAAAAGGCAATAGGACTCAAATGGGTTTATAAAACCAAGAGAGATGCACAAGGAAGGATCATAAAGTATAAAGCAAGATTAGTAGCAAAAGGTTATGTACAAGAACAAGGAATAGACTTCGATGAGGTGTTTGCACCAGTTGCTAGGATAGAGACAGTTCGATTGATATTAGCACTAGCAGCATATCATGGATGGCAAGTACACCACTTAGATGTAAAATCAGCTTTTTTACACGGAGAACTGAAGGAAGAAGTCTATGTTACACAACCTGAAGGTTTCACTCAACAAGGAAACCTAAGAAAAATCTACAAGCTAACTAAAGCTTTGTATGGCTTAAGACAAGCACCTAGAGCTTGGAACGTGAAGCTTGACCAAACATTAAAGTTATTAGACTTTAAGAAATGTAATCTCGAACAAGCAGTCTACACAAAGAGAAGCAAGACTTCTACACTTATCGTTGGAGTATATGTAGATGATTTGATAATCACGGGCACTCCAAAGAAGGAAGTAGACTTGTTCAAATCCCAAATGGAAGATAAATTTGAAATGAGCGACTTAGGGTTGCTAGCATATTACCTTGGGATAGAAGCTACACAGACAGGAGGAGAGATTACGATCAAGCAAACTGAAATACATTAACAAGATCTTAAAAGAGACAAACATGACGGACAGTAATGACACGAAGACACCAATGGATCCCTGCACTAAGTTGGTCAAGGCGGAAGATGGAAACCCAGTTGACGCAATTTATTACCGAAGGTTAGTTGGAAGTCTCAGATACTTAGTGCATACAAGACCAGATCTTAGTTACTCAGTCGGACTACTCTGCAGATTTATGCAAAACCCAAAGGATCATCACCTGAAGGCAGTGAAACAAGTAATCTGATACATCAAAGGAACAAAAGACCATGGAGTAATTTACAAGAAAGAAGGAAGCTGCAAGATTACAGGATACAACGACAGTAGTTATGGAATCAATACAGATCAAGGAAAAGGAACTACTGGAATAGTATTTTACTTTGGAGAGTCACCTATTACCTGGTGTACTCAGAAGCAACCAACAGCAGCGCTCTCATCATGTGAATCAAAATTCATGGTGGCTACTGCAGCAGCATGTCAAGCCTTATGGCTAAAGATATTACTCAGTGAATTAACTGGATTAGAAGAAAAGAAGATAACGCTTAGAGTTGACAATGTATCAGCTATACAACTCGTGAAGAACCCAGTATTTCATGGAAGGAGCAAGCACATAGACATTCGCTATCATTTCATTCGGGAATGTGTAGAGAATGGTCATATCAATGTGGAACACGTAAGTGGAGAACTTCAAAGAGCAGATATTTTAACAAAAGCCTTACCAAGACTCAAGTTCGTGACTATGCGACAAATGCTCGGAGTTCAAGACTTAGGATGAAGCAACGATCAAGATTAAGGAGGAGAATGTGAGCATGTAATCTCGTCTCATTGCTCCATTTCGAAAACAAAGAAACATGAAGGACCAAAGTTGCTCGTTGTAAACTTAATAACCGAATAGCGGTTGAATTAGTTAGTTATGGTGGTTAGAATCCGAACCATTGTGTCATTTGGATTCATGTCCCTTCGATACATATATATAGACTAGACGAGTACCCGTGCCTAGCGGCATCGGTTTCTAGCGGCAGACAATTAACGATATGCGATATTGTAGTAAGTGTTTCATATAACGTTCAAAATAGAACGTGAAAAGATCTCAATGAGACCTGATTCGCCAGTTTGTATCGGTTTTAACGGGTCCTCTCTAGTTCGTTTTCAGATGGCTTTAATTGGTTAGCCGAAAACCGGTAGCATACTTATCATAAAAACTTAATGAACATCTATACATTCAGGTAAACTGAAAAATATATAAAAAAGATGCATGCTAGCTACTAAAACAGAACATACAATGATCGATGCAAGATGTAGTTTATTATGTATGTTTATTATAACCATATAAGATCCAAAGGAAAACCACTGACCAAAAAGTAAAAGTCAAATATAGTTATGTAACTTTGTCCGGTGGAAGTATGATCTTGAACTGCAAAGTTACATACATAAACTTCATATGCGACCAACATGTGCTATCTTCCATTTTCCATAACTTCTTGAACTGAGACTGCAAATAAACAAAAAACTGATATAAGTCAAAAAACGTAACGAACACATGTTAATATTATGACCATGATAAATATTCTTTTCTTTTCTAATGAAAATACTGAAATGCATAAAGGTTGTTGCCACAAAAGTTAAGTACTTCATTAGGTGAAAAACCGTATCACTTGTTGGCATGCTGAATAACCTCAGAAGAAACATATTTTAAATCTTGAAGACGCATCAACTTCTTTGCATTCTGGACGTATAGACGAAGAGTAGGGGGTTTCTGCATCTCAGGCTCACGAAAGAATTTACCAAGACAAAAGATACACCTCGTTGTCAAGTCTCTCTTTGCATTTGATATATCTTTAGGTTCATTCAAAGGCTTTGGCATCCTTGATGACCCCTCTCCATTCATGGGGATTTTTTTCGATCTATTACGACTGGTACTGGTATCGAGACTGGCTTTATGGATGCAAGTGTCCGCAGTAAAACAACAATATATTTTCGTGATGTTAAACAACAAAATGACATGAAAACAATAACATAAGGCCAATTTATTGACATACTATATAGGTTCACATATAACAGTAACATGAAGCCAATTTGCAAAGAAAACTCCCATGTTATGCACTTAAGATGTTACCACAATTCTATCTATTTGCAGTAATCATTTTAACATTATCAAGTGTTTAAAAAATAATTACGCAATGATGTATAAAGTCAAATCTGATATGTAAACATAAACCCTTAACATTCTTATTTCTATTTTCCGATATCCTTTACCTTTTTTACATTGCAATCCAATTATCTTCATTTTAATTATTTCAGAACATTTTTTTAATTCCATTGGAAATTCACACAGACCATGAAAAGTGTAAGTATGCAATTAGAGATACTTGGCAGTTGGCACTTGGCACCTGCCAGTCAGATTCTAACATGATAACACAAACTACTCGAGAATTATACTTGTACTCATATTTGCAGCATAGAATGAAGATATATAAGTTGAAACTACCTGATCATCTGAGAATCTTTCAGAATGAGAAGAAATGGATCATCCAAAGCTTTCGGTTTCGGTCGTTCCCAACATCATTTCTGAGTTCACTCTTTACCCATATTGTCAGATATATTCCTACTATTTGCTTGCTTGAAAGTAAACAATACCCATTTGACCCGTTGTAACCAAATCCGGATCATAACCGTTGAACTGATTCCTGGCAATTAATCTTTACCCATATTGTCAGTTCATACCCATGTCATTATTATTTATCCTCATGCTGTGACTGAATGACTGAAAAGAGGCTCAGTTCATAAAATATTTGTTCTTAAAGTACCTGTACCATATAGGTTTTTGTAATTATCTTTTTTAGCACACTAACTTTTAGTGCTTTGGTGAAGATATCCTGAATATGATTACTTATGACAACAACAACACCTATGCTCACAACTCTAACCATCTCTTAAAAAAAAGCCATTGCAATTGTATTTTTTTTTTCATTTACTCCACTAAGCTCATAAGCTCGGTTTTTTTTGGGTTATGAGTGCAACCTATTCAAGTACAAAAGCTCAACCTAATTACCTCATAAACAAAAAAACCAGCTCATGAGCTTTTCCAAATACAAATGTGCCCGTAAGCCGGTAAAATAAGCTAATCCAAACACCTCGTTAATCATTTTCCTCAATCTACCCCAAAATCCAACATAATTTACCAATCAAATGAATAACAAACAACCAATAATTTGACACCTTTAAACGAAACAATTAAATCTTAACAGTAAAAACATTAGCATCAAAATATATATAAATAAAAATAACCCTGTCACTTTTGACCCTGGTTCCGCCATATTTCAAGTCCAAAGTCAAAGTGCTTCACAATTAGGGTGTGTGCCTCTTCTTGTCTTCCAGAAACCATCAGCTGGGTGGCCAAAGTTAAACATCTCCCCTGTAACCATAAAAATTGAAAATTACCCAAAACTGGCATAATCACATAATCAAATGCTAACCCTAAAAATCAATAACGGTAAAAAAAAAACCCCAAATTAACGGGACCCTAATTTGGAAAATAAAATAAAATAATAAAAAGCCTAAAAATTAAAAACCCTAAATTTAAAAACCATAAAATTAAACAAAATCAACCAGCATAAATAAAAATCACACCTTTTTTGACGCCGCGGGCTTGTTATTGCTTTCTCTGGCCGTAAATTGATAGATCTTGTTGAGCCGATCATTTATGGGTGTGTGCGTTTTCTGTTTGGGTTCTTGTCGGCGGTTAGGTTTTCGATTTTCAAGATGAAGTTAGTGTCTATGTGTTTTGCTGAAGATATAGAGGAATGGGGGAGTTCTGGATTTTCAGGATGAACTTATCACAAACCAATAATTTGTTAGTTTCGATCATATAGAGAAGAGGAATGGAGGTGTTTTTGGATCGAATGAGTGTGAGAGAAGTTTTGTGTTTTGAATTTTATTAAGATGAATCGGTGGTATCATGTTTTGGGAAGAAGGTATTGAATGAGGTGGTGTTAATGCTTAACAAAAATATAGGAGCGTGTTGGAGAAGAATGAATTATACCAGAAACTTGTGAGTTTTCAAAACATTGACTTTCAATATTCAATTTTCAACTTTTCACATTTACCTTTGACCTTTTTTTCCATTTAAGATAGTAGAGATATGTATTTGTAACAGAATTCTAGTTTTTACAATTGATAAGTTATCTAGTTTTATTTGCAATTTCATATATCAACTTTACTCATATTTGGGACCAACAGTTATTGCCAAAATTGGTATCGGTGAAAGCGGAGACAAGAAAAAGTGTTAATGAGTGTAGATTAAGATATAGTCCAGTGATAGGTTTATGCTATTCATGCTTAGTTTGAGCATTGAGGTCAGAGCTGGCCACATAGCAATAAATACTATGTGAGAGTGATCAATAACTGATTTAACTGCTCTAAACTTGGCCAATTTATTTATTTTGTCAATATATACGATATACTTTCAATTCTTGAGCTGTTTTCGTAAATCAATTATATATAGCTATTTAATTTACCTTATCGTCGATGAATTTGGCCCAAAAGCGAGCAACAGCTTTCTCATAAGGATCTTGTGGCAAAACAGGAACACCTTTCCAAACATCATCAATGTACTCAACGATCACAAGGGACTCTGATATCGGTTTTCCATTGTGTACAAACACCGGTACCTCTTATGAACAGGATTATATTTCAATAAATCAGCACTCTTGTTTCTCAAGTTTTCTTCAATGTTTTCATACTTTATTCCCTTCATACTCAATGCAATTTTCACTCTGAAAGCAAATGTGCTTATTCCAAGGCTATACAGTTTCACTTCATTCGACATTTTCAAGTGATGGGATTTAAGTGAAAGATAAACTCGGGTTTATTATTTGGGATGATTGGGTTGTTCTATGGGTGGCTTCTATAAATAGTAGTGCCGCTTGCTGGGTGATTACATGTAATGTATGCAGAATAATGTACATGAATGCATGATCATCGTACGCTACTAGAAAGTTGGTGGAGAATGTGGTGGAGATTCATCCTCAATCATGTAGCTGATAACAATTAGTGAACTCTTGTATATGTTATATTATGATCAGATCTGTATACGCAATTAAACCACAAAAGTCAATATTGTGTATGAGTAGTGGACAAACGTCAAGGGGATCGAGCGAACAAGCTAAACTACAAAAGTAAAGTAAAAAATGAAGGACTCGTGACCCAAATACATTAAAACTCGGCTTGCTCAGCCCCAAATCCAACCTAAATTAAGCTAATGGCAAAAACGGAACCCCTTTCCAAACATCATAAATCACTACAAGAAAATTGGCCTTTAGTGACGAAAACGGTTTCGTCACTAACAGAGTAAAAGGTTGTCACAAAACTGTTTAGTGACCAAACTCAAGTGGTCACCAGTCGTCACTAAAGCTCCGTCACAAAATCTATTAGAGACGAAAATATGTTTTGTCACTAATTTGTGACCAGATTAGTCGTCACTTTTTAATACGGTTAGTGACGAAAATTTTCGTCACAGTTTCTATAGTGACGAAAAAATGGTCACTGGTTTTTACTCTGAGTGACGAGAAAGTCGTCACAGACTACCGAGTGTTAGAGACCAAATACCTTGTCACTAATTATGAGCATATAACAAAAAAAAATGGATCTAGTTTTTGTTTTACTGCTTAAATCTTTATGCAAACAAACTACAATCTAAAATCCTCTAGCAATGCAAATCTTACATAATAAATTTCATTCAAAAAAACTGATTTTACAAAAAGTATGGTCGAAACTCGACACAAACCTAACTAATAACCTATCAAATTCATCAAACACGATTTGTTCCCTAATCATTGCAAACATGTCTTTGACCCCATCAAAGAACGGTTCCAGTAGAAGTTTAAAAGCACTGCGTTTCTTCAAGGCCTTCAAGTTCCTGTTCTGCATCTACATCATCTACAAATTTCACAGGAAAGAAGGTTTTCAGGAGGCCTTGAACCAAAGTTGGTGAAAAGTCTTTATATCTTTGGTGAAGCAACGAATAGACCTAATAGCATGAAAATTTATTAATAGAATCAAGCTCGTGATACAAGTGAAAATAAAGCAGGTACTGGTACATGTATGGCTACACAACTATGTGGTAATTACCTGAACTGCAGCTATCTGAACTCTTTAACTTGGCGTCACAGATTGCAGCCACTACTTCACTAACAAATTTACTTGACACCTCTTAGTTCATCCATCAAGCTTTCTCGCTGCTCTTCATTGATCTGCGTAAGTTTTTTATGACTGCTATTACGCTTGATGCTGGAGTTCAATGTCCGTAGAGAACTAGTGCCGGTGAAACACATTATAAGAGTTTTAATCATCACTTCCAGATGATCCAGAAGTGTACATTGCAAAGTAAATCATCCAATGTGGAGTTTCCGCACAGAATATCATTGCAAGAGCAAGTACTGTAGATGAAATCGTGGATAACCAAAAGCATATACGCCACCTGAGCACATAGATTCGATGATAAGTATAAAAATACAGTTTGTAAAATAAAGAAAGCTTATAAAAATGCAGACATGGTAGATTCCAATTATTTTCTTACCAGACCAGGGTACTTTTAACAGAGATCCCTATCATAAGAGACCCCATTAGCCCTAAACATGTTGAAATCTGAATAAAGCTTCCATAGGTACCGCGCACAGAAGGAGGCGAGACCTGCAAAAATTCAAAGCAAAGATATTTCAGCCCATTTAATTACAAATGGGTAGAGCGGTTTGTGTTTCATAACTAACGGGTCAAGCGGTATAATTAAAAACAAATAAAACAAACTAAGGTGAACTAAATAGGAAACGGGTCAAATTGTTAAACTTGAAAGTCACCATAATGTAATCAAATGCATAAAAATTATCATCTTGTTAAGAAACAATTAAGAACTCTGCATTCATATTTAGGACTCTAATTATTTACTAAAAAAAATTTTTTTTGGACCAAAGTGTTTCAGGAAAATTCATCTCAAGATTGACCCATATTGACCCGTTTTCCGACCCATCAGACCCATCCGAACTAGAAGTAGTGCTACTTGACCTCTGTGATATAGAGAGAATCGACAGGAGGACCAATACCCAGCCAGATTCCAACAATGAACCTCCCAACCAGCATCCCTGTCAAAGTGCTGGTAGTTGCACAGAAAAAGAATTTATTAGTATCTTAATATATGACTTCGTATACATAGATGAAAAGGTAAAATTTGCATACTTTAATTTTTTTACCCCTCAGGAAGCATTATTTGATATTAGTAACTTCAGTTAAGGTGTACTAGTTTTTCGCACATTGGACGATTGACAAGTACGATTTAAATCTTAGACCTTCATAATATAGTACCAAGTGTCCATGCATAAATCAAGATATGACTGGATCAGAGCGGTGGTATTCTAATTTTGGTTATTATTAAGCTTGAAGCAAAAATGCTATTTTAAGCATAAGATGTGTTAATTGACCCTTCGAGCATACTCAACCGCCTTTTTATATTCACAATATGACTTTGCACCTAATGCAGCAAAAAGAAAATGTCAAGATCAGGCCCAAAGTTCCAAAGTTCATATTATTCAAAAAAAGAAATTGGCAAAACCATGACAAATAATTGAAAAGAAATCAACCAAGAAAACACTGACCTGTTGACGGGCCTCTGCAAGTTTTAAGAGCTCATCTGCCTCCGAAAACCTATTGAAATATTGACCGAGTGGATGATCTTTAGTGTCGCCTCTTTTCTTCTCATGCACATCTTCTATTGGAGCTATAACGTAACAAACAGCAAACTGTGATATAAAACTACACCAAACTTTATATACACATGACGCTGATGTAAAAAACACATTACCAGAAGGCAAGTTCAAAGTGGTTGGAAGCCGTGGCACAATTACAGATGGATGATTAACCACACGAGCAAGAAACTCATCTGAGGGGTTTGGGAAAACAATTTCATTATAAGACTCGACAATTACGGGTTTCTTGGTAGATAAAGGACCCTGCTCAACTTCAGAGTATAGCTTCAGATTGTGAAACCCGGAGATAATGAGATAAGTATTACCTCTGATCTAAATGAAAAGGGGGGAAATAATGATGATATGAACGACTCACAAGTTTATTGGTTTATCACAGACATCGTCATGAAAGAATATTGAAATGGCTATTTCAAATTCACCCCATCCGCGTTCTGTTAGCTCAAATGGAGGTGACTCTATCTCTCGCCTAGCATTATTGAAACTTGGATGCAATTGAAATACAACTTTCTTGATGACAACACCCAAGTCCTCGTTTGTTGCCCCACGCACGTAAACAGTCCATGAATGAGATTGAGTTCTAATAAACGTAAGAGAAAAATATATAAGATTCCCATTCAATTTACGCTCCAATTACTGTTGAAAACAACTACTGTAAAAGAAATAACAATGAACCTGAAAAGGGAAATGCAGCAAAAGCAGAATTCACTTACTCGGTGGCTTTCCTTCCAAGCCAAAATGAGATAGTTCCATAGAAAATGGGGACACTGACTTCAAGATCTTTGATCGTCTTAGTTGAGCTCTATAAACCATAAAGCGTAACACATCAGAACATCTTGAATAGTTTTTTTTCATATAAAACCACAAGCAAGAAGTTCTGATCTCGCTATCATATATTTCCCATTGAAGGTTAAAAACTCAATTTAAATTAAATGCAAGGGTAACATCCTGACATATAAACCCAAGTGCAGCTCTTCTCGTAATCAACGGGTTGCCACTAGTAGACAATCTCCATTCCATCTTATGATATGTGTATCACTATTTTAAACACCATGAACCAAAATAAATATTACTATACCAACCTTCCACCAATAAATTATTACATATATATATATATATATATCGACTTCTATTTTTGTTTCAAATCATTTTTCAGCTATACTTCTTATGATCATAAAAATGACTCACGTGACAGCTGTTACTAAGCGAACTGATCAGGACCAAACTGAAGATTGGGAGCAAATCAATGAAACAGTAACGAATAAGCAAACAGGGGAGGAAGATAATATTTCACTGATAATGTTATGGGTGCAAATCAATGGAACAGTAATGAAAAAGCAAACAGGGGAGGAAGATTGGGTGCAAAGCAATGGAACAGTAATGAGAAAGCAAACATTGGGATGTCACACGTAGGTATTCCTTGCACATGGTTCATTACTACTTTAATGAGACTAATAATATCCCCTGTTCTTACACAAATTGCATAGGGAGTAATTTATTCAAGAAACTAGGATAACTACCATGCATACATGTAAGAATAACAAAAGCTAACAAGTTCATAATTTGTTACAGGAGTGTTGAGAAGTATAAAACCCCTTCGCTGGCATAGACTTAAAATGTCATGTATGTCTTAATGAGCCACCACCATATTTCGTTGTCAATATATAATTTTGTGTTCTATATTTCAAAAGTCTAGCCTAAATTTTCCCGCTCTCATAAAGAGAATTCACTATTAAAAATTTACTATTTTACATTATATGACCGAGTAAAAACGAGCAAGAACAACAAGTACAAACAACTTTTGAAGTTTTTGATTCTTCTGAAATATTGAAAGAAGCTTAACATCCATTCTCATTAGTCATATGCATTTTCCAAGCCTGTAGCTTATTTTTGTATATGAGCTAAAATCCGAACTCTATAATATATAGCTAACCATGGTTATCAACAGTTATCAACAAACAACCTTAGTGTTAATACTTTATACAGGCAGCACTGGAATATGGTTTCGAAATACGTTTACTCTTAGTAGTTGGTACTGTATTTGTAATTCTAAACGCTACTCAATGTATATCTTACTGGAAATTATAGAAAATATGTCCTGATCAAGTGTAAAGAGTTATCAGTAAACTTTTACGTAATGCTAAACAAGTATCTTATCACTTATGCATTGAATCTTCTATCGTCTCTGAAAATATCTTTCTACAACTTTGACATGATTCCTGAGCTTCTAGATTGTCATGCTAAACAAGTATCTTATCACTTATACATTCACAGTTATCGTATAGTCTACTTGGTACATGGACATTGACGCCACTAAGCATCTCACATTGGATCCAGGTACGTACACTCAAAGTCTCAAAATAGTTTTGAATATTATCACAATTAAGTAGATGCTTTTTGGTGATGGATACTCAATACTTGTTACTAATATCGGTCATAGCCAAATTTCCCTGTCCCGTGTACCAAAAAACGTCTTTAGCCCCAAAAACTATTATATCTCTATCCACAAACTTACCACTCGATAACTAATATTCTACCGATTTGATCCTTACTGTATAAGGGATGATCAAACATGAAGATAGATATTCACAATGTAAAATGCAAATGTACTCAAATTCACTAACACTGAACAGATTCAAGTCATAGCAACATTCATCCGTCACACATTTAGGTACACAATCTTAGCACTTATTCCACCTTAACCGTTTACATTAGCTCAGCACAAAGGCGGCCATACAAAGTGCACACTCTTATCCAGAGCTTATCAATCCGCATCTCCTATCGTCTACTTGACTTACTTTCTGATTACCACTCAATATATTTGGTTCTAGGCCCTCACTCTCTCCGCGTCTCCTATCGTCTACTTGACTTACTTTCTGATTAGAAATTACACTAAAACACTTGCACATTTCAATAATCAAGCCATAAATTATCCACTAAAACACTTACACATTTCAACAATCAAGCCCTAAAAATCAAATTAAAATAACAGGATAACTTTAACATAAAAATCAAATTAAAATAACAGGATAACAATCAAATGAGAGCCTGAGATCCGAACCGTAAAAAAAATTTTGATCCGAAAATGAGAGCTTGAGATCCGAACACAAACGAGAGTGGAGAATTTACATGGTGAAGTTATTGCTGAGAGTGGAGAGTGACTATGAACAGTGTTTTGGATAATGAAGTTATTTTCAGATCTAATATAGTGTTTGGAATAAAAGAGTGATGATCGGGTCGGGTATATAACTATAAAAATAGTGATGATCGGGTTGGATAATAGAGTGAAAATATAGTTATTTTGAGATCTAATATTTTTTATAAGTTACTTTTTTAAAATGTTTGATATACAAGTTTTTTTTTTTTTTTTTTTTTCTTTTATTTATTTATTTTTTTATTATTAATTTTTTTTAACATATTGAAATTTGAAAGTTGTTTCAAACTATGTTTTAAAACCAGTTGAATCGGGTCAAAAGACGGGTAAAAAAAACAAGGGTTTTAAAGTCGAGATAACCAGTTAGACCTCTCGGGTATTAAGTAACTTGGGTCGACCCGGTTCGATCTCAAAACCCGACCGGGTTTGTTTTTTTTCATCCTTTTTTATAGACCGGTACCGTTTGAAAAAAAATAGGTTTTTAATAGAAACCGAGTTGACCTGGCGGTCGAACCGGTAACCTAGTGACTTGACCAGGTCGATTAAAAAACTTGGTTTTCAAAACATTGGTTTCAAATAATATGTTTAGGGGAGAATATATCAAAGAAAGTTAAATATGTGCAATTTTGCATATTTCTCTATAATACAAATTTCATCCGTAACGTTTGATAGTGTTTACGATTTTTGGATTAATATACGAGTATGCAAGTTTTAATAAGTACATATCTAAATGCCTTTATTCTTAAAGAGTTAGCAATATGTGAAGTAGTGACCAAAATTTCGTCACTATACTTAATGACGAAATTTCTCGTCACTATTCATGTAATTTAGTGACCAAATAG
This sequence comes from Chrysanthemum seticuspe, assembly GCA_019973895.1. Taxonomy (NCBI): domain Eukaryota; kingdom Viridiplantae; phylum Streptophyta; class Magnoliopsida; order Asterales; family Asteraceae; genus Chrysanthemum; species Chrysanthemum seticuspe. The sequence continues at coordinate 105,207,394 of BPTQ01000007.1, read as the reverse complement.
TGACCACTTATAAGTTTCGTCACTGACTTTCTACTGATGACCAAAAATAATGACGAAAAATTATATCGTCACTATTTACATCTAAATAGTGACCAAAAATGTTTCTCGTCATTAAATTCTAGTCACTAAAGCTACTTTTTCTTGTAGTGAATATATGTACTTAACGAGCAGAAGTGACTCTATTATCGAACTTCCATTATGCACCGACACTGGTGCCTTCTTAGGAATAGCATTATACCTTAGCTGATCAGCACTCTTGTTTTGCAAATCTTATTCAATTGATGAGCCACTCTAAACCAATTGCAAAAACAAATAACTACATGTTTGAACAAGCTCGAAAATAACAACCACTAACGCAAAACGGAAACAAGACATGAACTTGGACAAAATAAAAAATACAGCTCTTTCATGCATCCAAGACCACGTATTCAATGCTTCACATAACTTCTGAGGAGATATTCCTCTTGAGCAACGTAGCCATCACCTTGGACGTTTTCTTGAATCGTATGGTAGGCATTTTCAGCCTCACTATCTCCATAATTAAATCACACACTTGTTCTTCACGTCTAGTTTCTTTGAAATAAATGCGATTATTCCTCTCTTGCCATATGAAGTACAATGAGCCAGCAAAGACCAAGGGACAAACAATTCTCTCTATAGAGTTAATCAATGAAAGAGGCAATAACCAAGAAGTGATATCCATTAGCCTTGATGACACAATTTGTAGTCCAGCTTTACTAGTAACTAGCTTCCACACCTTAGAGGAATACAAACATCCAAAGAATAGATGCTCATAACAGTCGGGTTTTAGCTACATAATGCACACGGAATCAAGTTTAAGTCAACCGAATCGCCAAGGTATAATTGTGTTAAAATGTAACTCAAATCTAGAACAAATAACTCTAGAGACTGATATTGCCATTTCTCTATTCTCAGTTTATAGCTTTGGAATCTTTTTGCTGTGTTTGTCTGTGAAAGATGAAGAGCTGAAGGTGGATCTTATTAGTGGAAAATTAGGCCCAAGCCCGATTTGTGGGTTTTGGACATTAGGGTTTTATCATTATAAATAATGGTCATCAATAAAGTTATACCTACGGGGTTTACAATGTTCTAACATGGTATCGGAGCGGGTTTGATCCTCAGACTTATGTGGCTATGTTGAGCCGCCTCCCTAGGCCGTCCCGTGAAACCCTTAAAAAAAACAAAAAAACAAAAAAAAACGGCATTCATCTTTATTATTGGAAGACAACAGAATACATAGATATCACTATGGTTCTTGGCGAGCGTGCATAATTAATATATTAGGTTAATCCTAATCGGCCCATCACAATACCCAAAATGACCCGGTCAACAAAAGTCAAACAAGAAAGTCAGACCTCTAAAGTCAACTTAGCAGTTACAGAAAACGGTTATATGACAGTTATAACATAACTGCCATATCCCTGAACCATCACAACGGTTCACTTTGTACCGTTTCAATTAGTATATATACTATGAACATATTATGTATGAATTATGACTGATAATAAAGAAAAGCTTTTCAGATTCAATTGTTATTTGTTATTTTGGTATATCTTGATTAAAGATCCAGAAAAATGGGCCAACAATTGGTATCAAAGCCGGAATTCATCATATACCAAAGGCTTTTCTAAAATCTGTTCTTGAATCAACACCATCAGAAAAGACCCGGATTTTTTTTTGTTTGCAAAAACAGTTCGAACCAAAAATTAATCACAAGATTATTTTTCGTTGTGATATTTCATCAAAGGAAACAACAACTTTTGTCACTTACCGGCATCAAAAGGGTTCCTTCATATTCATTGTTGCAAACCAGTCGAGTCAAATTCAAGAACAAAAGAAAAAAAGAAAAAAACCATATTCCAAGGTCATCAAAGGGGCAAAGATAACGATTCATAAATTAGACAAACACACCTGTTCATATAAGGAATCGAGTCCAGAAGGATCAATTGAGTCACCAATTGACTCAATTACATACTCCAATAATCAAATCTCTCACGGATAGAAAAACCCCAAAATCATTCGAAACCCTAGGTTTCAATTGAAGGGTTATTAGTGCTCGCGAAGAACACACAACACCGGAGAAGTAGAAAAGATGGTCAAACACAGCCATTAACAGGCGGTTAACCATCAGTATTTGAGAAGGAGAAGACAGAGATCAATTCCCAGAAAAAGGGAGAGAGCGACGAATACTCAGTCTCTCAAGAGACGCATTATTTTTTTTTTAATCTCAAATTGAGAAGATAAGAAAAAATAAAACATAAAGAGGCGCGTTATATTAAGGGCACACAAAGATCAGGATTTTATTTTATTAGGGCATGGGATTAGACCATCAACCCCTCCAGGTTCCAAAAGATTAAAAATGCCACCTTTTATTTTTTACTTTATATATTACTTTGATATATATTGTTTTTATTTTGATAAGTTATCTTTAAAATTAGAATCTTATCATATTTTAGATAGTATATCTAACCTAGTGATTACACTGCTTAGTATACTGATTAGGAATAATTTGTAAGGAGTAATTAACCTTAGGTTATTCATTTTTAAATATATAATCTCCGAGGATAGTTTTGGATTTAAAAACCAGTCCTATAAAGTTTTATAGCCTATAAGGAAAAATAAAACATTTTTTCAACACACCTCGTGTTAGATTTTTTGGAGATATTTTTTTATTGTCAATATATTTAAGATATGACGAAAGAAAGTGGAAATAAAGAACCTAGTACTAATATTACAAATAGTACACCCCAATTTGAATGCCCAATCCTAAAGCCCGCGAATTACTCATTATGGGCAATTCGAATACAAATCATTCTCGAAGCGAATAGTTTATGGGAAACAATAGAGCCGACTGAATCGACTCAACCCGATAAGAAAAAAGACAAAACCGCTATTGCTTTCCTTTATCAAGCCTTACCCGAGGAACAATTACTTCAAATAACAAAGCACAAAACCGCAAAGGACATTTGGAATGCTTTGAAAACTAGACACGTTGCGAAGACAGAGTTCAACAAGCAAGACTACAAACACTAAAATCTGATTTTGAGATGTTACAAATAAAGGAAGGCGGGACAATTGACACCTTTGCTACAAAACTAACAACACTCGTAAACAAAGCCGCTAGTCTAGGACACACCATAGAAGATGAAACCTTAGTATGGAAACTATTAAATGTTGTACCCGATAGGTATCTGCAAATAGTTGCATCAATAGATTAATACTCCGACCTAAGTGAAATGACGATGGAAGAAGCAATTGGGAGACTCAAGACGTACGAGGAAAGAATAAAGTTTAAGAAGAATAAGGACAATAACAATCAATATAAGTTATTGTTTACACGTCACAACGATAACATTACTCACGGAAGACACTGTGAAAAATGTGGACATGATTTGTTGCGAAGCCAAGAAAATAATTTCGAGGAAAAATCAAACAGCAACTCAAATAAATTTACTCATGATAAGAGTAAAGTGATGTGTTTTAAATGCAAGGAGTATGGGCATTTTGCAAACAAATGTCCATCAAAGAAAGAAGAAGAATCTAATCTCATTGAAGAAGACTTAGAACCAACATTGCTTATGGCAACTGTTGAAGAAATAACCAAGAAAATATGATCAGCCCGGAATTAAGGAAGATCACAACAATGAAGGTGGAAATAACCAAGAAAATATGATCAGCCCGGACTTAAGGAAGATCACAAAGGTGGAAATAACCAGAACCAAGAGAACATGATCAACCTGGACTTAAGGAAGATCACAAAGGTGAAAATAACCAGAAGAACATGGACATAATGAAGATCACAGAAGAAGAAGGTGGAAATAACCGAAGGAAAATTGATCTACCTGGATATAAGGGTGATCACAAGAAATTAAAAAGCTCGGATGGTGGATTTAACCAGAAGATGAATCAAGAAGGCTTAAAGACCTACGTCGCATCGATTGGGATTAAGGGGGAGAATATTAGGTTAATCCTAATCGACCCATCACAATACCCAAAATGACCCGGTCAACAAAAGTCAAACAAGAAAGTCAGACCTCTAAAGTCAACTTAGCAGTTACAGAAAACGGTTATATGACAGTTATAACATAACTGCCATATTCCTGAACCATCACAACGGTTCACTTTGTACCGTTTCAATTAGTATATATACTATGAGCATATTATGTATGAATTATGACTGATAATAAAGAAAAGCTTTTCAGATTCAATTGTTATTTGTTATTTTGGTATATCTTGATTAAAGATCCAGAAAAACGGGCCAACATAATAAACAAAGCAAGGTTCTCTGATATACATGAGTTTTTTTTTTCCTCTTTTGAAGACTTGCCGTCTAAAAAAAAATAATAATAATAATAATAAAATTATGAAGTTGTTCCTTGTTTGCTTTATATGTTAAGTTATTTAATTGTTTGTTTTTGTTTTATGTCGAATCAAGGGTATTAATTCCCGAGTCGACTTTTGTTGGTGTCGAATCTACAAGAGATGAGCTCATAACTCATCTCTGCTTTCTCTCTCTATTCTCTCGTTTTCATCTCACTTGTAAACCCTAGTTTTGTAATCATCTTGATCATTCATTCATTCATTCAATGTTTCTTTGGTTGGTAATAGAACTAATATCACATAGATATTAGATCCACAACAGAGTAGGTGTGGTGGATTATTGGTTAGTTTGGTTTGCTGTTTGAGAATAGTTTGTTGTATTGTTGATTGAGATCAATATATTGGTTTAGATTGTGTTTTTCTACAAACTGATGATGTGATTTAATCAACAACACCAAGGTATAATTGATTATATTTTGGTAGAGTTCATATAAATAAAGGGCCAGTTGTCTAGAGGTAGAAAAATTATACTCCATTATTAAATGAAGTCTATCAGGTTGAAATTTTATTCTAATGAAAATACTAAAAGTGCATGAGCTTATGTGCTCTTTGTAAAGAAGTTATTCTTTGAATATCGGTATGCTGATGTTGGTATATACTTGAATAACAATACTAAACTTGTTACATAGTTTATTAAAGATGCACATATTTCATACACAAAAAAACTTGGTATGTAATGAACATATAGCTATGATGTGAATCAGTTTGTGAAAATAAAATTATATTATATTCTCTGAAGTTTTTATCACTGAAACTAGACAGATCATTGTTCAGTTTACCGAATAAGTTATTCTAGATTACATTGAAAGCATGCGAAATACGCGAAATTAAATAGAAAGGAAAAGGCTACATATATACTACATAACAACATCAGCGTAAAAGAGCTGGTTATTGCAACATGCATCTACGATTGTTGCACACATGTACTCCAACTTAAGTAGAGTACACGAGCTGAGCTACTCATTGCAACATCAAAAGATGTTATACATAAAAACGGCGACTAAAAAAGAAAACACATTTAACGTATCACATACAATTTTACACCTTACCAAACTTCTTCTTGAAAAAACCAACTATATGGTCTCTTGAAGGTAAGATTTGTTTAACAACTTGACAATTGAGAAAGTTATCAGCCCATTCGTGTATTTTCGGAAACGTTTCTCGTGTGGCAAACTTTATTTGTGTAGCTTCTTCAATTGCTCCAAGCCAATAGGCTATGAAATCACCAGCAATATCAACAATGTTAATGTTATCACCTCCAAAAAACTTTGTACCCCTAATTTTAAGTTCATTCTCTAGTATTTGCAGTTGCTCACATGCTTCTGCAATAGCTTGCTTCTCTCCATTGCTACCAAAAACCTTGAATGTGGCAGGCAAGCACTGAACAAACCGTAGAGTTATTATTCATCCATAAAGTATTTGCTGATTTAGATTGTCATTGACAAATTTTTAATCTCTAAAATGAGGATTTTATTTATTATTATCAAAATTGGCATTTTCTGTTAAGATTGTATATAGCTCATACATGAATTGAAAAATACATAGGATAGAATTCAAACTGAAGAGGCATTCATGATGAAAAAAATAAATAATTAAAAAGTTGTATCTAGAATAACTATTGCTTAACCAACTGGCTTAGCTCAGTTGGCCACCTTGGAGTTTTTAGGAGCTCTTGGGGAAGGGAGGTCTTGAGTTCAAATCCTGCAAGGGGGTTGAATGAGGGATTTTCCTTCAAGGTAGTCCTTTAATGAAGGGGTTTGGGCCTGGTAACCCCAGGTTCGAATCTTGGAAAAGGCAAGGGTTTACCCCTATTAATTGTCGTGCCTTCGGGCGGATTAGTAGGGGGTTTTCCCCCCATCGGGTATTTGAAATAGGCATTTCCGCTTCGAGGGAGCTCTCTAGCGCGGACCCGGTTTAGACAACGTAGTCTAGACCTCCCGCTGTCGAATCGCGACACGAAGCACTTTATAAGAAATTCACCTTTAAAAAAAAGAATAACTATTGCTTCTCTCAGCCCCTATCACAAAGTCAATGTGTGCATGCTTTTCATTATGGCCACTGGCATACATATATTGACTATAAAAAGCTTTATAAGCAATCAAAATATGCATGCATATGCTTCATTAATTAGGATCAATTCTCAAGAAGCAAAAAAACATTTCAGATGATAAAAAAATGGGCCTTAGAAATTTAGAAGACAAAAAATGAGTTGATGTATTGTTAGCATGCTATAGTTAAAACTTTTAGTATTATCCAAAAGTTATTATTTATCGTCATCACGCATGATTTTGGTTTGTATAACGAAAGTGGAGACAATAAAAATTGTTAGTAGCTGCAGATTAAGATAGACATAGTTCAGCCATAGTTTATGTAATTCATACTTAGCTTGAGCAATGAGGCTATAACTGGCCACAGCAATGAGCAATACATAAGAGTGAAGTGGTACATCTCCAATGTGAGAGTGATCAATAACTGAATTAACCGCTCCTAAACTTGACCAGTTTTTTCGTATTATTTGTTACCAATAATAGCAATATACAGTTAATTCTAGAGCTACTAATGTTTTCATAATTCAATAGGTAATTTACCTTGTCATCGATGAATTTGGCCCAAAAACGAACAACAGCTTTCTCATAAGGATCCTGTGGCAAAATAGGAACACCTTTCCAAACATCATCAATGTACTCAATGATCACAAGAGACTCTGATATCGGTTTTCCATTGTGTACTAACACCGGTACCTTCTTGTGAACAGGATTATATTTCAGTAAATCTTCACTCTTGTTTCTCATGGTTTCTTCAATGTTTTCATACTTTATTCCCTTCATACTCAAAGCAATTTTTACTCTGCAAACAAACGGGCTTCCTCCAAGAGCATACAGTTTCACTTCATTTGACATTTTCAAGTGATGGGAGTTCAGTGAAAGATAAATTCAGGTTATTATTTGGGATGGTTGGGTCGTTCTATAGGTGGCTTCTATAAATAGTAGTGCTGGCCTGCTGGGTTGTTGGGTGTTTAATGCAGCATGATGAATTCTAAGAGTAATTGGAGTGTGGATACTTGTAAAGCTTCCAACCTAAAGCTAAAGGCAAAGTAGCCAGCAGGAGAAGACCAATAACAGCCACAAGCACTTCTCCAGCCACAAACAACACACTCTTACTCAAACAGCCTGCTTCAAACATAAAGACATTAGATTTTACAATACCAGACTCACCGGCCCAAAAATACCACGATGTCACTGATCAAGGATAGAATAAAATATCTGTGGCCAAACAAAAGATTAAAAATGGTTTTTGGGTTTCTAAATGTTGGGTCAACTAAATCAAGAAACGAACTATGTGCCCCTGGCCTATAAATTATAATTGGTCATTTGGTTTGTAAGCCCATCTAAAGCGAAAAAACTTCATAACATTATGAACCTAAAAGAGGTCACGCATGCGAAATGCACAATACTAAAAAAGTTGCATACTACTGTACAATTACACGGCAACATCAGCCTTCACAAGAGTTGGTATTACAACATCAAGAATTGTTTCACACATAATCTCCAACTTTAAGAAAGGAGGTCGACTCTTATGATTGGGAAAATAATGATCTGTCTCAAATCAAAGGGAGGCCTGGAAAAGGAGGTCGAGTTATTTGTGTGGGTACGTTTCACATGTCAAAGCCAAGTATCAAATCATCCACAAGTTCCTGTACTAAAGGCTAGAGTGAAGTATCCTGAAAGAAATCGGCACACCTAAAACACTATATGATCTTATTAATAAAGTTTTTACTTGGTAGTTATTAGTTTTAAACTTTTAAAAGACGAATGCTTGATGGTTCAAGAAGTCTAGGTGTTAAAAAATAAGAATAGGATAAAAATCTATTCATGGCGTGACATTGTATGAAATAGGTAAACCAATAAAATGTTTAGCAAGAACAGAGGAAGTCAACAATCCTGAGAAGTTGTAAAGATTGCACGGTCCACGAATCTTGAACAACTACATTTTAATAAACAAACTTATAACAACGTTTATTGAAGCCGTTAAGGAACTTGACCAATTCAAAAAAAAAAAAAAAAAAAAAAAAAAAAAATCTAATCAAGTCATCTAAATTATGAGGGTGACTGAGATTGTTAATTGAATTTTAGTGTACGCTATCTTGCATTTTTTTAACAGAAATAAACAGTTTCGATGGGTTAGTAGGAAAAAGCAAGTTGCTTGGAGTTAAATAAAGAGTTTCGTGGGATTAGGTAGGAAAACGCAACTTGATGCTGCTAAATATTTACTGCTTATTAAGTACGTAAGCAGTTCTAACTAAGCAATCTCAAACCATCCCAAAATTATTAACCATAAATGACAGAAGCAAAACACAATTTAGATTAAACCAAATGGACTATTATTTGGTCACATATATACCTAGATCTGTATACAAGCAGTCAAGTATAAGGAAGAGATCCATACAGCCTAACTTTGGGAGATCATGGGTTTGTATATAAACAAAGAAGATTCAAATCACAACACAAGAAATACACAATTTATAAAAAAAAAAAAAAAAAAAAAAAAAAAAAAAAAAAAAAAAAAAAAAAAAGGTTACATACAACATGTTACAAGACAAAAACAGCAATTCAGTATATACTAGAGCTGCTTATTGCAACATCAACTTTAATATATCATAAATGACTACTTATTGAAACATAGATGGATGTTATATGTAATAATTTCCATCTTCATAAGCGGACACATAAATAGGTATCACGTACATTATTTATGCCTTACCAAACCGCTTCCTGAAAAATGCAACCAGGTGATCCCTTGGAGGTAAGATTTCCTTTACAGCTTGACAGTTGATGAAGTTATCAGCCCACTCAGTTAGTTTTGGGAACTTGTCTTCTGTAAAAAACTTTATTTCAGTAGCTTCTTCAATTGTTCCAAGCCAATAGGCTACAAAATCACCAGCAAGATCAACCAGGTTAATGTTGTCACCTCCGAAAAACTTTGTACCCTTGGCTTTGAGTTCATTTTCTAGTATCTGCAGTGCCTCACAAGCTTCTGCGATAGCTTGCTCATCTCCATTGCTACCAAAAACCTTGAATGCTAGAGACACGCCCTGAACAAACCATATAATGAAAATCAGTTTGGTTGTGTTATAGGAGAAAGATATTTGGGCATGTCAGTGTGTGCCCACAAAATTTTCAATTCCATCAAGGAAGATATGACACAAAAATCTGTTTCTTGGTAAAATTAAATAGATAAAACCGATAATGATAAAAATAATATATGAGACAATGGTTAACTAATGTTACTAACAGAGTGGTTACATGATAGTCTAACAAAAAAATGTTAATTGTTTAAACGAGTCAACGTCTAAATGAAAATGTATGTTAAGCAGGTTCTAAGTATCTATTCAAGGGAATATGATAGGAATTAGGTAAGTCATTAAAAAAAAGTTTAAGATCGAGATTAAGTCAACGATGGTGCTATTAAAACATGTATGTAACCAAAAATTCTTCACCAAACACAAATTTCAGCATACGTTAAAGTGTCTAGTACGGAGTAATTAAATATAACTTACTAAACAGAACATAATAATTACCTTATCATCGATAAATTTGGCCCAAAATCTTGCAACAGCTTTCTCATAAGGATCCTGAGGCAAGAGTGGAACACCTTTCCAAACATCATCAATGTACTCAACAATCACAAGAGACTCCGATATTGGATTCCCATTGTGCACGAGCACCGGTACCTTCTTATGAACAGGATTATACTTGATAACATCGGCACTCATGTTGCCTAACTGTTCTTCAATGTTTTCGTACTTTATTCCCTTCATACTCAATGCAATTTTGACCCTGACAACGAATGGACTTCCTGCAATGGCATACAACTTGACTTCATTAGCCATTTTTTCTTTATGGTCAGTTACTGTAATATTCAGGTTTTGTGTTTTGGGATGCTTAGGTTGATCACTGGGTGATCCGTATATATAGTAGTGTAGTGATGGTTTGTTTAGTGTTTTTCTTTTTCTTTTTCTTTTTTTAATGTACCGACTTAATGCCAAGTATAATTTTTTAATTAATCTTGGGGAAGAAGAAAATGGTTCAATGGCTAATTGACTACGCATGCACATACGCAATGTCAAAATAAAGAAACAACTTGCACACCCTTTGATTGTTCATGTTTTAAAACTTAAAATCATAAATAAAACCCTGACATCTATTTATATTTTAATAAATATAAACAAGTTGTACCATTTAGCTTGGGGAAGGGAAAATGGCTACGTATGCGCATACGTAAATTTTCTCAGGTTTAGTAGATTAGTTTTGAGATTTATCAAAGTTAATATCACTAAAAAAAATATCATTTTACCACATTTCAAAAAAAGTGTGTAGAATATTTTGAGTTTATTAACATTTATAAATGTGTAAAAATTGATTACATAAATAATTGTGAACAAATTTTAAAAAATAAAAGAGTTTCCACACCTATATGTATTTAAAAAAAAGGTCCACACTTTTAAGTGTTAAGAAATTTAGAATTTGTTAACACTTGTAAGTGTGTACTATATTAGTAACACCCAAATTCTCCACACATGAGAAAAGTGTGAAGGAATTGGGTGTTACAAATATAGTGGACACTTGTAAGTGTAAACACTAGATTTCTCCACACTTAAAAGTGTGAACTTTTGTTTAAATACATATAGGTGTGAAAACTCTTTTGCTTTTCAAAATTTGTTCACACTTATTTATGTAATCATTTTACACTTAGTGTGATAAAATGACATTTTATTTGTAGTGTATGAGTTGTACATTTGTTGTCAATTCATACATATATCTGGTTGTGTTATTGATTGTTTTATTAGCTTGCGAACTTTCGATACTTAAATGTGTGAAAATACGTTTTAGGTTCACTTGAAGATCGATTGTAGAAGGAAGTATCGTAATGAAGTACTTTTATCAAATAGTGCACGTTTTGGTCTTAAGTGCAAAAGAGGCTTAAATGTTAAAGAATCAAAGCAGCAACGTGCTTCGGTTTGGCCAAAAGTGTGGCGCACTTCAAGGGCGGATCCAAAACTATGAATCATCGGGCGCACAATTTGTTTTATGAGTATAAGATGAAAAAATAAATAAATTAAAAAGTACGATGTCATTAAAACTAGTTAGAACACATGTATTTCTAACTAGACAATGCATGTATTTGTGTGACATAAAATTTGAATACCATGTTTATTTTCAAGAAATTACTAAGATTTTTAACAAAAATTTATACTAGGCCAAAAACATCCATTAGATTCCCATGAACCCTCGAGAACCCCCTAGGTCCACCGTGCGTACTTGTATACATGAAAATGAAAGTGGAGAGTCATTTGGGTTTTATCCAACTTGACTTTCTCGCAAAAATTGCAATAGGCTAAAATGTCCCATGTGTTTAGCACATGACTACTAAAAAGAGTGACTCGCGTGCTTCTCACGTGTTAGCTATTTGAACTCGGATTTATAGGTTTAAGAGGGCGTTGAATAAAATAGCTTAAAATGTGGGACAGATATTTTTCTCACAAAATAAAATTTAAAAAAAGACTTGCCATATTTTGATGGGTTGATGAGTGTGTAAATACTCATCATTTTTAGTCAAATCTGAACTGCAAAACGTTTAAAAATGCTCAGAAATGCATCAAAATACTGAAAATATTCCAAAATTGCATTTTATATGTTTCAGATGCAAAATGTTCAAAATCAGATGAAAAATGAGCAAAGTTGCATAATTGGCAGTTTCAGTCCCCCAAGTTTCAAAAATTGTCAGAAATAGTTCCTGAGCACCTAATTTCAAAAGAAAAATCACCAAAGGTCCTTTTTAAATCATAACTTGTCAAAATTAGTCCTTTGGTGAAAAATACCAAAAGTTTTGAGAAATTACAAGTTTGGTCCTCCAAGTTTCAAATTTGGCAAAATTGGTCCTTGGAAATGTGAAAATGTCAAGATTGGTACTTGTATTATTGAAGCTTGTCAGTTTTAGTCCCTTGAAACAACTTTGCTTAATTGGCAACCTTGGCCCTTGATTTTTCAGAAATTACATAACAAGTCCTTGTTATTAATTGCCTTTGAACCCTTTTTGGACTTGTCAATACCTAATTGTGACCCCTGCCTTATTACCCTTTGGACCCTTTGCCTTTTTGACCCCCCTGCCTTATAATATTACACCGGTCAAACACCGGTCAAAAAACCCCCTACGCGTCAAAAAGCTATCTTCTTCACCTGCTTCTGCAAAACCCTGCTAACACACAATCCTCCCTCACCTTTCCACCCACCTTATCACTCCAAACACAACAATCCAAATAGCATTTATTGTTTCACCCCCCCCCCCCCCTCACTCAAACTCTCCAGCTGTTAAAAAGCACTTTTGGCACCAATTTTGATCCAATGGCCAAGATCAACTAAAAGTCATCCAATGGTCATGGAAAATGGTGGGAAACAATCAGAAGAAGAGGGAGAAGCATTTGGAGCTATAAAAGAGCAAGAGAAGCAATGAAAAAGTAGTAGTTAGTTTTATTTTTAATTTGTATGTCGTTTTTTATAAAATCAGATTAATTAGTGTTTTAAAGATGTAATTCTAAGTTTTATTGTATTCAAACCAAGCAACTTAATCATTGTACTTCATTTCAAGTTTTAATTCAAGCTTCATTCAAGTTTAATGTTTTCAAGTTTACTGTTGAAATGTTCAGTTTCATTTTCTTATGTACAAGCTTCTATTAGCTTATTTTTAAGCTCAAACTAGTTTATTAAAGCTTCTAATAGCTTTTGATAAGCTTTAAATAAAGATTCAAGCAACTTTGTCACATGGTCAACAAAAGTCAAACTGAGCTTAAATTGGATTTGGAAATGGATAATGGTAGATGCAGCAATGGTATTGGGTTGGAAATGGCTTAGGTAGTGGTCTTGGGTTTTGATTTTAGCCTGCAACACCAGCTGGACACATGTGAGTGATTTTCTCATTTCCAATTTTCAAGTCATTTTGCAGTTTCTGTTGGTACTGGTATCTGTGGTCACCATTAGTGTAAAACCTGTTTAAATAAGTTGTATTTAGGTCAATGTAATTCAGTTTAATCAGTTAAACCAGTTGGATCAACATTTAGCTCAGTTTTGTTTTCAATTCAATGTTTTAAGTAGTGTTTGGATTTGCAGCTTAATATGTGATGTAGGTTTATGCAGTGCTCAAGACTTGTTGTCATATGCTTGTTTAGTTCATTTAAGATCACATATGTCTTCATTCTACATCTGCTCATCACCAAAGTCAAAATCTCAGTCTAACTGTCTTATATGCATATCTATTAAAGTTTTTGAAAAACAAAAGCTTGTTTTGTGTTTAAAGTTCATAGATAAAGGTTGCAGTAGCCTTATTTCATCACTTAACATCAATTTTAGTCCTTAAATCTAGATCAAAGTTCAACTTAGTCAAACTTTCAATTCTGTCAAAAAAGTCAAATGTGCAAAAGGTCAGTTTATGCTCAACTGAGTGGATTTTTCATGGGCTCATTCTTGGGTCATTTTAAGTGAAACTTGTGGCTTTTAAAACTTCTACTGGTCTATTTTATGATTATCATTTTTGTCAAATTTTGTCATTTTTCTATAAGTTCCAAAACTGCCTATCAACATAGGCTCAATTGCCCTGTGCATTGACTCAGTGAAAGCTGAGTCTGCACAGGGACTTGCAGATAGTGGGAAAAGCTCATAAGAGCTTGTAAGCAGCTCAGCTTTGGTTTAGACAAACTTGGCCAGGTCCTCTTTAAGTTCCATCAATTGTTTTTTAGTTTCTAGCTTAATTAAGTGCTTATTTTTAAGCCCAAAGTGAGCACCTAAAACTGTTTTAGCACATTAGTCAAATTCATCAAATCTGTGTAGATTGCTATTCAGAGGATAAATGTTGTTGTTTTTAGTTCATTTAGAGTAACTTTAGCATATTGTAGCTTCTGTAATCAGTTGGTGGCTTGTTGTCTTCATTTGGCTTATTCAAGTGCTTATTCATAAGCACATTGCAAAGCAGTTCCATTTTCTTGTACACAAGCTGCTGTTTTTCCATTTTTCCTAGATTCAGTGCATTATTTTAAGCTTATCTTGAATTTTTCAGATTTTTCTAGGGCAGTTTGGTATTTTTCTTGATTTTAATTAGTTTTTAAGCATTTTTAATTAGCTTTTAATACAAAAAAATTAAGAAAAGTTTCAAAAAAATAATTTTTCATTTTTCTTAAGTTTAGATAAATATAAAAAGTCAAAAAAATATTTTTCTAGATTTTTCTTAGTTAAATTTGTATTTTTAAATAATTTAAGTAGTTTTAAATAGTTTTTAATTCCTAGAAAATAGAAAAATATTCAGAAAAATACAAAAATAGTTTTGAAAATTCTCTTTTGTTATTTTAGATTTTTTTAAGTCTTAATTTTATTTTTCTAGCTTTATTTTCTATTTTCTTGTATTTTAGGTAATTATTTAATAAGTTAAAAATAGTTTTTAATTAATAATAATTAGATAATTAGTTAAAAATAATTTTCTTTTTCTTAATATTTTCTTTTATCATTAGGTTTTTAAAAATATCATTTTCATATTTTTAGGGTTAATATTGATTAAGTTTCACTTTTTCATTTGTACGTTACGTAGTTTTTAATTCAGTTTTATAAAAACATAAAAACAAAAACATCATTTTGCAAATAGTGATAGCGTTTATTTAATATTTTTTATCTTTTTAACTTTCTTTAATTTGCATTTAAGCCTCTGTAATTTGTTGGCTTTTTCTGTAGTTGTAATCAATTCAATCCCTTTTTCTGTTCAAATCTCTCGATCACTATCCGTTTGGTGATCCATTGCATAGCTCGCTGGGACATAACGACCCGGGGAAACACTATACTCCCCAGATCTTCATTACATTTGTGCTTAAGCTGTTTTAAGTTTCTTACAGTTGGCCATTCACAAGTGGTCAGCTTGCGTGAGAAAACTTGACGGTTTTGCACGGATCAAATTTTTGGCGCCGCTGCCGGGGAGCTGTGCTGATTATCTTCCGTTTAGCAGATTAGTGATTTGAATATTCACTCTTTGTTCATACCATCCATCTACATATATTTATATTTTCTTATAAAAATACAAAAATACTCTTCTCATTCCTCTTATCCGTATGATTCTATTTCTCTTACCCCCTCGTACCGTTTGATTCTACTCTTCTTTAACCTCAAAACCGTTTAATTCTATTTCTCTAACCCTCTACATGTTTAATTCTCATGGCGACGTTCGATTATCCTCGTTGTTTCCACTGCAAAAGCCGTATGGAAGAGGATCAGCTCTATTGTCAGAATCCGGATTGTTTATGCAAGCGATGTGGAAGGATGGGTGCAAGAAAATATTTTTATTGGTGCGAATTATCTGATAACTCTCTCGATGATTCTCCAAGTTTTTCCGACCATCCGCCACAACCCGATGAACCCGTTCAAGAACCGGAGACCATAACGGAAGTGGTGGAAATTGCTAGCTCTCAGAGCACACCACTTGTCCCACCTCCTGATTTTTCAAAATGTTCTTCGAGACTTGATAGTCATTCGGATCACCATGTTGGTTTTGTTGATTCTTTGAATAAATTGATTCCTCTTCATAACTCTCAAATGAAATCGTTTATTCCTTGTGTCGGTTGTGGTGAGCCTCTTTTTGGTTCACCCTGTCGTTGGTGTACGTGTGTACAATGTGGTAATGATATCCATAACGGGAGGTGTTTGTTTTGTGGTTCGAGGAATTCATTTGATTATGATCCTAATCCGAACTCATTTAACGACTCCTCAAATTTTTCCAATTACCCACCACAGCCCGACTTATCTTCATATAATCAACATACCTGCTGTGAATTTTGTGGAGGTCCTCACCAAGGATTTGAGTGTCAATCCGGAAACACGTTTGTCTATGAACAGTTTTCCGGTAATGCTTAGAGCTTTAGTTATGACCAAAATCCATATGATCCACCAGTCCTGACTCAACAGTTTTACTGTTGTGAGTACTGTGGAGGTCCCCACTTCAGCTCTGATTGTCAAATTGGGAATCCATTTCCTTGTAACAATCATGACTCTCAGGTTTGACAACTTCCAACCTCCACAGTACCATACGGTTCAAACTCCACCTGAGCCGTTATCTCAAGAAATCTCCCAAGATTTTGAAACCACAATGAAAACACTTGATGATATGATTAGTAACTTTAAGAATCAAGTGAGTGGTGAAAAGACCATAGGAGAATTGTTGGCCGAAGAACGAGAAGAACGAGAGGCCCGTAAATCTAGGGAAGAATTATTAGTCCTAGAGCATGCAGCTCTAAGGCGTTCCCAATTTCTTAAGGCAGCTCTATATGATGATGACGAGGAGAGTTTTTATCCTTTTAAAGATAATATTTCTCAACTCCCTCAGTCAGTTGAGATCCCAGCAGTTGAGATTCCATCTCAAACAACTGCTATCACACCCGAGGTTCACACTCACTCTCTGAGCATGGGGGACGAGCATCTTGACACTGTTCCTGAAAAGGAATCGGACGAATTCATAAAGTCTAGTGTTGAGAACCTTGTCCCAATCCCAAGAGAGTCACAGGGAATTCTCGAGCATTTGTGTGATATCCCTACCCCTCTTGTCTTCCCAACAGATCATGTTGAGATGTTCTCCGATTCTGATGATGATGATTCGTTATCTTGTGGAGACATCGCTTATGTGGAAGATTTACCTTCTGAGCTTGTTAGCTTAGAAGAAGAGAATGATGAAGTTACTGACACTGAAATCAAAGATGAAGCTCTTCGTCTTACATTATTGAATGTCA
Organism: Chrysanthemum seticuspe; assembly: GCA_019973895.1. Classification (NCBI taxonomy): domain Eukaryota; kingdom Viridiplantae; phylum Streptophyta; class Magnoliopsida; order Asterales; family Asteraceae; genus Chrysanthemum; species Chrysanthemum seticuspe. Next base: position 105,190,182 of record BPTQ01000007.1, on the reverse strand, counting down.
GTCTTCTCATTTCTAAAATCGAGGCTTTCAAAGAGAAACCAATTTCATCTCCTATCCCCATTAAGGGTAGTGACATTCTTTCCGATGATTCTAATCCGGAAATGAAAGCCTTCTGTTTTGATAATATGGGAGAGAAGATTAGTGGCAGTACCACTTCTCATTCTCATAATTCTCTCCTCGATCATGAATCATTTACTTTTGAGGAGTTCGCCAGTGAACCCACTCATATCAATTCTGAATATGATTCATTCACCTTCATGGAGTTCTCAGATGAACTCACTCATATCATATCTCCGCTGGAGTATGATAACTTCTACTTTGATCTAGACACACCCGGGATATGTCTAGACCAATTGAGCTTAAATGATGAGGTTCATGCTATTATGAATTCTCCTTCTGATGATGATGAGTTAGTCATGATGTTTATCATGATTTTCTATCTCTTCTTCACCTATCCCGTGGCTTCTCCTGTTCTTCACTCCTTCGGGAATGAAGACATTATCTTTGACCCCGGCATTTCCATGTACCATTTGTGAGCCGGGTCTTTCTATGTATATCTCATCGGTGTGGAACTTTCACGTGCTTCAAATGTTTGTCCAAACATTTTGAATGAAAGTCCGATGGAGATTGTCTCTTCCACTTACTTCCCCATGAACCAATGAATTCGGGGTCAAGTCAAGCTAGCGACTCGGGAATCAAAAACAGTAGCATGCCATATGGGTTTTCACCCATATTTCTGACTTCTTTCTATCTTTCTACCACCTAAGTGTGGGGGGGGGGGGGGTTGCCCCACATGTTGTGTATATAAGTTTTCTCAAAAAAAAAAAAAAAAAAAAAAAAAAAAAAAAAAAAAAAAATCTTTCTAAATAATGGCCGTTCTATTTCCCTTTTATGTTATTTGTTTCGGCATAACCGCCGGTACTTTGAATATTGAGGGCAATATTCATTTCTAAGTGTGGGGGGGATTCTCACGAATTTTATCATATAATTATACTGCTCAATTCCCCCGTTTTTGGCCAAAATTTTTTTTTGGAAGTAAGTGTTTTACACTTACTCAATTGGTTATCAGTCCGCCTTGTCTAATAAACAAAAGGATTGGCTAATCCAGGAGCAAACGGCTCTTGGTAAAGATATCTCAAATCCGTTGACGGCTTGCAATTTGCCCAAAATTGTATGGTATTCAGCTCACCATATCTTTAATTAGTGAAGAGTTGGCTAGCCCGCAAGTTTATGGCTTGTGGTAAAGGCAGTGAAAAAACCATAATTGGTAATCAGCTCACCAAAGATAATATTGATAATTTATCTAAGAGTTGGCTAGTCCAGAATCAAACGGCTTCTGGTAAAGACAAATCAAACCCGTTGAAAGCTGGTGATTTGCTCAAAATCACATGGTTATCGGTGTACCATGGTTCTTACTTGAACTAAAACATTTGGCTACTCCAGAAGTAATGGCTTTTGGTAAAGAGATTCAAATCCATTAAGTTTTTCTCAAAAGATTGCTAGGGACTAGCAATAGTTTAGTGTGGGGGATTGATGAGTGTGTAAATACTCATCATTTTTAGTCAAATCTGAACTGCAAAACGTTTAAAAATGCTCAGAAATGCATCAAAATACTGAAAATATTCCAAAATTGCATTTTATATGTTTCAGATGCAAAATGTTCAAAATCAGATGAAAAATGAGCAAAGTTGCATAATTGGCAGTTTCAGTCCCCCAAGTTTCAAAAATTGTCAGAAATAGTCCCTGAGCACCTAATTTCAAAAGAAAAATCACCAAAGGTTCTTTTTAAATCATAACTTGTCAAAATTAGTCCTTTGGTGAAAAATACCAAAAGTTTTGAGAAATTACAAGTTTGGTCCTCCAAGTTTCAAATTTGGCAAAATTGGTCCTTGGAAATGTGAAAATGTCAAGATTGGTACTTGTATTATTGAAGCTTGTCAGTTTTAGTCCCTTGAAACAACTTTGCTTAATTGGCAGCCTTGGCCCTTGATTTTTCAGAAATTACATAACAAGTCCTTGTTATTAATTGCCTTTAAACCCTTTTTGGACTTGTCAATACCTAATTGTGACCCCTGCCTTATTACCCTTTGGACCCTTTGCCTTTTTGACCCCCCTGCCTTATAATATTACACCGGTCAAACACTGGTCAAAAAACCCCCTACGCGCCAAAAAGCTATCTTCTTCACCTGCTTCTGCAAAACCCTGCTAACACACAATCCTCCCTCACCTTTCCACCCACCTTATCACTCCAAACACAACAATCCAAATAGCATTTATTGTTTCACCCCCCCCCCCCTCACTCAAACTCTCCAGCTGTTAAAAAGCACTTTTGGCGCCAATTTTGATCCAATGGCCAAGATCAACTAAAAGTCATCCAATGGTCATGGAAAATGGTGGGAAACAATCAGAAGAAGAGGGAGAAGCATTTGGAGCTATAAAAGAGCAAGAGAAGCAATGAAAAAGGAGTAGTTAGTTTTATTTTTAATTTGTATGTCGTTTTTTATAAAATCAGATTAATTAGTGTTTTAAAGATGTAATTCTAAGTTTTATTGTATTCAAACCAAGCAACTTAATCATTGTACTTCATTTCAAGTTTTAATTCAAGCTTCATTCAAGTTTAATGTTTTCAAGTTTACTGTTGAAATGTTCAGTTTCATTTTCTTATGTACAAGCTTCTATTAGCTTATTTTTAAGCTCAAACTAGTTTATTAAAGCTTCTAATAGCTTTTGATAAGCTTTAAATAAATATTCAAGCAACTTTGTCACATGGTCAACAAAAGTCAAACTGAGCTTAAATTGGATTTGGAAATGGATAATGGTAGATGCAGCAATGGTATTGGGTTGGAAATGGCTTAGGTAGTGGTCTTGGGTTTTGATTTTAGCCTGCAACACCAGCTGGACACATGTGAGTGATTTTCTCATTTCCAATTTTCAAGTCATTTTGCAGTTTCTGTTGGTACTGGTATATGTGGTCACCATTAGTGTAAAACCTGTTTAAATAAGTTGTATTTAGGTCAATGTAATTCAGTTTAATCAGTTAAACTAGTTGGATCAGCATTTAGCTCAGTTTTGTTTTCAATTCAATGTTTTAAGTAGTGTTTGGATTTGCAGCTTAATATGTGATGTAGGTTTATGCAGTGCTCAAGACTTGTTGTCATATGCTTGTTTAGTTCATTTAAGATCACATATGTCTTCATTCTACATCTGCTCATCACCAAAGTCAAAATCTGTAAGATATAACTTTTCACATACACATCAAACCATAACACAAAGTAGCATATAGATGGAATTCTAGAGAGAGAAAGTTAGAGGTTTAGGGAACTTAGTGAGAGAAAGTTAAAGATATTATTATTAGCTCCAACTCTCTACCTTGGGAGGTAGAGAGTATTTATAGTCTTACATAAATCGCCACACTTTGGGCTGTGGATCAGGCATACAGTGGGTAAAGACCCGTCCGTCCTCCACGGTGTTACTTAACTAAATTACTATTTAACTTAAATGAACTACGACTACAAGCTTTCTAACGATTACATATACTTGAGGTGACCGACTCTTTAATACCGGGAATTTCTAATTCCTAACAATCTCCCCCTAAGGGAGGTCACCTCAATCATGTACCAAAATTACATTGAATACAAATAGATATTACATTTAACAATTGATCTTGCATTCTTGATGTAGTCCTTTGCTCCTAAGCTCGTAGTCATTGATTCTTCACATTGCATGTTTGGTTATTCCAAGTGGAGGTCTTTTACTGATCCACGTGATGATAAGTTTGAGCCATCTTTGGAGATCATCAGCTATCAACAATCTCTGACACATCCTTTGTGGTGTTGGTATTTTGTGATGTTGTGACTTTGGGACCGACATGCTCACATTCTGGATCATGATATCTTCTCATCAGAGTAGCGGAAGCTTTAGTTGATTCATGATATTGGCAGCAGCGTAGCAGAAGCATGGAGTGAAAATATCAGAGTCATTGATGCACTAATCATGATTTCTTTTGAGATGAATGTGTTAAGTGAGCATGCGGCTATGGATTGACCGCTTCATTCTGATCAGCTGCAAAAGTCGGGCGTACCTGCATACAACAGTTAGCAATAAATCGCACGAAAGTGTCTTTGATCACTTTCGTTGAATTGAGGTACACGGCCCACGGTTCCCCGTTGATCAGTACATGTACTGCCTGTGATCAGGTATAATTCCGAAGAATTTCCTTGACAGGGTTTCGCAGCTGTTCTAGCTGTTCTCAAACCGGAACATCTCAAAGAAGACAACACGGAGTGAGTGAACCAGCGAATTGAGATTCACTGATTGATGAAAAGAGATTTGAAAAAACAATCGTGTATTGCTCAATAGAAATTGTTTTTGCAATACAACGAAGGTTTTATTGAAAATCAATTATCAATCATAAAAATACCCTTTGGTTTGAAAAATGAGTACACAGTCGATGTGCTAAAGAAAAGAGTTTATTAAGCACAACGACCGGTTTTTCAAAGGCATCCGTCAATCCATAACCTGAACCAGGATTGATTCAAGAGATTGAATCGCCCCATTGTTTCTGTTCAGTTGTCACATGGTTGATCTATATAATAGATCTCACATGCCACCTACCAGGAGCTTGTTTGATGTTGGCTCCAGAAGGCTTTCCATCTTCATTGTGAGTGTGTAAACACATCACTCAGATGTTCTGGCAATACCACAAGGATAATGCGTAGGACTCAAGATATAATCTCTCTTTCCACATTGTGTGAAACAGAGAGTCTTCATTGAAAGTGTCCTAATGAGATTTATTGATGATCTCGTGGCTCTAGACTCAATTTGTGCATATTTGGATCCTATGCCGGAGACTAGGGAGAGGGTCTCCTTCTTCAATATCAACCATCTCTAAGAGAAAGTCGATAGATAATGTCGGTTCCCCATGAGAATGAAACAAGTCCTTTTAAGAGGAACTTGAGTAGTTTGGAAAGTTGAAGTGCAGTGCGTCACTGGGTCCATGACGTCTTGCTTCAATACCGATGTTACCATCAGTAGCATATGAATTGAACCCGGTTTCTGCCCTAAGGTTGAATAAATGGAGGGCTATTTGTTTTCACCCTTTTCTCATTCAATTTTTTTTAATTCTTCAACCCCTTCAGTGCTTACCGAGACTTCATAGCTAGAACCTTGTTGGGTTTATTCCAGTACTAGCTCAGTCTTAGTCCGCACTCTTCCCATATCTCATTTTTTCCTTTTATCATCATACCTAAGGACTTCTACACTAACTAGTGGATTGTCCCTGGGTAGATCCCTCCGGTTCTGGCGGATCATGGGAACCAATACCTAACCTTATCATCCTTATATCACCGTACATAAAGTAAAGTTGGTCGGTCTATCTGGTATTGTTCATCTGCCAGTGGAACCAATTGAAAACCATTTGCAAGTCAATCCTGATACTTGTGATATATTATCAAAACATTTTGTACCAGGATTGTTTTTGATATTTTTAGAATAAGTGCTCCCCCTCAACATGTGCATCAAATGTTTGAAATCGTTTTGCACACGGAGGCAAGAGGAAGAAATTACTTCTTTGATTACCATTTTCTAAAAAATATCACCATCACTTCCTTGATCAAATCAAGAAGATAAAGCATTTCCAGGAAGGATGAGGTTTCCATAAATTTGCTCCCCCTCAATATGTGCCTCGAGGTTTGAAAAGAGTTTTGCACATACTAGAGGGAACCTGCACATTGGGATGAATGATCACGTTTCAAATCAAAGGTTTAATATAGATGCTCCCCCTCAACATGTGCATGTAAAATTTGAAATCGTTTGTCACATGTGGGAAGGACAGCATGTACACTCTTATGAAACCATTTACCGAATTATCAGTTTAAATCCAATTTAAATCACACATTCTCCCCCGATCACAATTATCAAAACATTTGAGATTTTTGATCTCGTATAGATTTAAATTGATTTTGAAAGCTTTTAAGGAGAATTGTGACTTGATTGTGAAAGCGTTTGAACTGATAAGGATCGGATTTTAAGACTTTAAACTCCATTGATAAAACATGCATGTATATCTTTTGAAAACAATTTTAATGCCAAATAACTTTTTAATTTAATTGAAATCATTCTCCCCCTCAATCAATGACATAGGTTGTTGATTGAGAGATAGGAATTTTGACAAATAAGTCCTGATGATTATCAAAAATAGAGATCGAGTTATTTTTCAAAGCATTTAGTTTTCAGCAGATAAATGTTTATGAATCAGAGCATGGAATTTTGAAAACATGATAAAACATGGCTCTGTTCTTTCTTTTAAAACCGGGTTATTGCCTGAAAATGACAATAAACCATTTCTCTTTCTCCCAAAAATATTTTTTGATTTTTTCGATTTTTTTTTTTTTTTTTTTAAGAATTCGAACAACATCTAAAGTCCCGTGTCATTCTTTGAATGACAGCACAAAGACCGTAGATATTATCGAACCAGAAAGAAAGAAAGAAAGAAAAAAAAGAAAGAAAGAAAAGAAAAAAACGTGACAAAATGACAATATTTTTTGAAGAGTTTTCGAATTTTTCAAATTTTTATGGATTTTGAAAGTTTTATAATTTTGTATTTTGTTTTTCAAATAAATATTTACAAGAGATAGATGAAGATAGACCTTTACTCCTCGTCTTCCTCCTGAAGACGTTTGAGAGTTTCTGGTTGAAGGCTTTTCAAACCAAGACGTGGAAGAATAAACTCAAAACGTTCTCTTGGAAGAGCTTTGGTGAAGATGTCCGCTAACTGATATTCAGACCTCACAAAATATAGTTCCACCACACCTTTTTCCACTTGTTCCCTGATGAAATGATGTCGAATGTCGATATGCTTTGCTCTTGATTGTTGAACGTTGTTGCATGAGAGAGCAATAGCACTTTTATTATCACAGTACAGAGGGATTTTGTTGAATTCAAAGCCATAGTCAGATAATTGAGATCTCATCCATAAGATTTGAGCACAACACGATGACATGGCTATGTATTCAGCCTCTGTAGAGGAAATAGAAGTACTCATTTGCCTCTTTGAAGACCAGCTCACAAGCTTATCACCCAAAAACTGAGCACCTCCTGATGTACTTCGACGTGTATCTTGACAACCTGCATGATCAGCATCTGCATAGGCCGTTAGTGACATACCGGTGTCCTTCGGGTACCAAAGACCCATATTGATGGTTCCTTGGAGATACCGAAAGACCCGTTTAACTGCTTCAAGGTGCTTTTTAGTAGGCTTAGCCTGGTATCTAGCACACATGCAAATAGCGAACAAGATGTCTGGTCTACTAGCAGTGAGATACATCAGGGATCCAATCATACTACGATATTTCGTTTGGTCAATCATGATCCCTGAGTGGTCCTCATCTAGTTTGGTTCGATCAATCATGGGGGTGTCAACAGGGTCACATGAATCAAATCCAAATTTCTTTAAAATCTCTGTTGCATATTTAGATTGATTTATGAAAATGCCTCCGGGACTTTGTGAAATTTGTAATCCCAAGAAAAATGACATTTGTCCCATCATTGACATTTGAAACTTTGAACTCATTTCATTTGAAAAACGATCACATTCCATTGGGTCAGTCGAGGCAAAAATAATATCATCAACATAAATTTGAACATGAGTTAAATGTTTGCCTGACTTCCTGGTGAACAATGTAGGATCAACTGCTCCTTTGTTGAATCCGGTTGATAGAAGAAACTTTAACAGTGTATCATACCATGCCCTTGGAGCTTGCTTTAAACCGTAAAGAGCCTTCTTCAGACGATAAACGTGAGTAGGATGCTCTTGATTCACAAAACCTTCAGGTTGGCTGACGTAGACGACTTCTTTAAGATCTCCATTCAGAAATGCCGTCTTTACATCCATCTGATATACTACCATGTTCTTACTAGCAGCATTAGCCAGAAAGATTCTGATTGCCTCGATTCGAGCAACAGGAGCAAACGATTCTTCAAAGTCTATACCCTCCTCTTGACGGTATCCTTTAGCAACTAATCGAGCCTTGTTCTTCAACACATCACCATGCTCATCAAGTTTTACTTTGAAGATCCATTTGAGAGCTATAATCATAGCACCGTCTGGAGCAGGTACTAACTCCCATACATCAAGACGATCAAACTCATGAATTTCATCTTGCATGGCATTGAACCAGCTATCTTCATTCATAGCAGTTTTAACATCTTTTGGTTCGATCTTAGATAGTACGGAGTTGAAGAAGCACCATAAGGCATCGGTTGCGAGTTATTTCCGGGTTGATACAGGACGAGAGGGATTTCCAATGATGTAGTCTAAGGGGTGATCGTGAGTCCATTTTCTGAGGTGTTCATGTGGCATTTGTTGAGGAACTGAGGTAGCTGAGTCGATGTCTCCTGAAGAAGATGGTTCTGATGATGATTCAGGAGTAGCAAATATGTTTTCAAATGGAGCATCTTCAGGAGTCGCAAAGGGATTAACTTCATCATTGATGCCAGAAACATTTCCATGATGTACATTTGAAGAATGATGATTTGTTGATGAGACTGAAGGATCAGCAGCAGGTGCTTCTTGGCTTAAAGATATTGAGACTGAAGGATTGACTTCATTCACTGGAATATGAGCAACCTCTGTTGTAGGGATCAGCACCTCATTAGTAATTGAATCATACAGTTCATCAAACATAGGATCAAACAATTTCTTTACATCATCTTCAGATGGAGGTACATATGGAGTTTCTTGAGAGGAGTTTGGAACAAGGGATGAACCAATGGGAATGTTTTGAAGTGCGGGTCCTGAGCTGGAGTGTCCAGGAGCCATTTGACCGGTCAGCTCATCAAACGTAACGTGAATTGTTTCCATGATATTTCGGGTTCTTTTGTTGTAGATTCGGTATCCCTTTTTGTTTGGTGCATATCCTACAAATACTCCAATGTCAGCTTTAGCCCTAAGTTTGCCCAAGTCTTGACCCTCATTAGTTGGATAGCACAAGGCACCAAACACACGAAGGAAAGATAGATTAGGTTTTCTGTTGTGGACAAGTTCATATGGAGTTTTTCCATGAATAGTGTGAATCAGGGAACGATTTTGTGTGTAGCATGCAGTGGCAATTGCTTCAGCCCAGAGAAACATTGGAACCTTTGAGTAGATCAGCATTGTTCTAGCAGCTTCAACAAGAGTACGATTTCGTCTTTCAACTACACCGTTCTGTTGAGGGGTTCGTGGAACACTTCTTTGATGGCTGATTCCAACGCTTTCATAGAATTCACTAAGTTGTTTGTTGACAAACTCAGTTCCATTGTCTGTTCTGATAATTCTGACAGTTTTGTTTAGTCGAACCTGCAGCTGTTTGATGAGTTTGATGATGATATCAGGAGTTTCATCCTTTGTCCTTAAGAACTTGACCCAGGTGAATCTAGAGTAATCATCAACCACAACTAACACATATTTCTTCCCAAAGATATTCTGCACCCTCATTGGTCCACATAAATCCATATGAATCATATGAAGAACTTCTGTGACAGAGTTAGTAGGTTTGGGTTTATGGGCATACTTCTTGCTTTTTCCCAATTGACATGCTGAACAAAGATGATCCTTTTCATACTTTAGTCTAGGTAAACCTACAACTAAGTCCTTTCTGGAAAGATCGTTGATGGTGCCGAAGTTCAAGTGATTGAGACGACGATGCCATAACCATGACTTTGTTTTTGAAGCCTTAGATAACAAGCAGATTGGAGAGGCCCTCATCATGTCATCGATAGAGATGGTGTAAAGGTTTGAGCCACGAGTTCCTTTCAACAGTTCCTTACCATTAAGATCTCTAACAAAGCAGGTATGTTTTCTGAAGGCTACTTCTAGATCAGAGTCACAGAATTGACCAACAGAGAACAGATTATGACCTAAACCTTCCACATAATACACTCTAGAGATGACACTATCACCAACAACATAATCTCCATAACCCATAATAGCACCGAAATGATCATTACCAAATCTAACAGTCCCGATGAATTTGCTCACGAAGTTCATGAGCCGCGACCGGTCTCCAGTCATATGCTTGGAACAGCCTGAGTCCAGGTACCACAGAACGATTTGAACGATCTGCAGTTGAACACAGACAAGAATGGATAACTGGATAATTGGGATCCCCATGCAAGAATGGGTTCCATTTGGTTAGTTACAATGGTTGGACCACCCACATCAGAAATAGAAGCATTCATATCAGAAAGTGAGGTAATGGAATCATTGTGAATAGATGCAGTACTAGTGTCTGTATTAGCCCTGTTTACAGTGTGACCACTTCTTAAGGGAATAGTTCTACCAGTAGGCATCCATTTTCTAGTGGGCATTATCTGATTAGTCTTATGACCAACAGGTATCCAATAAAAGCCTATTCTGCTGAATGTTCTTCCTGTGGGTTTCCATTGTTTTCTAACTTTCATTCGCTTTTGCCTTTTAGCCCTTTTAGCATGAATATTAGCATTAACAATATTAACTGGACAATTAGCATCATTAGGCAGAACATTAACATCACATTCATGATTAGAAACAGAATTCAAGCAGTCATCAGTACAAGGTTTGCAAATAGTATCAGAATTCGAATTAATTACAGTACGCCTATGGCTAATACTAGAATCAACACGATTCGTTTTATTCAATTCAAGCTTAAAGTTCCTAGATTGTTCTTCTACTCTTTTCCAGTGCACATTCTTAGCTTGCGAGGTCCTATCATTCCTTGTATTGTCTTGAGACTTTGACCTGCTCCCTTTAATGTCACTGATTACTCCTGTAGAGGGAATGGGAGCATTAGTTTGTTTTACTACTCTTTGCACCACCTGTTTAGATGTGCTGGGATCTGAACTACATGCAGGTGCACTAAGGTTCACTTTCTTAACACTAGAGGTACTGAGATTAGTACTCCTAGAAGGCACATTTGAGTTCACTTTCCTAGCATTGACAGATCTAGAATCGGAACTACTCAATGGTACACTACGCCTCACATTCAAAACATTGGGAATCGAGTGCATATCATATTTGGCCTTAGGCATTGAGCATGGAATCAAAGGGTTAACTCTCTCACCTAATGTCTTTGGGCATATTGTGATCAAGCATTCTAAGATTTCTTGAGATCGTTTGGCATATAAGCATGCATGTCCAATTGCATTATCATGAGGTTTCTCTAGCTTATCCTCTTCAACAATCTCACGCAGACATTCTAGGCAATCCTTTAGGGATGAGAAGTATGTTTGAATGGCAAGTTTGTTGTTCCTTAGATGAGGAGGGACATATGTCACAGATAAAGCATATTTATTACCAGAGTGAACCTTTGATACAACATTTTCCTCATTGATCATTGGCATTTTCCCTTTTACCTGACCCTTCAGATTCTCAATTTCCTTTTGCAATGACGCTATCTGTTCGTTGTTTTTGTTACGAGTGATTTTAATTGATTCAAATAACTCATTGAAATGACTTTTAACCTTTTCATTTTCTTCTAGAAAACTTTCGTTTTCCTTTTGTAAAGCATTTACTAGGTTTTGAAGATGAAACGTTTGAGAATTCTGAGAATCTAAAGGAGGAGGCATTTGAGAGCCTGTCATATTGTTCGTTTGACCCTTTAATTGAGAGATTTGGGCTTTCAACTTTCTGATCGTGTTACACTGAGCTTGAATCTGTTCATCTCGTTTGTTAATTTGAAAAACTGCATCAAACTCTGGAGCATCTGAAGATGTCTTGATATTTGAAGTTTTGACATTTTCTTTGAGATGTTGATATTTTAGTTGTAGATTAAAATACTCAACTTCTAGTTTAGAAAAATGTTTAACCAAATTGTCGTGATCATCCAGTTCAATTTTCTCATTTAGTTTGGAATTAGTTTTTTCAAGCTCAATGACACGATCATGGGAGACTTTCAGGGCCACAGATAGTTCATGAAATTTGGAAGCATTAATAGAGCAATTTGAAGCAGTGAAAAAGACATCTTGAGCAACACATTCAGTAATAAGATTCTCATTTAATGTATGCAGGTTCTTTCTCTCAATCTCATTATATTTCAGTGCACGCTCATAGTCACTAACTTCAACAACCATTGCATCAAATTCCTTTTCCATTCCCTTAATATCAGTTTCTATCCCTTTTTTAAGACTCTCAAAGTGATCTTTTAGAAGTTTAAAGAAGGGCATGACCTCAGTTAAATAACATTCTTTCATCTGTTCAAAACCCCTTTCTCCTTCAGTTATACCTGTGGGTGTGATCCTTTTCTTGCAAGTTTTCTCAAAATCAACAAATAGTTGAAATATAACGTATTGGCTAATTAATGTCTTGCTTTTAGTGGCAATTGTTCTAGGTACAAGATGCATTGGTGTATTAGGAGGATACACCGTCGCTCTAGGCATTTTCCTAAGGGGAGGGTTTGTTTCAACAATATTTTCCGCTTTCTGCTTATCTAAATCCTTTTTCCAGAAGACTTGTTCGGGAGTCAACAAAGTCTGAGGCTTAAACTTGTTCAATGAAATCCAGTTTTCCTTCTTGTAATCATGAGGAGAGATAATTATGTTTTTCTCTTTGCATTTGGGATCATTTTGTTTCTTCCTCAGTGCACTCAACGCAACTAGGTTTCTGCCTAGGCTTAAGGATTTCATCACCATCATAAAGCACCTTATGAGCATTTCTAGCCTTTTTAATTACCTCTGGATTCGGTTCCTCAACAAGGGGAATGCTATGCTTATCGCTTAAGACTCGATGTTTGGTGACCATGTGAGCAGTCTGAATGGTGTTTCCTTGTATGTACAACTTGTTTTCAAGTTTGTTTTTCAAAGTTTTCAGATTAGAAAAATCTCTCAAGAGTTTTGATTCCTTTGCATTAAATTCTTGCTTAAGCATTTTCACATTTTCTTGAAGTTCTTGTTTTTGTTTAGCTGTTTTAGAAAGTTTTTCTTGCAAGGAATTTAATTCTTGTTTCAATACTTCTTCTCTAAACTTACTTTTTCTAATTACTGTACTCACTTGGACATCCATTTCCTGCTCACGAGTGGTCAACTCAAATTTTGCACGTTGTTCGTAAATAGCAACACGTTCCTTATAGGCATTTAGTTCAGAAATTATGGAATCATCAGGAGCACATGCAGTGTATTCATCAAAGACATAGTCATTGTTGACTGCAGAAGATGCATCACTTGGTACAACTTCACTTTCACTTTGTTTCACGTATTGATCGTATGGGACAATATTGTTATTACCCATATTTTCAACATTTGATTCAATAGTTTCAGTTGATTGTACTTTGTCATGCATCTGTTGCACATCAGCATCATCGTATAGTTTTAATACCTCTGAGATGAGTTTGTCCTTGGATGGGCCAGCTTGTGGTGAAGAAGAGATCTTGGGAGAGACCATTGGAGAGATGCTAGCCATAAAGATTGTGTGTGCAGTAGGTCAATCATCTACATCAGAGTCGTATGCATCACAGTCAGCGACTTGAAAGGCATTTTGATGATTTTGACCTATCTCCTGAATAGGCTGCTCATCCACATCTGCATCATAGGTCTTGGCATTGCCCTCAGCAAGAAACAGCAATTCCTCTTCATCCAACGCAGCACCATTGTCCTGAGCTTGTGCCAGCAACATCTTATCTCTGAAGTAATCAGCATTCTGTGGACGCTTTGGAGATGTGCAGTTCCTTGCAATGTGTCCCTCACCACCACAGTTATAGCATTTGATCGGCTTAGCTTGACCTTGGTTACCATTCCTTCCTCGATTCTGATTGCCCACATAACCTCTACCAGCACCACCCCTTCCCTGATCATACTGTCTTTCCTGAACTGGTTGCACCACGATCCTTCCATCTTTAACAGTAGCTTGATTGTGTGGGTTAGATGCTGTTCTGAGGTTGTTGTTGGTTTGTGGGAGAGAATTCATGTTTTGGCTAATCAGAAGAGCTAGTTGATTAATGAAGCTTCCCACGTGTGCATCAGCATCAGCTTGTTTGTACATAGGATCAGGAATGAGTTTGTGATTACCATTACCCAAGGGTATGACTTGTGAAGCTTTGGTTGTGATTCCGATGTTTGAGTAGAAGGCAGTTGAATCATTAGACGAGCTTGTCTCTCCTGGGTTAGTTTTGAACTGATTGAGAATCAATTTTTCAAACATAGCATGTCTCTCATTCTGAAGGAGGAAGGCATAGAGTTGCTCATAGTTTGTGTTCTTCAATCCTTTAGTAAGCTTCACAGCAGTAACAAACTTGTGCCATTCGGGATTCATGTTGTTCACAAATTTTGAATTCAACTGAATGTTAGGCATAGTCATTCTGATGTTCCTCATGTCATTAACTAACTTATGAAATCTCACATAGTACTCATAGACATTCTCATCTGGTTTCATCTTGAAGTGCTCAAATTCGTCATAGAGTTGGGATTCTCTGTCTTCCATGGTCAGTTCTGAACCTGAGAGAAGCATCTTAACATTATCCCAAACTGCCTTTGCATCCGTGTTATGATTGATCAGCTTGTAGATGTCTTTAGGAAGACCTTGAAGAACAATGTTTGAAGCCCTGATATCTGCATCGAATCTCTTTTTCTCCTTATCATCAAGCTCATCATACATCTTAGGTCTGTCCATTCCGTAAACAGGAGTACCATCTTCATTAGTATCAAGTATATCTCTAGTCGTTTCAACTCGATATGGTCCTTCATCAATGGATTTGAGAATGTTGACACCATTTTCCTTTCCAAGGCAATACAATCTGATTCGTTGAGCCCAAGAGTCGTAGTCAGTTCTGTCAAGCATGGGTGGACGAGTATCTGATCCAGCTGCTTGTACATCCTCGGCAACAGTGGAGATGACAGTAGGGACGTTGGTAGACATGTTAACAGATTATACGGGATTTTATAACTCTATGATTAAACCGGGAAATAGATTCTTTCACGGGATTTTACTAAATCAAGAGAAAACCATAAACAATCACTCAAGTCGCTAGATGATAATACACTAAGTCGCTAGAAACAAATGCACTAAGTCGCTACCAATTAATTCGCAAGACAGCCAAGTCGCTAGAATCCCAAGTCGCTAACAGAAAAACAAGTCGCTAAGTAGTAACTCGCTACAGACCAAGTCGCTAACCAAATTTTTGGCAGCAATTCGCTACACAAGTCGCTAGAGACACAAGTCGCGAAAGAGCAACTCGCTACTGACCAAGTCGCTACCACAAGTCGCTACCCGTAGTGGAGAGTCCACTACTTGTACTTTAACTCGCTAGATCTAACTCGCTAGCTCCAACACTGTAAGTCGCTACAAAAATGTGAAGCAAGTCGCTACCAAGAAAATATTCCGTGAACTAAGTCGCTAGCTTGAAAAACCATATAAACATCACTTTTCAATCCAAAAACAACCCAACCAAGATGATTCAAGCTTACCAAATGAAAACCTAAACACTTTTGATGATTCTAAACATAAAAGTACCAACAAAATTCAAACTTTAACACAAGAAATCAACCAAATGATGCAAAAACCACTAAACTTTTTCAAACTCAAAAACCACCTAAAAACCACTATAGATCCAAAGATGTGCAAGATATGATCTAACCATGGCTCTTGATACCAATTGTAAGATATAACTTTTCACATACACATCAAACCATAACACAAAGTAGCATATAGATGGAATTCTAGAGAGAGAAAGTTAGAGGTTTAGGGAACTTAGTGAGAGAAAGTGAAAGATATTATTATTAGCTCCAACTCTCTACCTTGGGAGGTAGAGAGTATTTATAGTCTTACATAAATCGCCACACTTTGGGCTGTGGATCAGGCATACAGTGGGTAAAGACCCGTCCGTCCTCCACGGTGTTACTTAACTAAATTACTACTTAACTTAAATGAACTACGACTACGAGCTTTCTAACGATTACATATACTTTAGGTGACCGACTCTTTAATACCAGGAATTTCTAATTCCTAACAAAATCTCAGTCTAACTGTCTTATATGCATATCTGTTAAAGTTTTTGAAAAACAAAAGCTTGTTTTGTGTTTAAAGTTCATAGATAAAGGTTGCAGTAGCCTTATTTCATCACTTAACATCAATTTTAGTCCTTAAATCTAGATCAAAGTTCAACTTAGTCAAACTTTCAATTCTGTCAAAAAAGTCAAATGTGCAAAAGGTCAGTTTATGCTCAACTGAGTGGCTTTTCATAGGCTCATTCTTGGGTCATTTTAAGTGAAACTTGTGGCTTTTAAAACTTCTACTGGTCTATTTTATGATTATCATTTTTGTCAAATTTTGTCATTTTTCTATAAGTTCCAAAACTGCCTGTCAACATAGGCTCAATTGCCCTGTGCATTGACTCAGTGAAAGCTGAGTCTGCACAGGGACTTGCAGATAGTGGGAAAAGCTCATAAGAGCTTGTAAGCAGCTCAGCTTTGGTTTAGACAAACTTGGCCAGGTCCTCTTTAAGTTCCATCAATTGTTTTTTAGTTTCTAGCTTAATTAAGTGCTTATTTTTAAGCCCAAAGTGAGCACCTAAAACTGTTTTAGCACATTAGTCAAATTCATCAAATCTGTGTAGATTGCTATTCATAGGATAAGTGTTGTTGTTTTTAGTTCATTTAGAGTAACTTTAGCATATTGTAGCTTCTGTAATCAGTTGGTGGCTTGTTGTCTTCATTTGGCTTATTCAAGTGCTTATTCATAAGCACATTGCAAAGCAGTTCCATTTTCTTGTACACAAGCTGCTGTTTTTCCATTTTTCCTAGATTCAGTGCATTATTTTAAGCTTATCTTGAATTTTTCAGATTTTTCTAGGGCAGTTTGGTATTTTTCTTGATTTTAATTAGTTTTTAAGCATTTTTAATTAGCTTTTAATACAAAAAAATTAAGAAAAGTTTCAAAAAAATAATTTTTCATTTTTCTTAAGTTTAGATAAATATAAAAAGTCAAACAAATATTTTTCTAGATTTTTCTTAGTTAAATTTGTATTTTTAAATAATTTAAGTAGTTTTAAATAGTTTTTAATTCCTAGAAAATAGAAAAATATTCAGAAAAATACAAAAATAGTTTTGAAAATTCTCTTTTGTTATTTTAGATTTTTCTAAGTCTTCATTTTATTTTTCTAGCTTTGTTTTATATTTTCTTGTATTTTAGGTAATTATTTAATAAGTTAAAAATAGTTTTTAATTAATAATAATTAGATAATTAGTTATAAAAATAATTTTCTTTTTCTTAATATTTTCTTTTATCATTAGGTTTGTAAAAATATCATTTTCATATTTTTAGGGTTAATATTGATTAAGTTTCACTTTTTCATTTGTACGTTACTTAGTTTTTAATTCAGTTTTATAAAAACATAAAAACAAAAACATCATTTTGCAAATAGTGATAGCGTTTATTTAATATTTTTTATCTTTTTAACTTTCTTTAATTTGCATTTAAGCCTCTGTAATTTGTTGGCTTTTTCTGTAGTTGTAATCAATTCAATCCCTTTTTCTGTTCAAATCTCTCGATCACTATCCGTTTGGTGATCCATTGCATAGCTCGCTGGGACATAACGACCCGGGGAAACACTATACTCCCCAGATCTTCATTGCATTTGTGCTTAAGCTGTTTTAAGTTTCTTACAGTTGGCCATTCACAAGTGGTCAGCTTGCGTGAGAAAACTTGACGGTTTTGCACGGATCATGGGTGAATTTTGAAATATTTTCTCTCAATGTGTGTAAACAACACCAAATGGCTTAGTGGTAAAGTCGTCTTTCAAACAAGAGGTCAATGGTTCAAACCTTGTTATGTGTGTATATTTTGGGGTGGCCATAGAGGGGTTGGAAACGGTCTCGGGATTAATCCTGTGAGGCCGCGTACATTTTAGTCAAAAAGTCGCGCCCTCCCGAGCAACCTGAACATAAAAAACAACACATGTTTATATGTTTACCAATCATGTTTAAATAAGTACGATAACTGTATCCAAAAAAGTTAAATTGTAAGACTACTTACAAATAAGGGTGAGGGATCACCCTCACCTCCACTGATGAGCGCCACCACCATAGTGGAGGGCTCAGACCACGCGCGATGGAAGAAAAAAGTGAAGAAATGGTGAGGCTCCTCACCTCTTCGCTACCGTGTATTTTGCGCCCCCCCCCCCCCCCCCCCCCCAACTATAAACGGACACTAAAAAATATAAACTTTACCATTTTATTTACATATAAATACCTCTGTACCCCATTATTTTTATACACAACTCCAAACATATTGATAACGCTCAAATTGAGTATATTTTTAGGAGCGTTATCATGGTTTTTGTACATTTTATTTGGTTAACCTAATGAACTTTTAGTAATTATATGCACAAAGTTATGTTTTCATGTTTGTAGCTAGCCAAGACAAAGAAACAATCAATAAATGAGGTTTTTTCTATGTACGAAGAATTCCCGAAAAATGAAAGTATCGGGGAGTATATTCGAGAAGATAAAGTCATAAAGTTAGTGGTTTAAAGACTCGAGAATAAAGCACAAGACGGGAAACGAGAAAGAAATGAAGAAAAGAAGCTAAAACGAAGAAATATTGGAAGTCTCATTGTTCCGGACACACCTCTACCATTTTGACCATAAGTTGAGCATACAAACTCCGATTGACCCCGTTCAAGTGGCCACAAAAAGCTGAGAGAAAGAGATACAACTTTTGTTTTTACCATTTTCAGCCAAAGTGCATGCAACCGATCGGTTTTGACCCGTAACTGATCGGTTGGATGGACCTAGTCTTCCAAAGTCAAAATTAACTTTTTCAACTTGCATGCTCCGGCCTAGATCATTCTATAACCCATTTCCCTGACATTTTATGACCCTTTATCCCCAAGCAAACCATTTAATACACCATAAGGGTTGATCATCACCACCATTATCACTCTCAAAAGACCAAGAAACCTCTGCCATTTCTAGGAGTATGGCTAAGTGCTAGATAAAGTGTTTGGGTATAATTTTTCGATTAGTTAGAAGCTTGTAGGTGATTGGAGGTCCAGGATTGCTCTAAATCCTTCCATTACCTATAGTAATCTTACATTGGTAACTTATTTTTATTTTTCAAGATGTTTATGAATACAATGTTTGTTGGATCTTGGTTATTGATTAAATTCGATATGGAGTAGTTTTATTTACTTGTTTGGAATGATGTAGATATTGATAAGGAGTCTTTGGTTTTTAGTTATTTAGAAATATGATTTAGCTTATGAATTTGTTTGAATCGAAACGTGTCTATGTCCTTTGTTGATAAATCATAACCCGATTTATAGGTTGAGATGATTTCTTGTCATGATTTGTTCCAAATGTTAGCGTGCATATATGGTTGGTGTTCCATAATTGACAACTATGGATAAACAACTTAAACGGACTTGTAAAGGTTTAATCAAGAGCATAGGTCTAAAGGCTCTTATGAACAAATTGATAAAAATTATATTTCTAAGAATGGCGCGTAATGAATCGGTTTATAATAACGTTCATAGGTCGAAAGGGTTTGTTAATCTAAACCATGTTATATGCAATTTCATGATATTACTCATTGACTTGGAATGATATGACTTTGATTTGTATGCTATTACTTGGTTTCTAACCGAAACTTCCATACATTCCATTGATATTGATACTAGTTCCAAACAAGTTGGTTCAAATTATTTGATTACATTCTAGTTGAATCTGTCTTATAATTACTTATAAGGTATTTTGGGACGTGACAACTATTTTGCCACTTTCGTGTTACTTGTTATTACATAGATTCTTTACAATTGAAAACACACAAATCCTAAGGAACGAAGCTAACCAATCAAAACTAGCTACATAAGAAAGGGTCATACTTGCTCGTGTGTTCTTAGCTTTATCCGGTAATTCGTGTTATAAATTTAAAACTAGTAGTCGCGAGACACATCAAGTTTTTGGTGCCACTGCCGGAGATTTGTTTGTGTTTTTGTGTGCTCTAAATTTGTGTTTAATCATTCTCTAGTTGTGCCGCCTTTGCTTACGTTAAAAAATAAGGGGCAATTGCATATATACTCAATAAAACTTGCATATTTGCATATATACCCAAAACATGCTTAAGTTGCATTATACATCATGTATAAAAACTTGTATTATGAGAAAATATGCAAGTTTTTTAGTTTTTGTGAGTATATATGCAATTTTCCCAAATAATAATAATAATAATAATAAATAAAT
This sequence comes from Chrysanthemum seticuspe, assembly GCA_019973895.1. NCBI lineage: Eukaryota > Viridiplantae > Streptophyta > Magnoliopsida > Asterales > Asteraceae > Chrysanthemum > Chrysanthemum seticuspe. The sequence continues at coordinate 105,169,998 of BPTQ01000007.1, read as the reverse complement.
AAATAAAATTCTTACCAGCCTCGTCTAGCCGATCGGTTGTAGCCCAAAACCGATCGGCCAGACCAACTTAGCCCGACCAAAACAAATCCAACCGATCGGTTTGACACTCTAACGGCTTGAACATTCTCTTTACAAAAACCATTTTTTTCTTAAGGAATTTCCTCAGCATGTTTTATTTTATGATCATGAAAACATTTTTTTATACAAGGTCTCAAAATGTTGTTGATGTTGTGTTTTTGGTACTGGTTTCATCCTGCTTTTATAATCATGTGCAATAGGAAACTTAAAAATCAAGTATTTCAACTGTGGGTGTTGTTCAAACGAATAACAAAAGTGCTTGGGTTATTTTTTTGTTACAATAGATGATTAGTAGTTTGTTTAGATTATAGCATGTGGTAATATAATTGTATTTTTGAGTGAATAAGTGTTTTAAATCTTAACTACATTATAATGCATTTAGGTCATTCTTAAAAATGAAGTCTTAAAAAAATAAGCCTACATACTTACTATAAGAGGAAAACTTAAAATTCAATACATCCCATTATTCAAAATTAAATGCAGACGTTTCTACTAAGTTAATAACTGTTTCAAATCATTTACAACTCATTATTAAAAACGTGTAACCACTAAAAATCATTATTATCAGTAATGATTATTAAAAACATATAATTGCATCCACTATATAAATACACACAAACATTTCATATCTATCTCACACATATCTAAAACATCCGAGTGAGAGGAAAACTAGACCCGGCTAAACGACGTTGGGAGAAAGAAAGGGATAGAGCTCTGAAATAGTAAACTTAGAGCTAAGGCCGAGTGTACCCGCCGCAATAAAATTTAGTCATAAGGTACTCGTTGCTGCATTGCGCGGGTACTCTGCTAGTATTAATTATATGTATTGAATTAATGTATTTATATATTAAATAGTTGTAAACATAGTTTTTTAACTTATACTCCCTCAGCCCCAAAATAATTGTTCAGTCTGAATTTTTAAATTATTATTTTTTTCAACTTTGACTTTGTTTGTGTTATATAATACCTGATGAAAATTACGGCAATGAAAATACATTTAAAATCAAATTCATTCATATATTTTGCATCGAGTGTTATATATTATAAAAAAACAGTTAAAATCAACGCTGAGAAAGAAAGACTTTAAAAGGTCAAATTTAATACTCCATCCATCCCATACTAATTTTCTATTTTAACTCTTTTAGGTTTTTATTTTTCAACTTTGACCTTAAATATTTTAATTTGTGTTATATAATACTTGATAAAAAAAAATATATGAATCGATTAAATTTTAAATGTATTTTCATTGTTATAATTTTTATTAAATATTATATAACACAAACAAAAATATTTAATGTCAAAGTTGAAAAAAAAAAAAAAAAAAAAAAAAAAAAAAAAAAAAAAAAAAAAACTTCAAAGATCAAAACTAGACAATTAATATGGGACGGAGATAGTACTTATTTTAGAACAAAAGTAGTAATTCTTAAAAACTATCTATGAAAATCTTAAAACTATTTTGAAAAGAATCACAGAAATGTAACATTTATATAAAGGACAATTTCATCTATATCCTTGAAAAATTTCATAATTACATCATTATCCTTACAAAAATCAAAATTACGTCAATGTCCTTTTTAAACTTGAAAATACTCACACATGTCCAAATAAATAATTTATTTATAATTAAATGATTTCAGTAAATGATACTCTAATTTATGTATTAATTAGAAAGTTAAATTACATTTTTATCCTTCTCCCTAAAATCAAACAAACACACCATGCCTTTCTTCTTCCCAGAGTCCATTATATATGCAGTTAGTTTGTGTAATCATGAAAGGCTTGGTGGAATGCAACTCTGTCATTCTTTCAATATAGATATGGGATGCGTAAAGTTATTTGATGATAGTAAACTAGCATAACGTGAATTCGTTCTCATTTTACAATATTATATGATTAATGGCCAATAGGGTTCTCATTTTAATAGATCCAAAATAGCATCAGGTGTGAAAAATATGGGAGGAAATAAGGTTAATGGGTGGAATAAAGAATGTTAAATATGTAAATTATGAAAGAATACTTATCGTGATATCAAGTAAAAAATTTGTTTTGTTACCAAGTCACTAAATCTTAGAGTTACCAAGAAAGACCTCTGGTGTTTGTTTAATCATGAGGGGAAGGATAAAAATGTCATTTAACATTTTAGTTAATATTTAAAATGAAGCTTTAAAGATTGAAATCATTTAATTATAAATATGGATATATGTGAGTATTTTCAAGTTTGAAAAGGATATTTACGTAATTTTGATTTTTGTTAGGATATTGACGTAATTATGAAGTTTTCTAAGGATATAGATGAAATTATCCCTTTATATAAAATCAACCTCTTTACCCCTTAGGCTAGGCAAAATAAGGACCCTCAGGTGACCTTTAATTTTCTTGGCACATAGCTTTCTTTCCCTTGTGACTTATATGCGACCTTTTAGACACAATAAGACGACTCACACTAAAAAAATACCCCATAAAGATTCTTTTTAATTAATTGAAAAAAAAAAAAAAAAAAAAAAAAAAAAAACTGAGTCTTGAGGCCAACCCTTTTGTCCAAAACCATACTCAACGACCATCAACAACCCTCACTCCACAATAAGACGACCTACATGTGACCCACAAAGACCTCCTCGACGACCTCCTTACATAATGTGGGCAGTCTAAGCGACGCGCTCCTTATTCCCTCAACAGCCACGCACCTCCTTAAAACTGGCCGCCAAAAAACCAGCAGCTCCTACAAACACGGCGCCTGTCAGCATGGCAGCCATTTTGTCAAAACTTTACACGCAAGTATCTACTTATCTTCACCTATCCACTATTTGTTATTCTTTAGGGTTTTCAATTTTAATGTTTTGATCATGATAAAATTGAAAATGTCGCTCAAGTTAGGTTTTGGGCTTCAATTTACTTTAGTTTTGCTTCTAATCTTCCTTATAAGTTTGGATCTAAGTTCAATTCAGTAATTTTTTTATTTCTTGGAACATGTTATTGATTCACTGTGATCTTTCATGTGTAAAACCTGAAGATGATTGGAGTGTCATGACCATGGTATATTTCTTATACCATGAATGAGCATGTACCTCTGTTTTTGGTTGGTTTATGGCTAATTATTTTTGTTTGGGGTTTTTTTGGAAATTTAATTAAGAGAAATTTTTTTATATGAGCCGTTTCTATCACCACTTTACCATAATGCACGTCGACCAACTTGTTTTCTAAAATGAACTTTCAAGCCGGGCGAGCTCCTGGGCGATCTGACGAGGCCATTTTGTCTAGGCGAGAAATTAATTTGGGGCGAGGAAATAGGCGATGAATCAGGCGAGTGAAAAATTATTTGAGAGAGGAAATCAATTTGGGGCGAGTGAAAAATTGGGGCCAATGAAAAGTTGTTACAAACTTGCAATACATCATGCAGCAAAACAAACCCACCATTCATATGATCGCCCCAAAAAACAAATGATTTAACGCATGCATAATCATCCACGTCATCATCATGGTTTTCAAGAAAAACAAATTATAACAGTAAACTAGAGGATGGACCACTTAATAGTAACATGTTTAGCTCATACAAATATTAAAGCGAGACAATGACATGTTTAGTTCATTTTGGTAAATAATGGGAAAAAGGTTTACATTGGTAAAATGAGTGTATAAATTGTCCATTTTAGTAATTTGCTTTTTAATTAATTTGTTTTTCTTGGACCTTATAATCTTTATACAAAATTTAATAGAGATTATGGTTCCTAGAGTTTGAATGGCTTTATTGAAGTACATATTTTGTGTGTCTTTATCCATTCTTCATTTCATTTGGTATACAGGTTAAGAAATAGGTTACTGAAAATAGGGTTAATTGCTTGAAATATTTCATATTTGTCATTCTTTGTTATTGTAGTATTAAACTTTTTTTCTATTGTGTGTACTGAACTTTCATTGTGTGTATTTCACTATTTGTGACTATTCTGTCATGTAAAATGACCATTTTACAATTCTAAATTTGAAAAAGTAAGGGTAAAATGGTCACAAATTAAAAAAAAAATTCAGTACACACAATAACAAAAAGTGGCAAGTATGATACATTTTCAAACAATTATCCTTAAAAATATGATAGTTATGTGGAGAAATTTTCATTTGCTTACTTTTATTTTGATGCTTACTGTGACAACTCGTATTTTCAGGTCATTTCTCAAATCACTATTCAAGTTTCACTATTTCATCATTTATCGTAAACTAGGTTTACGAGTATCAAATTCGCGTTAATGGTTTAGCTGCGAATTCATGAACAATCATCAAGGACATTTAATATAGACTAGGTTTAGTCTACATTTCATTGGCATCATTATCATCATGTTAGTTCATTCATGATTTTGCATTTCACATTAAACGGGTAATTTTCATATTAAATAAATGCTATCGCGTAATTAATTATTTTGAACATTTGATCCGTTACTTCCAAAAATCATCCCGATATATTTTTATACTCATAATAAGTTTATAAAAATATTATTGTTAGTTTACCCAGTGTTTTAAATTTATTTGGTACATAAATTGTTATATTTATATAATTACGACGGTTTTCGTAAAAACTACACGATAATTATTATTTCACTCAAATTTTGCAAGAAATGTATTTTTATAATTTTTATGACTTCAATATATTTTATCTTGACCCGTTAAAATTTATTTTTAGTTAACGCTACCCTAAATGCTTAAATATGCATACAAGTTACTAATTATCTCCAAATAACTTTACATCTACTTTATTTTTACACATTTAAATATATATATATATATATATATATATATATATATATATATATATATATATATATATATATATATATATATATATATATATATATATATATATATATATAAACACAAATTGCAAACACACCCTTGTCGACACAAGGGTGAGTCACAACACAAAGACACTAAATATCTAACTTAATGTTTCACATATATTCATTTTATATTTCACTTAACACATAGTTAACATTATCTCTAAGTGTAAAAGATCAAGTTCCTCTCCTCTCTTCTCTCCATTGAACCGGCCACCATAGAAACAAGGAAGGAGATCACCAAAAATTTTCAAGTCAAGTTCATTACAATCTAGTTACACTCTTAGTTTAGGTTTTGAAATAAAAACCTAGGGTGTTAGGATTAACCTTTGTTCATAAACCTCATCAAGTTATCTAGTAAGCATCTCATGTCCATTTTTCATCTTTCATATTTATTTTCATATTCATTTCATCATATTTGAGTAACAACATGCAAGTCATATGATGTTTGTACCACTTTTACATTGTTTTAAGAGTAATATATATTTGAGTCATCCTATAATTATTCCTTGTAATATAGCACTCTTGGTGATGTCTAGGAACCCATGACACCCTAAGAAGGTGTATGGTAGGATTAGAATAGCTTCGGAGTTGTTTTGAATGGGTTAGAATAGGTTTGGCGCGAGAAAAACTCATTTCGACAAGTTTTATAAAGGGTCTGTCCATATTTTTGAAATCTGGAATTTTCGACAGTTGATAAAAATATTTGGGCTAGATATTTGGAAAATATACTTTAAAACGAAAGCGTGGCCGCTTGAACGGATTAAAACGGAGCTATAACGAAGAAGTTATGAATTTTTCAAGTTTGACGACGAAAACTAATAATTTCAGCATGTAAATGTCACTTTTTACGAGTAAAAAATGAGGCTTAAGCATTATGAAATGTGTCGACTTATCAAAAATATATTAGTATACTTTAATACGAATCTAAGGATGTAGAAAACGTAGAAAACGGACTTGTAACGATTAAATTACACGCGTTAAACAAAGTTGCCGTAACTTTATTATATAAGCAACATTAATATATTTTCTATTAAGCATAAACTACGGCAACGAGGGACCATGTTGAGGGTCGTTTTTAACAAGGATATAGTACTTTTCATAAAATGATGTCTTCTAGTAAAAGTAAGTTCGCCTAGCCTATTTTCCAAAATGTCCAACCGTTCATCGAGCGGAGTTGTAACGAATGAAATATAGTCACTTAAACTTTGCCGAAAACCATCCTTAAACATATTTTGGATACAAGTACCCTACTTTACCTATGTTTTTCTCCGTGATCGAGACCTCTATAATAAAAACTTAAATGCTAAAACTTTGAGATAATGATACGAGCTTCCCAAAACCGTTGAGTTTGTTTCCTAACGCTCGACGTGCACCATTTTACGACTAGATTTTAGAGGCCGTTTTAGTCACTTACATGGAAATTTCAACGACATTATTTTACGACGAAAAGTTATAATCTCTTAATAAATCACTAAATGAGTATCGTCAGATATCATTTCAACATAAATTCATGTAAGATAATTTAAATATGGTCAAGACGTTAAAAGGTTATTTTTCGTCGAAAAGGATTATTTTCAAAAATTCATAAGTGGTATAAATATCATCCGAATTGCATGCATAACATTACATCATGACTTATTATATATCATATCATTCAAAATAGGTCGCAGTTAGAGATTCACGCTACATTTCGGTGTACTCACTTTTGTCATCGCATCATTGTACCAAGTGAGTCATAGCCCCTACTCTTTTAATTGTTTTGAATTACTTTTGGGGGAGATACATGCTCAACAACTTTTATGACATTCATAATTATTTGAAAACTATATGTTTATCTGAACTGAATGTTTAGTCATATTCTATATCATAAATCATTGAGCTAAATGTCTTGGTATAATCATTGAACTAAATGTCGTGGTATAATCATTGAGCTAAATGTCTTGGGCTAATCATTGAGCTAAATGTCTTGGGATTATCATTGAGCTAAATGTCTTGGGATTATCATTGAGCTAAATGTCTTGGGATTATCATTAACTAAATGTCTTGGTATAATCATGGAACTAATGGTCTTGGAATAATTTGAAACAACACTCACATGTGTTATATCAAGTAACTATTGATACATTAAGTTATGCACTATTTTGTGAATTCATTTGACAATTTCTGTTTGAACATAAACTATACACATTTTGGCAGTGGGTTGTGAACACACAGGTTGCAAGTTTTGTATGGGCGGAACTTGGAACTGAGTGGATTTACAATGCCTTTGCTGCATAAACGATTTTGAAAGGCTTTACATTTCAACTCAAACTCTATGAACTCACTCAACCTTTGCGTTGACACTTTTTAGCATGTTTTATCTCAGGTATCTAAGGCATTCACTTCATGGCATGCATATGGACACATCATAGAGTCGCGGTGACGACGCGTCTCACTTGGGTTTTATGAACTTTAAAAACATCGTTTGGCTTGTATCAAATTTATTTCCGCACACGTTGATTTTTATTTGGGACCTATACTTTGTAAACTCTGATTGTTTTATTAAATCAAACGATGTTCTTTTCAAACGACACTTTAGGTCGTTTAATATAACTGTGATTGTGATGCTATGACAGTCAACCCCCAGGAATTCCATTCCGCTGCAAAACAGGTAATTTGGGGGTGTGACACTTACCAATTGACAAATCCCCACCATCCATCTATTTTGATCTAATAATAGGGATTAACCTAAGATTTAATATGCTTAACCTTAATTCTCCCAACTATATAAAGCCATTTCTTCTTCTTCTTTTTTTTCATTCGCTTCATTGTATTCACACAGTTACTGTGTGTTGTTCTCCCAACATGCTCTCATCCTTTCCCTCCAAAAAGTAGTTAGTCCAATCAACTATTACTGTTTGATCTTCACCAGTTGGATCACCATCACCATCACCATTCCAATCACCATCACCATTCCGATCATCATCTCATCATCACCTCCCGGTCATATCATCCTTTTTTGTATGCCTTCTTTTGATTTGAATGAACCGTTTGGTTCTGAAGCTGATTTGGTTGATGTTGTTGCGGTTGATAATGTTATTGATCGGTTGTTAATTATGTGGATCAAGTTGTTAACATTCTTTCTTATTAAGTTGCACACCAAGTGTTTGATGAGCTGTGTGAGTGAAAAATGTTTGATAATTTTGTTATCTGCTCATGTAATTTTGCTTATTAATTAAGTTGTTAGTTGAATTTTTGTTTTTAACTGCATTTGAATGCTGTTTTTATGTCTGATTGTTGTTTTGAATCTGCTATTTATCATACGTGTAGTATCACCAGTGATATTTGAAGTTGCACTGTATCTTTGTATTATCACTAGTGATATTTATATTATCACTTGTAAAATTTTGTTTATTTGATACTTTTAGTTTATGTTTTATATTGTGAGTAGCATTGGTTTTAGTATGATATCATTTTGGGATGGGTGAATTGATGGAAATTTGATGCATGAAAGGTGTTTGACAAAATGCCTAAGAGAGGGATGCACAAGTTGAGAAGCAATCACATGTTCCTGTTTGTCCATCATTTCATATATAACCAAATCAAAAATATTTATTTGAATAAACAAGCTTTAGAAAATTAATCAAAGTGCACTGTAGTTATTGTAAATGAGTAATCATATCCTATGTTGCATTAGTTGATGCTTATTTTCATTTTTCTGAATGGCTTCCTTTTGAATTATTTTAGTGCGTTTTGTATTTTGCTTTCTCCATTACTCTATATCTGAGGTGATGCACATTTGATGTATTGTTCGATAATTGTGCAGTGACCTAGAGCTTAAGCCACAAGGACTGCTTAGCTTAACGATCGTGAAGGCAAATAATTTGAAAAACATGGAAATGATTGGAAAGTCTGATCCTTATGTGATTGCATATATTCGGCCACTTGAAAAGTTCAAAAGAAAGGTTGTTGATTACAACTTAAACCCTCTTTGGAATCATGTAATTTGGTTAATTGCAGAAGATAAGAAGACCCAGTGTGTTGTACTTGAGGTTACGCTTTTCTCCTTTTTGCTTTTCTGTATTGTTGGTTTCTCAGTTGTATCACAGGTGATATCAAATGTGATATCACATTTAATATCACAAGTGATATCACAGGTGTGTCAGCTTTCTTTTATTTTGTTGAATCAATTGTGGTAATGGGGGATCTTATGATATCACAGGCGATATCAAAGTTGTTTGAGCTTCTTCAATTTTTTTCGTGGAGCTGTTGTGCTTTTCTGAACCACAACTGCAGTTGTTGTTAATTCTTTCATTTGATGGAGCCGATGTTTTGCAAATTGCAATCACAAATAGTTTGGTGATATCGTCTCTTTTTATGCCCCCTACAAAACAAACAAGTATGCTTTTTAATTTGTAATATCTCCTGTGAGATTTCATTATTTTTTGTACATTTTGTATATATTATCACCTGAGATATTTCTCTTTCCAAGTACATGATGATTTTTGTGCCTTTTACTGCAATTGACAATCACAGGAGATGTGTTACTGTTGGTTATGGTCTGCTTAAGAATGAAACTACTGAATCTTGTGTATGGTTACTCCAAGCATTTAAGAAAGCTTTTGTGCGTCATCCGAATATTATTGTAACTAGTCAAGATGGTGCTATGCGAAAAGCAATTGCAGCTGCGCTTACTGGTTCCAAGCCCCGTCTTTGTCATAAATTAGAAGTTACGTATCTCTTGTGATAGTTGGAATTAATTTTTTTGAGGTCTTTGTGAGTTTATGAAATATTTTATCATTTTATCACTTGTGATAAAGCATGAAAATGATGAAATGTTTACATCATTTATGTGTTTACTTGTTTCTGACATGTATCACTTGTGATATTATTCTTTAATTGTTATATATGTTGACCATTTTTTTTGCCGAATCGTTATGTTACTCAAAGGCAATGCTTAATTAATCCTATTCTTGTTTAATTTTGAGAATATGTCATTTTTTATTTTCATAGTTTTCTTCATGAAGTCAATGGTATTTTTATCTGACTTTTCTTTAATATCACTTGTGATACTCTAATAAAATTACCAAAAGAAGGTTATATTCAGATAAACCAAAAGCATTGTTTACAACTGAATAGAAATTACTATCGTTTACAATTTAAGTAGCAAGAGAAAATTACAATTTAAGTAGCAAAAGAAAATTACTAATTGATGCTTTTGTCTTTTTATTTTCTACAACTTTCTTCTTGCCAGCTTTATGAGCATCCCCTCCTTTTGTCTTTTCCCACTTCATTCTTTTTAGTTTGCAGCTTCTTCTTCTTATTCATTCCTCTTCTTTTTTTTCTGCAACTCTCTTTGCTTTCTTACATGCAGTCTGTGTTGTCAGTTCAACAATTACTGTTAGTAGTGTTGGTGGTTGTAGATCCTGTTTTATCACAGGTGATATCATAGATGTTTCTTTCATTATTTGTTGGTGGTGTATCTGTTTCGGTTTTTGTTCTTCGTGTTTTCTAAGCTTAAATGTCTAGAAGCGGATTTTGTTAATTTGCTTGGTATTGTTAGTGTTTTCGGTGATGATGTTGTTTCTTTGCTCACTTCTTCAGTTTGACTTGGTTGTTTTTTCGCGAAGGCCTTTTTCTTTTCACCTTCAACCCCTGATTTTTTGATTCTTTATAGTTCTCTGTTTTATATTCAAATCTGCATAAAATATATACCATATTAGTGTATGAATAGTTTATTGGTTTTTAATAGCATACGTGATATACAAACTGAATAGGTATACGTCATCAAATATCATAGGTGATATACTACCAACAAGCAATCCTTACAATTGTTGTATCACAGGTGATATGCTACCAATAAGCAATCATTACAACTGTTGTATCATAGGTGATATACTACAAATAAGCAATCGTTGCAACTGCTGTATCATAGGTGATATACTAACAATAAGCAATCATTGGAACCGTTGTATCATAGGTGATATACTACCAACTAATACTATAGTCAAATACCGCTTTTAAACATATCGAAGCATGCCTAATCTATCCATTATGCACATATATCTACCACAAATCTACCAAAAGCATGTTACAGTTACAATATTTATTTTAGCCTGTTAAGTCTCTCATATTATCACAATAATCATCTAACTTTTACAACAATCCCTCAATAAACTACTAAAATATACAAAAACAACAAAGTGTTCATACTGTAGAATAAATATTCGTGTTTTTAAGGATACCATTATAACATTCTACTGAAAGTATACATACACATTCTACTGAATGTGTATGTATCACTGGTGATATAACACATAAGCTAAATGTTAAATCAAGTACGCCGCATACATTCAGGGTTTTATCACAGTTAATTCTTCTAAAGGAGACATGCTTATACGTTACAATATACTTTTACTTTTATGAATCTCTGGAGATGGAGTCAAAAATTTGATTGACGACAGAACTGCATTTACTCACAGTAAATATTATATCATCAAAACTTTTAGCAAAAAAAAGTTTAACTATGATTACAAAATAATAACAATAAAATATCAAAAGTGATACTATACATGACATATAATAAATCTTAACAAGTAAACAAAAAAACCTATCAAATAAACAAAAATTTCACAAATGATAATACATATATACAATTCAACTTCAAATATCACTGGAGATACTACACGTATGATACTTTTCACTCACACATTTCATCAAACACTTGGTGTGCATCCATGTATATAAAGTGTTTTACTCAGAAACTCACCCAAATGTAAATACTAAAAAACACAACCTAAAGCATGTCACAATCACAATAAAAATCACACAAAAACAAATTCATTTTTCTGTATTTTATAACAACATTCATCAATTTATTATAACAATCCTTCAATAAACATATAAAATCAACAAAAAATACACATGCATCACATGAGATACTAATAAAACTCAAGTAAATACATAATCATCACATGCATCACACAGTATCATATCAAAAATTAACAAAAAATAAACAAAAATCTTCATTAGTAGCAATAATATTAATAAATAAATACAAAATCACTAGAGATTCTAATAAAACAACTAAATAATTAGTAGGAAGCATCATACCTTCATCTCGAGACTTAGTAGGTTCATTTTTAACCGTTTTTTTTGTGGATCTACTTCTGCACTCGATGATTATTCCATTTTGTGTTTTTTTAACGGTTTAAAAGCGGTTGATTTTGATTTTATAAGGCGACTTTTTATTTTTGTTAGAGAGAAAAGTACGAATTTTGTTGATAGAGAATGTATGAAAGTGAGAGGTCTGGTTTTAGGATTGGTGGGTAAGTTTGCTGAATTGGCAGGAATGGTTCCTCCGTGTTTTTTATTCTTAAAATATGTTTTTTTATCCAACGGCACAGATGCATCCATTGGTATGTAGTGGATAATTGCCTCTAGTTATGTGATTGTTGCATATAAGCCCTTTGGTAGCACTATTGATTATGATGACATCATACATTTTATAGATAAACTCGTTTCTCTAACTACAATGAAATGGACAACCAACTACATGAGGAAACCGGTATAGACCATGTTTAAAACTTGATTCACTTTTATTTCTGTAGATTTATCTGTCCAACATTTTCTATTAGCAAAACAAAGCGACATCTATAATAAGAAAGTTAGGAGTCTGAAAGTATGTGAATAGTCTTGAAAATGTGTAGTGTGCAACTAAAAGTGATTCATTTTGTATGTAGTGAGCACGACTAAAAATGTGTAGTCTGCAACTAAAAGTAATTCACAGCTCGGGTACTCATGTGCAAAATCTTATTAGTGTTACATCGGCACTTTTTAAAGATATTTATGATCTCTGCTGGTCACAGATTTGTGGATTCTTGTTTTGAAACATAATTGCATATCAAGATCGTATTTAATATACAACATCTCTAAGAGAACAAGATCGTATTTAATATGTTGTGGAGTTCTTCGATTTTGTGTACTCAAGGAACATACCCTTAGTTTATGTTATATTAGTGTAGTAGTATTATAAATGTAGATGTAACATAATTGTGACTTGTATTTTGGATGTATGGCTTAACAACATGTAGCAACATCCTTGTCAGGTTCTTGAGTTTTTTCCTTTTCATTTAATGTTACATGTTTGTTCAAATCAGTAATTTTGCTTACCTTATCTACTGGGAATGTTGAACTCGATGGCAGGGAAATGTTCTCTTACAGGTAAATGCCTGAAACTTTTAGTTGCAAATGAATGCATTGTTGGCTTTTCTTCACAGGTTCTAAATCAAGCCACCTTCGACACATAACGGCCTTGTAATTGACCATGATTTGTTGCGCAATAGAGTTTGAGACAAAGTGTAATACTTAACGAAAATAATGATAACACAAGTATGAACAAAGATATAAACTAAAGACTTGATAAAAGTAAATTGTTGTTGTACAAACTTAAACATGACTCGATCTATATAAAGACTATGAAACGGTACCATGTTACTTTGAGTGAAACGTTGCATCGTTTCACATAAGTAACCGTTTCCTAACTGCCTTTTAACAGGCCTTTAACTAACTTAACGAAATGTTAAAGGGGCGTTTGGATACAAGGATCCAACCCATTGTCTTTGCCAGTTTGACCCATAACAAATAAACATAAAATAACATTGTTCCAAATTTAACTTAAAAAAACATTACAAAGGGTTTACATCTTCCCCTTAATTTTTGTAAGTTAAATGTCTTCCATGGTTCTTGTTTCCTTCATGCAATGACGATGAAATCGTCTTCACTTGATGCGTTTCCCTTGCCATATCCGCTTGTGGTGCACTCCATATCCTCTTCCTTCTTGACTTCATCATGGACATACTTGAACCTCTTCTTTGGCTTCTCCTCTTGTGTTTCCTCTACGTACACGCTCGTCTTTGCATCACTAAATGGTACATCTCCGACCATATTTAACCTTGGCTCTCCATGCCCCGACCTACGTGCTTCCTCGTAGTACACTTTAACCAATGCTATGTACTCTCGATAGCATTCCTTTACACTATGTCCGTCCTCCCGAGTCAATCCCAAAGGAATTGCATATCGCCCCACATATCATTAAACGACACATTCATATAGCCACCCATGTCGTCTACGAATTTATACAATGCTAGCAAGTCTATCCTAATCACCCCTATCACCGGTGGTAAATCACCCAACGCATCTATTCTCATATAATCATAATAGAACCATCCCAACAAATCAATAAACTTTCTCCCCATGATTTCCCAATTTTTGAACACCAACTTATCGATTTTAACTCAATCTAAAAACGATAAGAAACGTGGGAATGTATTTACCTTAAGATGATAGAGCGTCCCGTTGAGACTAAGGTACTCATCATCGACATAATCATGGCTTTCATCTTTGTTCATTTCCAAATCCTCCATCCCTTTTATTAGTGAGCACTCGTCACTAGGATCAAGCGACTTATAGTATTCTTCCATATATTCTTGGTGATCTTTAATCACTTCCTCATCACCCTTGTCCACGGCTTCCTCTTCTTTGTCAAACATGTATTTGATTTGACACATACCGTCTTTATAAGTCACAACGAATCCCTGATCTTCGAGTTGGCTCATACTCAACACATTCATTGTGATTTCTGGCATATACAATACGTTAGGAATCACAATTTCTTCTTCCTTATTATCAACAATTGCCTCACCGACACCGTAGGCAACAGTAAATTTCATCACTTTCTCATCTCTTCCCACCACTTTGAATTGGTTTATCATGCGCTTGAATAAATACCTTGAGGGACTCATATGCTTAGCATGAGATTTGCTAACATACCAGATGTTGTTCCAGTTTCCCTGGTCCGTTCCTCTTATCATGAAGTCGGTTTCGACATGTATTTGTTCCGATGGCCAGTTGAAAACTTCTTGCATGTCTGCCTCGTTCTCCATAGGTTTCTTTGGGTCGATTTGTTTTTTGTTTTTGCAGTTCCAATAGAAGTGCCCTTTGACTTTACACAAGTAACACCGAGACCTTTTTTCTTTTTTGGAAGTTGTATTGTTTTCTCCTTGAAACGTGGGAAGCGGTTGGAAATGATGAAAGACGGTTGAGTCTTTTGAAGTATTAAAGGATATAACTTCCTTGAGTTTATCCTTTAATAACTGCTTCCCAAAATTTGATAACTGTTTCTGCTTTTCTTCCTTTTTGTAACCGTCGGTGGTTTCACAACGTTGTAGGAACTTCTTGTTTAACGTAACCCTTGTATCTTTCCTAGATGACTTGTTCCATGAATCGAAACGTGGGCTCTGATACCAATGTTGGCTTTTCTTCACAGGTTCTAAATCAAGCCACCTTCGACACATAACGGCCTTGTAATTGACCATGATTTGTTGCGCAATAGAGTTTGAGACAAAGTGTAATACTTAACGAAAATAATGATAACACAAGTATGAACAAAGATATAAACTAAAGACTTGATAAAAGTAAATTGTTGTTGTACAAACTTAAACATGACTCAATCTATATAAAGACTATGAAACGGTACCATGTTACTTTGAGTGAAACGTTGCATCGTTTCACATAAGTAACCGTTTCCTAACTGCCTTTTAACAGGCCTTTAACTAACTTAACGAAATGTTAACGGGGCGTTTGGATACAAGGATCCAACCCATTGTGTTTGCCCGTTTGACCCATAACAAATAAACATAAAATAACATTGTTCCAAATTTAACTTAACAAAACATTACAAAGGGTTTACATGCATTGTTTCAACTTTTTATTGGCAATTAACTTCTTTTTCCGATGGCAAGTGTTTGATAAAGTTCGTCAGCTAAAGTAATTGCAAATAGGTAGATTAGGGGAATATATTGAAGGCGCTTTAAAGACCCATACGATTAGTTTTGTGACTTTGTCACATAATGTCATGCTGCAGTTTTCAATTTTCGTTGTGAATGATACTATTCTGAAGTAATACTTCAGCTCCTATGCTCCTATCTGTGTATTTATTAGTTAAGCATATCGATTACTTTTGCCTACTTATAGCAAGTAACAATGTGTCACTTAATCTTCACATATTGTCATTTTTTAAACTGTTGATTGCTATTTTGTTAGTATGTAAGAAGATTCATCCTGTCAGCTCCTTTGCCAAGACCGCACATGCTACCACTAGTAGTTACTGCGAGTTGACCTGGAAAAGCCCAGGCAGAAGACCACATACTCAACCTCATTTTGTACACGTACATCTATATGGATACGCACCTGATGTAACTTAATTCTTTACCAACGATATATATCGGTTTTGTTGCCATGTCTATGCGAATACCTAAACTGTTTATACATGTAATTGCATGTATCACAAGATATTTACCTCTTTGACTATATCATCACATTATTGTACTGTAAAAATCACAGTACTTGAGGGTTGTCCTATACCATATATTTCAGCAAATGTATAGTGCAATATGATGGCTTTAATGTTGTTTTAATTTTTATGTGTGTTATGATCAATAGAAAGCTTCAATTATTTAATGCTCAATGATTCATAAAGATGCATCACCAATTGTATAACTCCCTATATGTAAGATGGTAGGTTAATCTTTAACCGGGTTCAATTCTAAAATGTGCGCGACATGCTCCACGTTACGAAATAGACTAAGGCATTGGTTTTAGGCGTGGAAAGACGCGATAAGGCGCGAGGCGTTGCGACTATTTTGAATTCATGAAGAAAGTTTTTCTAAAGAAATGATGAAGAATACATGCAAAGATTTCTTGACTTAATTTCTTATGTATAACACTTTTTAAACTCGATATATACGAAATATGATATAATATATAAATCAATAAATATTTTCATATAGCTTCGTCATAGCTCATAAGACGTGAAGTTTGGTCATGCCGCCATGCTACGTCTCACGCTATTTATAACCTTGACTTTAACACACTTCTAAGGCTTTCTGGGGCTGTTCATACGCACAACCTAGAGTTTTCCTAGTATCTTTAAAGACTATAGCAGGCCGCGCGTTGCAGCAATGGGTACCATGAAATTAAAATATTCAGCAAAAATGTTTTTAGTTCTATAATTTTCAATGCAATAGATATACGGATGAAGACAGTTTTAGCATTGAATAATTTTATGCAATAACAATATTTTTCATATAAAAACTATAGATTATTTATGTGATGTTGTGACAATACTCGGTTGGTAACTGTTACATTGTAGATGTATGAGGTTAAAGTAGTTTACAATGTCCGATAATCGCACGTTATCATTAAATAATAATATCATAGCGAATTTTAAAAATCAATTACATTATATAAGAAAATTTAGTTTTCTAAAAATAATATTTGTTATATTTGTCCCACATAAATGGATAATATAAGTAAAAGAGTATTTATAAAGATAAAGAAAAACTCAATATTCAAAAAGTCAATATGGGTAATTTACAGAGTATAATAATTACTATACAAAAATATAAATAATAAATATTAAATATATAATAGCACTTGGAAATTTGCACCTTTGCATTCCTTGCCTGAAAAACTCGTCCATTTTTTATAAAACAAAGACTGGTAAGTTTTATCAAACAATTTATAAAAGATGTATATATTGGTTTCAAGGCACTCTTGGCTTTAATAACATCTTTTGAACATTGTAATTTAGGATGCATTTGAAATTCTATTTATTTAATATTATCGTTTTAGGACGACTTTTATGGGCTAGCCGAACTGGTGGTGACTCCGGTTCCCTATTGAACCTGTTGGTTTGATCTGCTTTATTAAAATCATATGTACCATTAACTTATTTATATATAAATGGTATGAAACTTTGTGTGTTTTATTAGTTTATACAATATGTATAATAACAAGTATTTTTCATATTATGAGTGTTTTAAAAACTATATTTATTAGGTCATTATTATTATAGACGTTTTTTTTTTCTTATATTAAATTATATTTTTTAAACAAATATTTCTATATAAAGTGCTTTAAAATGTTGCAACCAATGTTATTATAGATATACTTATTAAAATTTGCTATTATAAATAAGTGTTGAATCTTAATTTTTTAAGCCTTTTTTTAAAAAAATATCTCAAAATGCTTTATAATGTATTATAGATGATTATCGACATACATAGAAGATTGGCTTTACAAGGAACATGTGCCATCTCTTATTCATTTGCACCACAAACCTACACATCTCTGTCCTATGATTGTGGACATACATAGAACTATAGAAGATTGTCTTTACATGGAACATGTGCCATCTCTATTCATTTACATGGAACATGTGCCATCGCAAGTACTTGTGCGCCTAGCTATTAAGTCAATGGTACATCTTTGATTTTTTTTTTTTTTTTGTTGTGGGCGCGCAGAATATACGAGTCATGTCATTGTTTGGTCATACAGAAAGTGGTGGATGCTGCACACATACACAATATACAAGCAAAGGGAGAGATTCATAAGGAATCTCTAAAATTTCAGTGAACAGGGGAGCGCATTTGACAATATCTCAGGAACATGGGTTTATATAATAACCAAAGAGAATCCTCCATATCTCAGCATACAATTTACTCAAAACCAAACCAGATCGATTACATAATATCATTACAAGATAAGATCAGCATACTACGGCTGCTTATTGCTACATCAACTTTATTAAAGCCTAACGAGCTACTTATTTATGCTTCGATGGATGCGCGCTATACATAAAAACATCAACGTCATAAGTACTCGGCTATTTAACCATCACATACAATTATGCCTTACCAAACCGCTTCCTGTAAAATGCAAGTAGGTGTTCTCTTGGAGGCAAGATTTCCTTGACAGCGTGTGAGTTGATGAAGTTATCAGCCCATTCGTGTATTTTTGGAAACTTTTCTTTCGTGAAAAACTTTATTTCTGTAGCTTCTTCGATAATTCCAAGCCAATAAGCAATGAAGTCAGCAGCAATGTCAACAATGTTAATGTTTTCACCTCCAAAGAACTTTGTACCCTTAACTTTGAGTTCATTTTCTAGTATCTGCAGTTGCTCACAAGCTTCTGCGATAGCTTGCTCATCTCCATTGCTAGCAAAAACCTTATATATCGCAGGATTGCACTGAACAAAGCGTCTAATGCAAAATCAGTTCTTGTTATATTATTAGTGAAATATTAATTGGGCGTACGTACGGATATTTAATTAACCGGCGATATTATGCGCAATCAACTTAGTTAATTTACCTCATTAACCAACAAAAACTATCTTAATCAAGGTGGACAAAATTCTAAAACTCCATATCCATTAACTTTGACTCCTTTTAGAGAAACATTGTTAATATGCAAAAAGAAAATGTTGAAATCTGTATATTTAAGACATGGCCAAGGGACTATTTGTGTAACTTGTGCTTTAGTTTAAGGTGATAGTTGGCGACAGAGGATCTCATTCCTATATTTTTTGTTTTCCATCTTTTATTTTCCTATCATACTCCGTACTTCCATCCTTCACCTAGCATCTATAATTCCATATCAATATTATATTGTTTGGTGCTACTAATACGTTTTTACTGTTGCATCTCTTATATATTACTGATGGCCGATAATTTTGAAAAACAAAAGAATATGATTACCTTATCATCAATGAATTTGGCCCAAAAACGAGCAACAGCTTTTTGATAAGCATCTTGTGGCAAAAGTGGAACACCTTTCCAAACTTCATCAATGTATTCAATAATCACCAGTGACTCATTGATGGGTTTTCCATTATGCAGCAACACTGGCACCTTCTTGTGAACAGGATTATACTTCAAAAGATCAGCACTCTTGTTTTTCAAGTCTTCTTTAATAACTTCGTACTTGACACCCTTTAGATTCAAAGCAATATCCACTCTATATACAAAAGGACTTCCTCCTGTGGAGCCATACAACTTCACTTCATTAGCCATTTTGCTCTTATGGGATTATACTATTATAGTTGGTAAAAGATTATTTAGGTTTTATGTTTTGGAACGGTTGCGCTGGTTTTTTTTTTTTTATGGTTTTGGATTATATACTAGGGGGCATGATATAGGGACCCCTATAGGGGATGCTACGATACACACGCATCAGGTTTGTATTGTGTATATAGCGGTGTTGTATTCTGTGTTTCGTGGAGTATATCTCATATACTAGTGGAAAGTTTTTGGGTGTTATTTTAAAGGGGCAATTTCATATTTCCTCACTTTTTAGTTTGGAAATTTCATATATACTCAAACATGCATTAAAAACATTGTACATTATACATTCAACACTTGCACTTTGAGTATATATAAAATTAATCATGAAAGCAGGGTGATATATGAAATTAATCATATTTTAAAATGTACTATGTGCATGAAAAGTTGTGTTGGAATTGGCTATCATCAAAAGACGGGCTAAATATGTTAAAAAAACAATAATAAATAAATAAAAAGGAAGATCGGCTAAATGCACACGGGACGTTCGCACTCTTGACAGATGGATTGATTAGAGCAATGTGTGGGTGTCGTGACTAGCTAAATTTTTTTATTTAGCTTTATAACAATTTTTTTTTACAACCTTTCTCATCACAACTAATCACAACTTATTTATGTAGGTTACATCATTTTTTATTTTAATTTTTTTATTCAATTTTTCAAATAACATAAAATTCATTTATAAAAATTAAAAATACAATACAGCATATTTAAAACATACAAAACTTAAAAAAAAGATACGAAAAAAAAAAGAAAAAGAAAAAGATACTCAGTTTATCTTAAATCCCTAACGTTTTATCTTTAATCCTCCTATCTGGGGTAATTTTCAAAACCTCCCAACTAGGGGTGTCATAAATCCCGACCCGACCCGAACCCGAATAAGGATATTCGGGTCGGGTCAATCGGGTTCAAAATCTAATTCGGGTCAATCGGGTCAACCCGATTAACCCGAATACGAAATAGGGTCGGGTATCGGGTTCAAAATACTTTGCCTATTCGGGTTCGGGTCAACCCGACTGACCCGAGTTAGTCTTTTTTTTTTTTTTTTTTTTTTGGGGGGAATTGCATATATACCCATTAAAACTTAAAAACTTGCATATTTCCCCATAATACAAGTTTTTATTGCATGATGTACAATGCATTTTAAGCATGTTTTGGATATATATGCAAATATGCAAGTTTTAGTGGGTATATATGCAATTGACCTTATAAATTTTTGTCTAAATACGCTAGTTAAATAGTCCATGTAATAGCTTGTAAACTTTGGCCCATTTCACATCCAATTTTTAATGTCAGACAAGCTTATATCAGAAATAATGAAACTTCCACTTTCAATTCCAAAGAACCAAGAATGAGTCGTTCCACTATTATTAATGTTCTTAGCATAATAATTTTGTTCTTTTGTCAAGTCATGGTAGCCTACTGATGCAAGTTGCAAATTGCAGTTTTGTTGCAAGTATACAATAAGACTAATGCAGTTTGCGAGTCTCGAACAAACAAATGCAACTTAACTTTTCATTTGGTAACTAGTTACCATGCATGATTGCATGCATTTGCAACAATCCTACCCTAATAACTGAATGCAACAAACATATTATGTAATTTATAAGAAATCAAATTCTGAGATTTTACAAATGGTACAGACCCGAACCCGACTTGACCCGACCCGATTTGACCCGAACCCGACTAACCCGAGTTCAAATAGGGTCGGGTTCGGGTATGTTATTTTTTGCCTTGACCCGACTTTGACCC
The DNA here is from genome assembly GCA_019973895.1 of Chrysanthemum seticuspe. NCBI lineage: Eukaryota > Viridiplantae > Streptophyta > Magnoliopsida > Asterales > Asteraceae > Chrysanthemum > Chrysanthemum seticuspe. The sequence goes on along the minus strand of BPTQ01000007.1, from coordinate 105,148,406 downwards.
GATCCGAATTGACCCGAACCCGACCAACCCGACCCGATTAACACCCTACTCCCAACCAAGAACATATTAGAAGCTTCTCCCACCAAAGCGTTGTTAAAAAATAGTCTTTGCATTCTCGAGATTATCACTGTCATTTTCTCCGCTTGTATGCTGCCAATGTTTGTAAACATCGTTGAATTTGGGGTAATTTTTCAAAACCTCCTAACCGTGAGCATGTTGGAAGCTTCTCACACACACACGCAACTTCTTATCAAATTCTCTCAATAATGTCTCAAGATAACTTATCCTAACAATTTCCAAAAGAAAAAAACTTCTCCCAAAAATTTCCCGAAAACACGGTTAACACTCCACCAACATATATCATTCCGTTTTTCCCAACGAAATAAGAACCGGTTGAGGAACAAGAAGACATTTGTTTCAGCTTACTGAGGAAGAGCAACGACTACTTCTTCGGGATGAAGAAGTATTGATAGAAATGAAAGAAAACGAAGCACGAGAGGAAGTTGTTCGTAGGGAGCAGGAAGCAAAGGAAGAACAACACCGCAAGGAGAACTTGTTTGACATTTTGTACAACGAGTGGGAAGAGAGCACGTTTGTATAGGGGTATACTCAATGTTCTAAAAGGCGTAAGGCGTGGCATGGCGGCATAGCCACGCCTCAAGCCTTACGATCCTTTGCGAGGCCTTTGCGTTTCTTAAGGCGTGCATAAGGCGGCAAAAAAATATTTATATATTTATGTATTTATAATTTTATATCACTTTTTAAGAGCAATTTCAAATACTAAAGCGCAAATCCCAAATAGCCAGGCCAAAATACGAGGCCCAAGTAGGAATTAAGTTTTGAAATTACGAGGCCCAAGAAGGAAATAGCCTAAATACTAGAAATTCAAGCCCAAATCCGTAAATCCACTAAATGCTTCTAAAAATGGTGTCACGCCTTACCAAAAGGCGCGCCTTTTCACGCCTTATCCCACGCCTTTTCACACGACGCCTTGACCTCGCGCCTTGGTCCATTTCTTGGCGTCGTGGCCATGCCTAGCGCCTTGGCGCGCCTTTTAGAACACTGGATATACTTCTTACGACGAGGGTTATAACACAGATTAATCTCTGTGTTTTATTTAATGTATCGCAGTTTTATTTTATGTATCGCAGTTTTATTTTCTTTGCAATGTAGTACTTTATGTTTTGTTTATGTAATAAATATAAGTTCGTCTTCTACTTTGGTTCTTCGTACTCGAAAATAAGTTACCATTCATTTAACTATTAAAATAAAAAATAAACGTCTGATACTCCACAACCGATTAAAAAATAATAAAGAAAAGGAGGAAGCTAGAAAACTAAAATTTTAAAATGTTTGATACAAACTTGGGCCCCACAACCGATACATTGTCAGTTCATTTGATTCGTCGTATACGTGAGGAGGTGCCCTTTGGCGAACGGTGTCAAGCTAGACCGGTACGGTGGCGAGCCACGACGAAATGACCATGTCACCATGACGAGGGATGAGTTCCTCCATATCGAATGCTCTTATATATGTATTACTAGTCGGGTACCCGCGCACAGCGGCGACGATAAATATAGTTATATGTGTTTGCTTACCCGTTTAGTGAATTCGTTTCACAACACTTCGAATGTATATGTGTTAGTTGTAAGTGTTTGTTTGGGTTACCCGTAACTTTCCCGTAGCTTTCCCGCGACATCATTATTCCCGCATATAGAAATACCCTCGCAATCTCTTACGCGTCAAACAGTACCCCAAAAGTATATGATTTTGACGAATCAAGATTATATTGATTGAAATAAATGAAATAAATGTTAAAGTTGTAAAAATTTGAATTAAAATAAAATAAACCCATTAAAAATATAAAAACTAAAAACTCATAAAAATATATCAAAATAGATGTTGAATTAAAGAGCATAAAACTTTAGAAAATATGGTGAAATTAGATTATAAAAAAAATAAGTAGATAAAAATATATTTTAATTTAAAAATAAAGATGAATTTTTAGTTGAGAAATGACACATGTCATTTTATAATTGGAGCTCTTTATCTTAATTTTTAGTGGTTAGGAGTTAGGTTTGGAGTTTGTTAGAAGTTAGGCTTGGAGTTTGTTAAGAAGTGACACATGTCATCTCATGATTGGAGCTCCTTATCTTAATTTTTTGTTAGAAAAACTCTTTCCATAATAAGCAAGTAAAAAAGTCTGAATTTTTAAGCCTTCTAATTTTAGAAGGCCTAAATGCATTATAAAGTAGTATAAATATATTGAAAATAGTCAAGGATCAGTAAGAGGGCTAGGTATCGTGTGGTGCCGTAAGTGGTGCCGTGAGAAAAAGTGGTGCCACCTCAGCACATTTTTTCTATGGCACCACATTTGGCTATAACACCAAAACATCCTCCCTAACATAACATCAGTTTTTGTGGTGCCGTTGACATTTTTTTTTTCATTTTCATTTTTTTTTTACTTAACATGTGATTTTTTTATTACTCACGACAGTTTATTAGTTTTAACTAATAAAAATAATTTTACTTCTACAAACCGAGTACAAAGACATAGTAGTAAACTCATTAGACCCAAAAATTAATCAAATATTGTTGGGCTTTCTAAACCAACATGATCTATTGGGCTCAAGAACTAATTATATACAAACACTAACACTTTAGGTTTTACTCCACTTTTTGTCGCCTCCATCTCAACAAACCTGCAACAACAAAAAACAAGAAGTGCAACGTCAACAAAAACAACAAAAACCTACAACTCAACGTGATAATCCGATATTTTGTGTCAAAACGCAGCCACAAATACACTCGAAAACACAAAAGAATAAAAAAAAACAAAAAAAAATTGCCCACCGCGTGGGCTGGTGGTGGTGGCGCGAGGCACTAGCAGCCAAGGCATGGTGTGGGTTGTCGCGCCCAAGGCTCGTGCCGAAGGCTATGGCTCAAGCCATCAGCTATTGTACCCGGGCCTCTAAGGGTCGGTTTATTGATTGCTCTATTTTGATGTCACATCAAAAGATGATGCCAAGATTTACAACCCCAACCCACTTGGTGGGATTTCAATTTCTATATGTCCTTTTTTATTTTTAAAATATTACTGTATTAGCCACAAGATTGTCGCGTGTTATGTTTTATTTTTGTTTATTTTATTTAAAAATACTTTATTTTATTCAAACTCATTTATAAAATATAAAAATTTAATTTTAATTAATTTTCTGTCTGTTTTTTTAACACCATTTTCAATTTCAAATCCAAATCCAAAATCTCGCTTACATATCAAACGTATATAATATTCATTTACATAGTGCATATGGTCAGGTTGTACGTGCAGTACATTGAATATTTACAGAGCTATGCTATGATTACAAAAAGTTTATAAAAAAAACATTCATAAAATATGATTGAGATCCTTTAAAGTTGGTTTTAATATAATAAGTCTTGTTGACTAATCATGAACAAGTTAAATAAATAAATATTTTTCTTCTAAGTAAAACTAGAGGCTCACTTAGGCTAACCACAGTGGGCAACCGAAATATCGGTCAAGCAATGGGTTGACCAACTTTAAAGTCGGTCGAGCCCAATGTGGGTAAAACTTTAAAGTCGGTCGAGGGTGTTGATTTTGGAAATATAGGTCGAGTTTTTGTCCGATTATTACACTTTTTTTTCCTTACATAAAATAAAATACAAACAACACAAAATATTACACACACTCTGCTTCAAATTTAAATTAAATGCTACAGTACGAGTGGGAGGATTCAAAATTCAAATTCAAAAATTTCCCTATATATTTGGTTCCCATACACACAACTCATACATACAACTCACACACACAACTCACACACAGGTTCTCAACAATGTCTCGCAAAGACTTCTTCCAACAATTCCTCAGTCACCACGACTTCTCACAACAATTCTCCAGTCACCACGACTTCTCACAACAATTCCTTAGTCCACACGACTTCTCACAACAAATCCCCAGCTCCAACCCAACGGAAAATGAAGTTTATAACACTTTACCGGAAGATATCTTTCTGGTATTCCCAATGGAAAATAAACCGGTTAACACTCAACCGGTTGTGGAACACCAACCCAATCCGTTTAATCTTACTGAGGATCAACTCCGACTACTTGAGCAGGATGAGGAAGTCAGGAGAGAAACATAAGAAAGAAAACTACGTGAGGAAGTTGCTCATATGAAGCAAGAAGCAAGGGAAGCCCAATACCACCATGATAACTTGTTTGACATCTTGGAAATAGGGTATGAAGAGGACAAGATTGCTGAGGCTTGGGAAGAATTATATGACGAGGGTTACAACTCAGACTTTTCGTTGTAATTTGTATTTTCATTTTTATTTCCGTATCGTAGTTTGTTATTTTGTAATTTGTGTTTTCAATTTAATGTTTAATTTATGTAATGTTTTGTTTTTAATGAATTTTAAATTTGTTATTTAAAATAATTAAATTTAAAAAAAAAAAAATAAATAAAAATAACTCGGTCACCGGCTGTAGCAATTTGGTCGTGTCTGGTCATCGGAGAGAGAAAGCTGGTGTGGCAGGGTGACCTCAGTCACCGACTGTGTCCAGCCTTATGTTTTACCTCTCAATACACATAACATGACCTATCATGTTGATAGCAACTTGAGAATATTCTTATCGTTATGATAAAAGCAATTTTACCTTTAAATAATTAATTAACGTATTTTTTAAAATTCATAATAGTTTGAAGATAGCATGGTAAACTTGACCAAACTCTCAAATCTATTAACTTGGATTAATTTATCAAACCAGGAGAAGTGGAAAATGAATCTGAGGCTCATTGACTTTGATTACGTAGATGCATACGCAACGTTGAAACATAGAAACTTCTTGCACCCCCTTGACTCTTCGACAACTTTCCACTTTACTGTACTTGATTAAATATATCGGAAGAAAAAGGTTTGAAAGCATGAAATATGTTGTCAACGGACCATTTGACAGCACGAATGGTTCGGATTATGATTTTGCAAATCATATTAGATGTGATAGCGATTTGCAAATTGTATGGTTTAGGCCGGTCATACATAGAAGACTATGATTGTGGACATACATAGAAGATTGTCTTTACAAAGATTTATGTGCCATCTCTATTCATTCGCACCACAAAACTACACATCTCTTTGCAATAGAGTTTTTAGGCAAGTTTAAAAGGTCGTAGTTTTTCCCCCAACATGTTTTGAAAAGAAAATATGCAATTGCCATAGTATTTCAAAGTTTTGTCGCAAGTACTAGTACGCCTAGCTATTAAGTCGATGTAACATCTTTGATTTTGTGTGTGTGTGTGCAGAATATACGAAACATATCATTATATGGTCACATACCTAGTGGTGGATATGCACACATACACGATATACATATACAAGCAAAGGGAGAGATTCATAAGGAATCCCTATAATCTGAGGGAACGTACAGGGGAGCGCATTTGCAATATCTCTGGAACATGGGTTTATATAATAACCAAAGAGCATCCTCCATATCTCAGCATACAAATTACTCAAAACCAAACAAGATCGATTACATAATATCATTACAAGATGAGATTGGCACACTAAGACTGCTTAGTGCTACATCAACTTTATTAAAGCCTAACGAGCTACTTATTTATGCATCGACGGATGCTATACATAAAAACATCAACCTCACAAGCACTCAACTATTTAACCATCACATACTGACATACAATTATGCCTTACCAAACCGCTTCCTGAAAAATGCAAGTAGGGGTTCTCTTGGAGGCAAGATTTCCTTGACAGCTTGAGAGTTGATGAAGTTATAAGCCCATTCGTGTATTTTTGGAAACTTCTCTTTTGTGAGAAGCTTTATTTCTGTAGCTTCTTCGACAATTCCAAGCCAATAGGCAATGAAGCCAGCAGCAATGTCAACAATGTTAATGTTTTCACCTCCAAAGAACTTTGTACCCTTGACTTTGAGTTCATTTTCTAGTATCTGCAGTTGCTCACAAGCTTCTGCGATAGCTTGCTCATCTCCATTGCTACCAAAAACCTTGAATATCGCAGGAATGCACTGAACAAAGCGTATAATGCAAAATCAGTTCTTGTTATATTATTAACTAAATTGTAAGGGAATTGATACCTACACCACATCTTTTGATGCATGCACCACAATTTGTGCATTACAGTTTGTACCGTACAATACTGTAATGCACAAGTTGTGGTGCATGCATTAAAAAATATGGTGTGAGAATCACCCCTAAATTTTAATTGGGCGTACGTACTGATATTTAATTAACCGGCCATATTATGCGCAATCAGCTTAGTTTATTTACCTGGTTAACCAACAAGTTAATCAAGGTGTGGACAAAATTGTAAAAGTCCATATCCATTAACTTTGACTCCTTTTAGAAAACATTGTTAATATGCAAAAAGAAGGGATACACTATTGGAACCCTCTCTATGGGTCACATCCATAGGGAATATTTCTTTTGTCCTCTCATTTTTTCAGTACAACCCAGTTTTTTGTCAGTTTCTGTTCCGTATTTCTAACAGTTTTAAGCGTTTGGCTTATTAAACTTTATATTTACAGTTCCGCATTTTCAGGTTTATAGCTTTTTGATATAAACAAAATTATAAAAATAAAAAAAAAATAATAATAAATAAAAAAAAATAAAAAAAAAAAACAAAAAAACTGGTCAATCCGTCCCAATAACCCAACCCAAAAAGAATGTTATAACCTGAATATAGTCATGGCCAAGGGACTATTTGTGTAACTTGCGCTTTAGTTTAAGGTGATAGTTGGCGACATACAATAGATATCAGTGGATCAGTGTAGCGTTACGCATCACTTTACTAGAGTGATTCAACAACTTTCATTAATAACAATATATATTTTTGTTTTCTACTTTCTATTTTGCTATCAATCATACTTCTATCCTTCAACTTTAAGATTTATAATTCCATATCAATATTATATTGTTTGGTGCTACTAGTTTTTACTGTTGCATCTCTTATATATTAATGATGGACAATAATTATGAAAAACAAAAGAATATGATTACCTTATCATCAATGAATTTGGCCCAAAAACGAGCAACAGCTTTTTGATAAGCATCCTGTGGCAAAAGTGGAACACCTTTCCAAACTTCATCAATGTACTCAACAATCACAAGTGATTCACATAACGGTTTTCCGTTATGCACCAACACTGGCACCTTCTTGTGAACAGGATTATACTTCAAAAGATCAGCACTCTTGTTTTGCAAATTTTCTTCAATGTTTTCATACTGTATACCCTTAATACTCAACGCTATTTTCACTCTGCATACAAATGGACTTCCTCCAACAGCATACAACTTCACTTCATTAGCCATTTTGCTCTTATGGTATTTTAGTTAGTAAAAAAGATTATTTAGGTTTAATTTGGGTTTTGGAGTGGATGGGTTTGTTTGTTTGATGGTTTTCTATATATCCTAGTGGAAAGTTATTGGGTGTTTAAGATGGAACATTTAACTCAAGAGTACTATGTGCATGAAAAGTTGTGTTGGAATTGGCTATCATCAAAATAATAAAATGTCGACATGGTCGGTGTATGGTACTAGAAAGTTGTAGGAGATTGTGGTGGCAATGCATCGTTTAAAAATTAAAATGGGTAGTGTGGCAAAACTTCTTAACTAACAAAAATTTAAAGTTGTTTGTAATTAGGCTAGCCCCAATAAGGGGTAATCGCCTATCGATCGAGCATGTTGGCGATCGATCGCCTATCGATCGAGTTGCTGTGAGACATGTCGATCGCTGCAAGTTTTACACATATCAATCGTTTGGCCGATCGAGACAAACCATGTTACCGTTTGAAGGTTTACGTTGCAATCCAAACAAAAAAAAAAAAAAAAACATAACCGTTTGAGATAAAAAAAATACAATACAATTAAAACCACCCTATAAATACACAACATACTTACACACTAAACTCACAAATCTCACAATCCTCTCTATCAAAAATCTCACAATCCTCTTTATCAAAAATGTCTAAGAAAACACCACCAACCAAAGGCCGAAAATCCCGTTTGGCACAAAACGTCCCGCATATTTTATCACCGGATCCGAATTTCCGGTTAACCGGTGTCTCACCAATAATCAATTTCCAACCCCCTGCTTTCGAATATCAATCCCAACAAGCTCCACAACAACAACCTAACAATCCATTTAGTATGAATCGTCCATTTGTTCCACCGCAACAAAACATCCACTACCAACAACAACAACAAAGCTACTCCCGTCGAAGCAACCAATCTATGTATGGGTCACACGAATCTGTGTACCGTCCAACAATGGATTCATCAACGTCTTCATATTCAAATTATCAAACATATTCTCCGGTTAACCGTATCAATCTTGAGGGTTTTGATTTCAACGACCAACTATACAACAATCCTAATTTTTATGCTGGAACCGGATCGGGTTATCCGGCTCAAGAGTATCACGGTTCGGGTACCGGTTCGGCTCATGGATCGTATCACGATTCGGTTAACCTTGATGACGTAGAAGAAGAAGAATGTCGAGAAGAGACGTCACCGGTCAAACCAAAGAAACGAGCTACTAAGGCGAAGAAGAAGGTAGTCGAGAAAGAAGGCAAGAATGATTCGGCGCTTTGGTCAAAAGAAGAAGAGATCGCCTTGTGCAACGCTTGGTGTGATGTATCCGAGAATAGTGTAACCGGAAACAACCAAAATGCTAAAGGATTTTGGCAGAAAGTAAAGGTGATGATGAATATAATAAACATATAAATATCAAATAAACGCAGCGGAATCATCACCAACAACGGATCCATATTGCCATATGATCAATCAAATAAAACAAAGATTAGGTTTATACCTTTGTAGCGTGATTCCGGTAATGAGACACCAATCACCTCCACGAATGGAACCAAGAAACCAAAAGACCAATAAGGTTGGTCTTTCCCAATGTGTGAAACACACTACACGTCCAACGAACACCCTTTGATGCTAGTCTAAACCCTTGTATCAATCCTTGCACAAGACTACTATTAGAATTATCAAGGAGAGAAAAACCAAAACCAAAAACACCTAGTGTGTGTGTGTTGTGGCCGTACACCAAGGGGAGGGGGGAGGAAGGTTATGAAGTCCAATGTGTAACTCCCAATCAACATTCATTATAATCAAATCATAATCAATTAGCATTAATGCTAATTGATGTCAAATCTAAAGTTACACTTTAAGCCCTTCAACATCCATAAACCCCACTATACACCCTTATGTAACAAAGGTTATACATAATGTAAATACGATAAATACATTATGATAATGGTGTCTAAGTGTATATGTGTGTGACCCCATAGGCTCACATATGACTAGCCATATAATTATTTATTATGACACGAGCATACTCCAACAGCTCCCACTTGCGACTTCATAATAGATAAGTAATTATACAAGCAATGGTTAGCGTCTAGCAACACGCCAATGCCCCTAGTGATATGTGAGGTCAGTTTCTCAAACATTTCATTAAATGGTTTATATGTCTTATATCCCTTTGTTTCAGATACTATGTTGAATATTAGACATGGATCATAAGTCATTCTAATTTTTCAACTATTATGTTCTCGATCTTGATATTGAACAAGATTACCAAGTGAATTAAGATTCATCTTAATCTCATTTGGGTACGGCCATACAAACATCTGTTCAACTCATCGAGGGGCCCAATAGTATCTAACTCCACACCATGTGGAGGAACAAATCCTATTTTGACTGCACGTGTCATTCATGTGCTTCAAATCATTCCTGATAGTGGCCTTTATAACTACCTTGTTCAGGACAGCGTTTAACCATATCAAGGAATAAAACTCCACACATGCAAGACCTGCTTGCATCTCAAGTCTAAGGATAATAGACATAACCATTTTCGAGATTCAATATATGACGCCGATCCATGCAGTGAATACTCGTAGGTTGGGTCAGTCCAATGCTCATCACCATGAACAACATGTGAGTTTGGCAAAAAGGTCACCAACACACTCACAATTGTCTTAATTTGATGGTACTCCCGTACCGTCAACTGACAATGGACAAGTTTTGAATGAAGAAAATCATTCATGGATTTAAACATGCAAATATAGAATACAGTTGATATGAATGAAAACGATAATAACCATTAAATCAATTCATTACAAAATATAAACTGCTTAGCATTCCAATTATTCAAATACTAAAATAAACAGATCTACATGAGACTACTAGCTGGTCGAAGTCCAATGTTCCTAGCATGCCCAACATGTTTCGTGCAAGGCATAGCTTTAGTAAGAGGATCAGCTAAGTTGTCATCCGTGTGAACTTTTAGAAGACGAATATCACCACTTTCGATAACTTCTCGAATGTAATGAACTTTCCGACGAAAGTGTTTGGCACCCTTTTGAACACCAGGTTCATTTGCAATGATAATGGCACCGGTATTATCACAGTACATATCCATGGGTAGTTCATTGCTGGGAACAACGCCAAGCCCAGAAATGAATTTTCGAATCCAAATCGCCTCCATTGCAGCTTCTGAAGCAGCAATGTATTCTGCTTCTGTAGAGGACATTGCTATCGTGCTCTGTTTTGAACTCTTCCAGTCAACAGCGCCTCCATTCATGATGAAAACGAATCCAGTTTGGGACTTGGTGTCATCACGATCGGTCTGCCAACCGGCATCAGTATAGCAAGTGATACTGAGCTCTCGGTTGTCATCACCACCATAAACAAGAAACATATCTTTAGTATTACGAAGATACTTTAATATGTTCTTAACAGCAGTCCAGTGACATTCACCTGGATTCTGTTGATACCTACTCGTCAGGTTCTGAGCGAACGCTACATCAGGTCTAGTGCACCTTACCGCATACATGATGGATCCCACAGCAGAAGCATATGGGATACCCTTCATCCTTTTCACCTCTTCGGGTGTAGAAGGTTCTTGAGTTTTACTCAATTCCGTATTCGGTTGCATTGGAAGATTTCCACGTTTGGAATCTTGCATCCTAAATCGCTTTAGGATTTTGTCAATGTATGCACTTTGACTCAAGCCGATTAACCGCTTTGATCTATCCCTGTAGATCTTGACTCCAAGTATGTACGCAGCTTCGCCTAAGTCTTTCATTTCAAAACAATTTCCAAGCCAGGATTTTACATCTTGTAGCATTGGAATGTTGTTTCCCATGAGTAATATGTCATCGACATATAAGACTAGGAATACGACATTACTTTCACTAGTTTTCTTTTACACACATGGCTCATCAAAGTTTTGAGCGAAACCAATCTTTTTGATTTCCTCATCAAATCTCTTGTTCCAACTTCTAGATGCTTGCTTTAATCCATAAATGGATCTTTGAAGCTTGCAAACTTTGTTGGGATGTTTAGGATTCACGAAGCCCTCGGGTTGCACCATGTAAACATCTTCGTTTAGGTGGCCGTTCAAGAAGGCTGTCTTGACATCCATTTGCCAAATCTCATAGTCATAGTATGCTGCTATGGCTATAAGAATCCTAATAGCTTTAACGTCAGCAACAGGCGAGAAGGTCTCTTCATAGTCAATCCCGTAGGTTTGAGTGTGACCTTTTGCTACTAGACGCGCTTTATAGGTGTGTACATTGCCATCCATGTCGGTCTTCTTCTTGAAGGGCCATTTACTCCCAACGGTCTTAGCATTAGGAGGCAGGTCAACTTCGACCCAGACTTCATTGTCTTTCATGGATTGCATCTCCGATTTCATAGCACCGAGCCATTTATCGCGTTCAGAACTCGATAATGCAGCTCGATAGTTAGCAGGTTCATCTTGATCCCCTAACTCATGTTCCTCAGCATCGACATAGAAACCATATCGCTCAGGTGCTTGAGGTATCCTTGTGTCACACCCTCGCCGGAGGCGGAAATACGAGGTGTAACGGAAGGGAACATAAGCACAAGATAATAGAACATACCAACGTTAAGATTAAAAAGAAATAATACGCCATTACAATACTAGTTTAGCCGTCATCGGCAAATATATTACAAAGTTTAGTTCCCAAAATGTTGCGTTCTATTACATAATGATTTGTAGTAACAAGTGAAAACTTCATTATGCAAGACCTGGTAGAAAAAGCTTACTAACGATCACCTGAAATGCATGAGAGAAAACGGGTCAACTATGAAAATAGTTGGTGAGTAAACATGTTTAGTAAAATAAGAAAACTCGTATGAAAGAGTCAAAGGTTTCGGTCATCGAAAATAGTCCACAAAGCAAAGGCATTGTGTATCCACTCAGTTCCAAGTTCCGCCCATACAAAACTTGCAACCTGTGTGTACACAACCCATTGCACAAAATATATCGCGTCAAGTAGTCAAGTATAAGCGGTCATAATAGTTCACAATATAGTACCACGAATATAATAATTCAGATATACTACCGATGAAACCAAATTAAGTTGGGTGCCACTACCCAAAGTTATGTTGGGTGCCTCTTCCCAAAGATATACTGGGTGCCTCTTCCCAAAGATATACTGGGTGCCTCTTCCCAAAGATATACTGGGTGCCTCTTCCCAAAGATATGCTCCGAACACGGGAGACTTTATAGTGATGCTCCGAACATGGGAGACTTTAGGTCAAGGCCATAACATGTACGGTTCAATAAGTTCTAACAAATCATAATTTCGTAATTAAGTTCAAGGATTTGATTCGAGTTCACAAGTTCTAGTCAAACAAGTTAATAAAAGTAGTGATCAATTTAGCTCAAGAAAGATTCATGCATTTCGCCCCAAAATATAGTAAAAACGGAAAAAGGGGGTTTGTGATTACTCACTCGATGAATAGATGCGATGACAAAAGTGGTTACACCGAAATGTAGCGTGAATCTCGAAACTGACCTATTATGAATGATATGATATGCAATAAGTCATGATGTAATGTTATGCATGCATTTCGTATGTTATTTATACCATTTGCAAGTTTTGAAAAATATTACTTATCGTCGAAAAATCTTCTTTTGACGTCTTGACCATTCTTAAATCACTTTACAAGTTTTTACGTCAAAATGTCATCCTACAATGGTTTTGTAATGATTTATGGTGAAATTTTCACTTTTCGTCGTAAAACAATGTCGTCGGAAATTTCTTGAAATTGACAAAAATGGCTTCTAAAAGCTAGTCGTAAAATGGTGTACGTCGAACGTTAGGAAACGAACTCAACGGTTTTGGAAAGCTTGTATCAAAATCTAGAAGTTTTAGTACAAGAGTTTTCGTCATAGAGGTCTCGAACATAAAGATAATAGAGGTTAAAAATGGTGATTTTGTCTAATTGTTGGTTAAAAATGAGTTTCGGCCAGGTTTAAACATCCATAAATAATTTATTACAACTCCGCTATATAAACGGCTTGTCGTTTTGAAAAATATGCTCGGTGATCTTGATTTTACTAGAAGACATTTTGTTCCAAAAAGTTCCACATCATAGTTAAAAACAGCCTCCAACATGGTCGTTTCAGCTACCGTAACACTTGTATCGTAAAAATACTATAGTTTTTCAGAAAATAATAGTTACGGCAATTTTATGAAAACGTGCATATCTTTGTCGTTTCAAATCCGTTTTCTACGTATAATACGTCCTTAGCTTCGTATCAAAGTATACTAATATATTTTTGACAAGTCGAAATAATTTGTGAAGCTTAAGGCTCATTTTTGACTCGTACAAGATAAAAATAGTATGCTGAAATTTCAGAAAATTATATATTTCGTCGTCAAACTTGAAAAATTCATAACTTCTTCGTTATAACTCCGTTTTTATCCGTTCAAGCGGCCACGGATTCGTTTTAAAGTATATTTTCTAAATATCAAGGCCAAAAAGTCGTGCCTACAGTCGGATTTTCCAGAAAATCAAAACAAGGACAGAACACATTTTATACTTATCGAAAATAGTTTTTCTCGTACTAAACCTATTCCAATCCCTTCAAATCAACTCCAAAGCTAATCTAATCCTACCATACACCTTCTTAGGGTGTCATGGGTTCCTAAACATCATCAAGACCAACATATATCAAGGGGATAATTATAGGATGACCTTATATATATATATATCTAAAAATCATGTAAAATTGGTATAAACAACACAAATCATGCATGCTTGCTCCAAAAATGAAGAGATACTTATGAAATGAAAAGGAGATATGAAAAATATAAATGATATGCTTACAAGTTAATATGATGAGGTGCAAGGAACAAGGTTAAACTTAAACACTCTTGGTTTTTATTTCAAAACCTTATAAAGAGTATGATCTAGATTGTTAAAACACTTGGTCTTGAGAAAAATTTTGATCCCCTCCTAGCTTCTTGATGTGGCCGGTTTTGGAAGAACAAAAGAGAGAAAGAAAAAGTTTTCTATCACTTGGTGAATTATGAGAATTACATAAATGAAATAATTGAAAGAGTAAGACTTATATGTATTGTGTATAAACATAACTAATCAAAGACCATGCCCCATTTAATGCTAACCCTCCCCCTTGGTCGGCCAAGGGGGGAGGGACTTGTATATATATATATATATATTTTTTTTCCTTTTACTTGTATATAATTGTGTAAATATTTGATAAAGTGTAAGTAAATGTGTAGGAAATGTACAAGTAAAGGTAAATGGAAATTTTTAGGTAAAAGTAAATTTTAATAGATCAAAATAGAGTATAATGATATTATAAAAATTGTAAAAATACATTCCTTGTAAAATTTGAGTGATAAAATAATTATCGTATAGTTTTTAAGAAAAACGTCGTAATAATATAACTTTAACGATTTATATACAAAATAAATTTAGAACACTAAGTAAACTCAAAATATAGTTTTTATAAACTAAATGTAAGTATAAAAATATATCGGGATCATTTTTGGAAGTAACGGATTAAATGTTCAAAATAATAACTCACGCGATAACGTTTATTTAATATAAAATTCACGCGTTTAATGTGAAATGAAAAATCATGAATGAACCAACATGATGCATATTTAATTTAAGAAATGACCGGAAATTGAGAATTGTGACATTCTTCCCATGTCAGCGGAATCACGTCCTCGTGATTCGATTAACGATACTATGGTCCGAACCTCGACAAGAGTTCTAAAAGTTCATGCTCGTACGAACAGTCTAAATGATCATATCAATGCCCATGCGTGCAGGTTCCCCATTCAACTAAGTACGTGCCCGTGATTAGATTTGATAGGGTAACCTTACCCAATATCGAACGTAGCTCTCAAAAGACCTTTAGGTAGTCGATTCTAATCTAATCTCACGACTCATCAAACAAGAACTGTCATGAGATTAAACTAAACCGACTTGAGTAAACTTGTCTCTTAGCTTGATTTTCGCAACTCATCAAACAAGAACTGTCACTAGATCAAGCTAGGAAACAAGTTGTTAGAAAGGTAGGATTCAACATCCTTGAATGAAGTCTTTTGAAAGATTCGCTCGATATTGGATTTGCTTACACAAATCAGATCAAATCAACAAAATATATAACAACTAAGGTCGATATCAATAGGTCTCAAATTAATCAATGTCGTGAACGTGATATGAATCGGAAGGAAGTTATGCACTCAAAAATCATGTTGTACAGAAATAAAGTGGTTGATCAAAGGAATGTACCCGTTACGCGTTGCGGGCTTCCTCGGTACCCAGATAGAATGCTCGACCACGTGCGGGAGGAATTTCAATGTTCTGATCTTGTGGGCCTTCTATTGCCAACGCCAGGTTTGGACGATTACCTCCTTGATTGGGAGTTCTTTTCAGCTTTGGACAGGTATTGCGAAGGTGATCTAGACTTCCACACTCGTAACATGCTTTTCTCTGTCCTTGATTTCCAGTTCTGTTTGAGCAATTTCGCGCGAAGTGGCCCGTCTGTCCACATTTGTCGCACCTTCGGCAGTCTCCTGAGTGATGATAATTACATCGAGTACACAAAGGATGTGGACCTGTATATCCTTTGCGCTCCTGGTTGGTCGCCCCATAGTTCTGGGTTATTCGCTGCCTCTTGTTTTGCTGATTCTGGTCTCGGTTTCCCTGGTGATCCTCCTGTCGCTTTCGTCCATTGTCGTTTGCTTTTGTTAGTTCTCCTGACCTGATCACATCATTTGTCAAGCGATACGCCATACTCACAGCGGCTTGCAGAGTGGTTAGGTTCGACGAGGTGACATCCCTCCTAATTTCCGGTATCAATCCCCATATATATCGGTCAATCAACTTCTCCACAGTGGAAACCATGTGAGGAACCATCCTAGTTAACTCGTGGAAACGGATCGTGTACTTGTCGATCTCTACTCCAACCATCAAGTGATTCCAAAATTCCGCTTCTAGCTTCTGCACTTCATCTTTTCTGCAGTACTCATCAGTTAGTAGTTTCTTAAATGCTTCCCAAGATAACGCATTTGCAGCCCCTCTTCCTCTAGTCTGCAATTGGTTGTTCCACCAGGTCAATGCTCGACCCTATAGTAGTCCAGCAGAGAACTCAACCTTGTTTCCTTCAGTACATTTCGTGATACTAAGTTTCGACTCAACATTCTCGAACCAGGTTAGCAGTCCAATGGCACCCTCAGTACCATGAAATTCCATTGGCTTGCATGTCATGAAAGTTTTGTAGCTGCATCCTTGACCAGCGTTTGAAGTACCCTCTCCGTTGTTGGTTCGTCTAGCATCGAGATGTGTTATAATTTGGGTGAGTAGATCCGCTATTCCAGTCGCGTTGTTGTTTGGATTGTCATTGTCGTTTGGGTTGCCATTGTTGTTGCCTCCTGAGCGTGTGTTTCTTGCAGCCATGATCCTACAGTGGACCAAAACATCGGGTTGAGTAAACGACATTCGAACGAAGTCAGATGAGGTGCAGAACGGTGGTAATGTGTGTTATAGTGATCGAAACATGACAGGAACAGAGATATGCTATGTCTAACAAGTCGAAAGATGGAAAAGAGAAGATATGAACAAGGTACGGTAATGTAGA
This sequence comes from Chrysanthemum seticuspe, assembly GCA_019973895.1. Classification (NCBI taxonomy): domain Eukaryota; kingdom Viridiplantae; phylum Streptophyta; class Magnoliopsida; order Asterales; family Asteraceae; genus Chrysanthemum; species Chrysanthemum seticuspe. The sequence continues at coordinate 105,131,412 of BPTQ01000007.1, read as the reverse complement.
CGTGAACGTAAAAACATGCTATGCATACCCACCCGACCAATGCAACTTCAGGTGACCAGACTCAAAAGACTCGACTAAACATGATTTCAAACTACCACTCTTATCATTGTATGGTTCTTCATAAATTAGACATAGTTGATCAGGCTATGTATAATTTATGATTAACGATGCAACGATAGGACTAGATGACTCGGATGATGTTCAATGTTTAATAAAAAAAAATTTCGGTTATAGCTGTGATTTTTATTTTTGAAAAATCGGCATTCTCTATAACCTTTGGCTCTGGTACCAATCTGTCACACCCTCGCCGGAGGCGGAAATACGAGGTGTAACGGAAGGGAACATAAGCACAAGATAATAGAACATACCAACGTTAAGATTAAAAAGAAATAATACGCCATTACAATACTAGTTTAGCCGTCATCGGCAAATATATTACAAAGTTTAGTTCCCAAAATGTTGCGTTCTATTACATAATGATTTGTAGTAACAAGTGAAAACTTCATTATGCAAGACCTGGTAGAAAAAGCTTACTAACGATCACCTGAAATGCATGAGAGAAAACGGGTCAACTATGAAAATAGTTGGTGAGTAAACATGTTTAGTAAAATAAGAAAACTCGTATGAAAGAGTCAAAGGTTTCGGTCATCGAAAATAGTCCACAAAGCAAAGGCATTGTGTATCCACTCAGTTCCAAGTTCCGCCCATACAAAACTTGCAACCTGTGTGTACACAACCCATTGCACAAAATATATCGCGTCAAGTAGTCAAGTATAAGCGGTCATAATAGTTCAAAATATAGTACCACGAATATAATAATTCAGATATACTACCGATGAAACCAAATTAAGTTGGGTGCCACTACCCAAAGTTATGTTGGGTGCCTCTTCCCAAAGATATACTGGGTGCCTCTTCCCAAAGATATACTGGGTGCCTCTTCCCAAAGATATATTGGGTGCCTCTTCCCAAAGATATGCTCCGAACACGGGAGACTTTATAGTGATGCTCCGAACATGGGAGACTTTAGGTCAAGGCCATAACATGTACGGTTCAATAAGTTCTAACAAATCATAATTTCGTAATTAAGTTCAAGGATTTGATTCGAGTTCACAAGTTCTAGTCAAACAAGTTAATAAAAGTAGTGATCAATTTAGCTCAAGAAAGATTCATGCATTTCGCCCCAAAATATAGTAAAAACGGAAAAAGGGGGTTTGTGATTACTCACTCGATGAATAGATGCGATGACAAAAGTGGTTACACCGAAATGTAGCGTGAATCTCGAAACTGACCTATTATGAATGATATGATATGCAATAAGTCATGATGTAATGTTATGCATGCATTTCGTATGTTATTTATACCATTTGCAAGTTTTGAAAAATATTACTTATCGTCGAAAAATCTTCTTTTGACGTCTTGACCATTCTTAAATCACTTTACAAGTTTTTACGTCAAAATGTCATCCTACAATGGTTTTGTAATGATTTATGGTGAAATTTTCACTTTTCGTCGTAAAACAATGTCGTCGGAAATTTCTTGAAATTGACAAAAATGGCTTCTAAAAGCTAGTCGTAAAATGGTGTACGTCGAACGTTAGGAAACGAACTCAACGGTTTTGGAAAGCTTGTATCAAAATCTAGAAGTTTTAGTACAAGAGTTTTCGTCATAGAGGTCTCGAACATAAAGATAATAGAGGTTAAAAATGGTGATTTTGTCTAATTGTTGGTTAAAAATGAGTTTCGGCCAGGTTTAAACATCCATAAATAATTTATTACAACTCCGCTATATAAACGGCTTGTCGTTTTGAAAAATATGCTCGGTGATCTTGATTTTACTAGAAGACATTTTGTTCCAAAAAGTTCCACATCATAGTTAAAAACAGCCTCCAACATGGTCGTTTCAGCTACCGTAACACTTGTATCGTAAAAATACTATAGTTTTTCAGAAAATAATAGTTACGGCAATTTTATGAAAACGTGCATATCTTTGTCGTTTCAAATCCGTTTTCTACGTATAATACGTCCTTAGCTTCGTATCAAAGTATACTAATATATTTTTGACAAGTCGAAATAATTTGTGAAGCTTAAGGCTCATTTTTGACTCGTACAAGATAAAAATAGTATGCTGAAATTTCAGAAAATTATATATTTCGTCGTCAAACTTGAAAAATTCATAACTTCTTCGTTATAACTCCGTTTTTATCCGTTCAAGCGGCCACGGATTCGTTTTAAAGTATATTTTCTAAATATCAAGGCCAAAAAGTCGTGCCTACAGTCGGATTTTCCAGAAAATCAAAACAAGGACAGAACACATTTTATACTTATCGAAAATAGTTTTTCTCGTACTAAACCTATTCCAATCCCTTCAAATCAACTCCAAAGCTAATCTAATCCTACCATACACCTTCTTAGGGTGTCATGGGTTCCTAAACATCATCAAGACCAACATATATCAAGGGGATAATTATAGGATGACCTTATATATATATATATATCTAAAAATCATGTAAAATTGGTATAAACAACACAAATCATGCATGCTTGCTCCAAAAATGAAGAGATACTTATGAAATGAAAAGGAGATATGAAAAATATAAATGATATGCTTACAAGTTAATATGATGAGGTGCAAGGAACAAGGTTAAACTTAAACACTCTTGGTTTTTATTTCAAAACCTTATAAAGAGTATGATCTAGATTGTTAAAACACTTGGTCTTGAGAAAAATTTTGATCCCCTCCTAGCTTCTTGATGTGGCCGGTTTTGGAAGAACAAAAGAGAGAAAGAAAAAGTTTTCTATCACTTGGTGAATTATGAGAATTACATAAATGAAATAATTGAAAGAGTAAGACTTATATGTATTGTGTATAAACATAACCAATCAAAGACCATGCCCCATTTAATGCTAACCCTCCCCCTTGGTCGGCCAAGGGGGGAGGGACTTGTATATATATATATATATTTTTTTTCCTTTTACTTGTATATAATTGTGTAAATATTTGATAAAGTGTAAGTAAATGTGTAGGAAATGTACAAGTAAAGGTAAATGGAAATTTTTAGGTAAAAGTAAATTTTAATAGATCAAAATAGAGTATAATGATATTATAAAAATTGTAAAAATACATTCCTTGTAAAATTTGAGTGATAAAATAATTATCGTATAGTTTTTAAGAAAAACGTCGTAATAATATAACTTTAACGATTTATATACAAAATAAATTTAGAACACTAAGTAAACTCAAAATATAGTTTTTATAAACTAAATGTAAGTATAAAAATATATCGGGATCATTTTTGGAAGTAACGGATTAAATGTTCAAAATAATAACTCACGCGATAACGTTTATTTAATATAAAATTCACGCGTTTAATGTGAAATGAAAAATCATGAATGAACCAACATGATGCATATTTAATTTAAGAAATGACCGGAAATTGAGAATTGTGACACCTTGCGGATCTACGAATCGGAGCAACATCTCTAAGAGGCTCGACATTTTCATGTTCAGTCTCATTTTGATGCTCACTAGTGTTACCAGAAGGTTGTGCATCTTCACTTTGAATTTCGTCAAAGTCTACGGTGCTCCCACTTGCTTCTTGTGAAATGAGATTATTCTCAAGAAACTCAGCATAACGAGCAACAAATATTTTGTTCTCGGGTGGGTAGTAGAAGTAGTAACCCATCGTTTCCTTTGGGTATCCTACGAAGATACACTTGATAGATCTAGACTCAAGTTTGTTTGGCGTTTCTCGTTTCACGAGGGCCTCACAACCCCAGACCTTCAAGTAAGACAAGTTAGGGACTTTCCCATGCCATATTTCGTGTGGTGTCTTATCTACCTTCTTGGTTGGAACCATGTTGAGAATGCGGGCAGCAGACTCTAGGGCATAACCCCAAAAGGACATTGGCAACGTTGTTAGACTCATCATAGATCGAACCATGTCTAGCAAAGTACGATTTCTCCTTTCAGATACACCATTATGTTGTGGTGTATGTGGAGGAGTGAATTGTGAGACTATCCCACACTTTTTTAGATGATCTAAAAACTCTTGACTCATATATTCGCCTCCACGATCGGATCGAAGAGCTTTTATAGTCTTATCGAGTTGATTTTCTACCTCACTTTGAAATACTTTGAACGTTTCAAAGACTTCATGTTTATGTTTAATCAAGTAAACATAACCATATCGACTGAAATCGTCGGTAAAAGTGACGAAATAGTTAGCTCCTTCCCTAGACATGATCCTAAATGGGCCACATACATCAGTATGTATGAGTCCAAGTAGGTCTTTAGCTCTTTCTCCAACATGGGAAAAAGGCTTGCGTGTCATCTTACCAGATATGCAAGAAACACATTTATCAAAAGACGTACCGTCAATTGATTCTAAAAGCCCATCTTGTTGCAGCTTCGTAATGCGTTTCTTGTTTATGTGGCAAAGACGACAATGCCATAGAAAAGTTGAATCCATGTTACGTTTAGATTTCTTGTTTCTAACATTATATATAGAACCATTGTTTGAATTAGGATCACGCATATCAATTTCAAAAATACCATCTCTAGGAATAGCATTAAAATAAAAAAACATTATCCTTAGAAACCGAAATGCCAAAATCCGTAAAAACATGAATGAATCCATCATCCTTCAAACGAGAAAGTGAAACAACACCTCTAGTAATAGTAGGTGCGAAATGACAATTATTCAAAACAATAACTAGTCCATTAGGAAGGATTAAATCATAGCTTCCTATCGCTTTGACCGGTGCACGATTCCCATTACCAACGTACAGGTCCAAAGCGCCATGCTTCAACTTTCGACTTCCCCTAAGAGCCTGCACATCATTACAAATGTGAGTCCCACAACCTGTATCATATACCCAGGATTTATTAGGAAAAGTATAGAGTTCTATAGTGAAGATACCTGATGTACTAGCCCCGCTAGCCTTGTTCTTCTTCAACTCTGCCAGGTACACCGGACAGTTTCTCTTCCAGTGCCCTACCATTCCACAGTGATGGCAGGGTGCGTCCTTGGCTGGGTGCTCCTTCTTAGCAGGTGGGGGGAATTTAGGTTTGGGGGCGTAAGCAAGCTTACCCTTGCCTCTCCCTTGTCCCTTGCCAGGTGCTTGCGGTTTCCCCTTGTTCTTTTTCTGGATTTTGCCTTGCTTGATAGCTAGGACAACTGGAGCTTTCTTGGGCATACCTTTTTCTGCAAGTTTGAGCATATTATGCAGTTCATGTATGGTCTTGCCCATGTTGTGCATGTTGTAGTTTTGCACAAATTGTTCAAATTCCTTTGAAAGTGAGGTTAGTATCATGCTCACTCCAAGGATCTGAGGCATGGGGTATCCAAGCCGCTCCATCTGATCTAGATAGCCTTTCATTTTCATGATGTGGCTACTGACCGATTGTCCTTCCTCCTGCTTGCAAGCATGGAATGATCTGACAGTTTCAAATAATTCCTGCTCAGCTTGCTGTTCGAACATTGTTCTTAGTTCGGTTATCATGTCAAATGCTGTGAGGTCCTCTAAATTCTTTTGAATTTTTGGGATCATGCTCGCAAGCATAAGACAAGCGACTTCCTGCTGTTCATTAAACCTACGAGTGTAGGCATTACGCACAGCAGCAGTGGCATTTTCAGCAGGAGGCTCAGGTAAAGCCTGTTCCAGATGGTAAAACTTTTGTTCAGACTTGAGGACAATCCTCAAGTTTCGGTACCAGTCCAAAAAGTTGTTACCATTCAATCTCTCTTTCTCGAGAATTGATCTGATTGACGAGTTGTTGATGGTTTGAGTTGGAGTTGTCATCTACAAAACAAACAAAATTCAAATTTTAGTATCTTACAATAATTAATCCTTTTTAAAATTAACTACCCAAGTTTTAAAAGAAAAACAATTAATTTTGCGAAAAAGGCTAAGATCCTCATTGAGATTCCACCATCACATCAGTTGATCTGCTAGCAATGGTGGATTCAATAGGTAGGTAACGTCGACCAATTGCAAATCAAAGTGCAACTCTTAGATCCTTATGGGACCCATGGCACTAGTGAACAAGCATCTAGTGTCAAGCTGGCATGTTTAGTCCCATCCTTGCCTCGGGTCAAGGTCTCACCGCTTAACTCGATTAAGTCATCCAATTTGAGAACGTGCGAAAATAAATCTAGGTCCCACGCATAGACAATAATCACCTTGGGTTACAATTCAACCTAGGTCCCACGCATAGGCAAAAAGTAATTCCAAGTGTTCTCAAGCGATTGGACGGCATGACTTAAATTTGTGACGGGTAAAATATTTTGATGTGAATCAAAAAAGGTGTACGAAAAAAGCATGCATTCATTCTTCGTAGCACAAGTTAAAAAACTCTTCTTAACTTTAAGTCTAATCATTGTTTTAATTTATGTGTGTCAAGTTGTCCATATTCAAGTCTAATATACAACCTATGTGGATTATAAAAGAGATAGGACAATACATAAATCGAATAACATACATAACAAGTTAAGTGTTATTATTAAAACAATGATTTTAAGTTAAATCCATATTTAAACTTAGTTAAACTAAATCATAAGATTTAGTTTGAAAATGGTTTGTGTTGCGTTTTAAGTTTTAGAAAACTATTTGCAAGTTATATACATTCACAACATACATAATAAGCAAACAACCAACACACAACCACAATATGCAAAGCCTCAACCGATGAAAGAACCTATGCTTGGTCTCGTGAGCCATCACGAGAACCAAGAGTCATCTAGGGACATAAACCACAACCACACGGAGGACTCCCACTTGCTCCAAGACCTAGCAAGGACAAGTAGAAGCCCATAATGCACATGAAAAGTGAATCTGCCAGCCCAGAATTTCTGCATTCGGAGGCCCAAATGGCCTAGAAGGAGTCATCCCCGAGCTTAGCACCAAACTACAAAGTTGTGGGCCCATGAGTTGTCTACCTGCAAAAAAAATTTGGTTAAAAAATACGCCACCAATCATCGGGAAACGCCGTTTTACTGCAGCTTGTACTAGCAGCCATTTTGCGTCTTTATGTCTTTTATGCTTCGCCATTCCATTCCAAGCATCGGTTACAATATATAGAATGTAAAATACAACTAATCTACTATCTATCTATTGTAACATGCCCAAACAATGGCAAAAACCAAATTAAAATTCATACATAAAAGCCGAAACAATGGCAAACCCCAAATAACAAGAAATTAACGACAATCACAATCATTCATAGCACAAGTGGTCTAGGTTTTCATCGGCTTTGCATATACACATAATAATACCATAAAATTATGATCATAACAAGGTGTTGGCTAATCCCATGAGCAAACATGCATGTATTTGCCATGGGAACAATTTAAATAGCATGAAATAAAAGATTTAGCCAACGAATCGAAGAAATAATCAACAAGAATTAAAACCCCGATTGGTACGCGAGTAAAATGGATTTAGGTTCTAAAACCTACTGAAATTAGACCTTCTAAAAATCATTTTACCACAGAAAATTAAGCCTTAGGGGCTGTTTTCAAATCGTTTCAAGAATCGATTAAAACAACGCGATTAAAGCCATTTTTAGCGTACCGAACACATTGTTTAATTAACAAATGCGAAACCAATGGCCATAGGACCAAAAATCACAGATTTTTATATTACTATTAACATTCTTAATCCATGAAAAATGGAGCCCTCGGGGCTGTTTTGAAAGTGGTTGCAAAAATCACTTAAAAACACGCGTTTTTGACCATTTTTTCGCATACCCGATAATCATATGGCACATATGATGGCTCGTGATACCACTAAAGGTGATGATGAATATAATAAACATATAAATATCAAATAAACGCAGCGGAATCATCACCAACAACGGATCCATATTGCCATATGATCAATCAAATAAAACAAAGATTAGGTTTATACCTTTGTAGCGTGATTCCGGTAACGAGACACCAATCACCTCCACGAATGGAACCAAGAAACCAAAAGACCAATAAGGTTGGTCTTTCCCAATGTGTGAAACACACTACACGTCCAACGAACACCCTTTGATGCTAGTCTAAACCCTTGTATCAATCCTTGCACAAGACTACTATTAGAATTATCAAGGAGAGAAAAACCAAAACCAAAAACACCTAGTGTGTGTGTGTGTGTTGTGGCCGTACACCAAGGGGAGGGGGAGGAAGGTTATGAAGTCCAATGTGTAACTCCCAATCAACATTCATTATAATCAAATCATAATCAATTAGCATTAATGCTAATTGATGTCAAATCTAAAGTTACACTTTAAGCCCTTCAACATCCATAAACCCCACTATACACCCTTATGTAACAAAGGTTATACATAATGTAAATACGATAAATACATTATGATAATGGTGTCTAAGTGTATATGTGTGTGACCCCATAGGCTCACATATGACTAGCCATATAATTATTTATTATGACACGAGCATACTCCAACAGAAAGTCATTACATACTTTGAGAAGGAGGTTGTTGTAGAAAGAACGTACAACTCTATCATTACAAAGTGGAAAAATAGGATTCGTCATAGAGTTGGTCATTTTTGTGCCATTTACAACAATGCTGTCAGGAATTACGGAAGTGGTGAGAATGACCTCACCATTTATACACGAGCGTGTGATGAATACCAACTAGTGTGTGGTCATCCGTTTGTTTTGGAGCATTGTTGGCAGATTTTGAGGGACCATTCTGCTTGGAAGGATAATGAGATGCCGGCTTTTTTAAGCCAAGATGAGGGTCGCAAAAAAGCAAGGACTTCAACCGACTCGGATGTGCACTCGGATGTGCCTTCGTCTGTGCCTAATAGACCAATTGGTCGTGATGCCACAAAGAAGAATAAAAAGAAATCTTCGGAGTCTTCGAAAGCTATGATTATGGAAGGTGTTGCCGAGAAATGGGGCAAGATCAAGTCCAAGGCATTCGGGCAGAAGAAGGAGCTGGCAGACCTGCACTATGGTTTGAAGAAGAAAGAGCTGGAATAACGGCAAATCGAGTTGGAGCTACAGCAAAAAAGAGAAGCAAGGGAAGACAAAATATTGGCACTAGAAGAACGAAAAGTTGAATTAGAGGCTCAAAAGAAATATGATGCAGATCTCATGTTCTATTGCACGCCAATCGACGAATCTTTGCCCGCAATAGAACGCCAAACAAAGCAGAAACTCAAAGAGGCGATCAAGGCACGCCACAACCTAGATTTTTAATAAGTGTTGTAATGTTTTAATAAGTTTCGTAATGTTTTAATTTTATTTGAATTATTATGTAACGTTTAATTATTAATGAAATTTTATTTTGTGTTAAAAATGTTTTTTTTTTTTTTTTTTTAATTGAACTTGGTCGCCTGAAGGTCGCCGGAGAGAGAAAGCTGACGTGACAGGGAAAATGAGGGGGATTAAATCCCCGGCAGCCTTAGGACCATATCTTTTACCAAACTACCCTCATCCTCAATCTTTTCTTTCTTCTTCCACACCAACCATCCAAACCCCTCTAGCAGCTACTCGACCCACTAGCAATTAAACCCACGACATTTGATCTCATTTACAGTACAGCTACTTTAGAGCAAAATTGTTACATTTGTTTTAATGTTAGAAAGAATCTTTGATTTGTGAAAGAATTCAAGTATGGTCCCGTATTGATGCTTTTGCAATTTTTACCTAGGTTAAAGTTCTGTCCCATGGTTAAATTTTGTGTTTTGCGCGACTTGAATGATTTGCTACCAGCCTACCACGTATATATTTGTTCATTGAAATTTGATTTTTACAATAAAACAGGTCAAATGGTCATTTATTCACATTAATATAGTTAATTACCCCAAAATTATTGTCCAAAGACAAAAAACACACAATTTAAGAAAAACATCATTATTACAACTTTATATTTCTTACTTTTTGCACAAAGACAGTTTTACTCTTAACCAATTAATTTCTAACTTCTTTAAAGTTTGTAATAATAACCTCAACCAAAGGTAATATGGTAAACTTAATATATATTCCTTATCTATTTATGAAAGTGGACAATTATATTGAAACGACCAAAAAAAGAAAAATGGACTACAAATATGAGACGGAGATAATATCACAATAAAAAAGTATTTTACTTTTCACTTAACAAATGGGTTCAACTTTTTTTATCTTACTGGAGTAGTAAAGTATTTAGTTTTTTTTTGGCATTTAATATCTTAAATTTTAACAATACAACTATATAAGCAATACAAGTCACGTAAACTGATAATTAATTATATTTAAAAACTCCCTTTCAATGAAAAATACAATTAAAAGAATAAAGTGTACATATTAAGCAAGTTACTAACACAAAAAACAAACAAATAAATTAATATAAATTAAGCAAAGTTTTACCAATTTTTGGCATTACTTATAGTCCCTAAACAAACAAACTAATCAGTAAAGCTACTGTCAAAAACCGTACAAATAAAATAAATTATTAGCCAAAAACATTAAATTATAAGGTACCGCAGCTGCATCGCGCGAAGACCCTGTTAGTTACATCTTAACAGGGAGGTCAACAAAATCTTCTTTTTAAATTTAAATGACTCATATTATAATATTTTCAAACCACTTAACTTAGTAAACAGCCATTTTAGTTTTAGAGGATAAGTTACCATGCGCCGGCGTTTTTCGCCAAAGCGCAACAAGACGGCGTGAGGAGTGAACTGTATCTCGCGTTTTTAAGTCTTAAGCCGTCAAGACCAGCTAAGATGGTTCCGGAAAACGCAAAGCGACCGTGTGAGGAAGGTACCAGGTGTCGCGTTTTCCTTTTTTTTCAATTGTATTTATGTGTGTGTGTTTTGTGTTTATGTGTGTGTTTGTTTTGTGTGTTTATGTGTTTGTATGTGTGTGTTTGTTTGCAAGTGTATGCCAACAGGGAGGAAGAAGTCCATAATTTTTTTTTTTTTTTTTTTTTTTAACTTTTTCATTTTAAACATTGTTTTTATATATGTTTACATTATAAGTTCTTTAGGTCGTTATTCTTACACCATTAGTTCCTATTATGTTTACAATATTAGTCCTTTAGTTATTTTTCTTACATTTGTAGTCTTAAAATGGAAAAAAAATGGTTTAAATGTATAATGAAATGTGTTCGTTTCTTTAAAAAAAATGAAGAAAAAAAATTGTGGGATCCAAAGGTGCATGAAGGCACAAAAAAGTTGTGTTATAGGAGAGAGGGACATTTTTTGTGTTGCGATAAATTCTGATTTTATGAGAAAATGTACTGATGTGGTAGCACTTTTCTTCATGACGCCAGTGAGACGGCTCCAGGGTACATCGTGCTCTTTGCAAATCTTATTTTAAACACCTTATAATTGTGCAAACAGAAACTCTATACAAACACGAAAAAAAATAAGAAACACCCCAGACCAATCACATCTATGTCAGCGGCACATTATCGTTCGGCACTTCACCAAATCAATTACCAATCAAGTGGAAGAGAGGTTTTACGTAGGGATTGTGTGGATGAATCTTTGTCGTCCATCTGGTCAACCATCTGATCCATAGTAAAAACTCAAAGTGCCAAAATCGTAATTGTCTAGGTTTTTTTTTTTTAAATCGGTAATATGAAAGTTCATTTTTACATGTAAAACAATTTTTTTTTTTTTTTTTTTTTTTTTTCTAACGATTCTTAATTGTTTACATGTACAATTTTCTCAACTTTTTAAAGATTTTTTTATTATTTTTTTTTTATTTATTTATTTTTTTTTTACTAAAATCATCATTCAATCTTATCCTAACAACTAATTACTACCGAGAAGATGAACTTTTTTTCAATGATTAATATTAAGATATTGTTTGTTTTTTAAAAAGAGGCTCTTAACAACATTTGAAACTGAACCGTTCAGACGCGGTCAGATATTTTGACCGTTCAGATTGTTTGTTTTTTTATCTCGTTCAGACGCGGTCAGAGGCAGTAATATCTTAATGGTCTAGACTTGAGAGAGGTGTCTTAATGCCTCTTGTTGACACAAAAATAGCCAACAAAAAATTTAGTACGAGCAAGCAAATGTGCGGTTCAAACATGAGTTTTTTTCCCCATCAGATGCGGTCAGATTCAGACATTTACGCCTCAGATTCAGATTCAGATGTGTGGTTCAGATTTATAGCCTCTTAAAAAACAAACACCACCTAACTTTGTGTCTAGTTTTTGCCCGAATATTTTCAAGATTATTTTTTACTAATATCATAGTTGGTTCTTAACTTCACAATTTCATTATTAGTTTATTACTAGGAAAATATAGTTTTTTTTTCTTTTTTTTTTGAGCGATTATTAATCATTTTTTGTCTACTTTTCTGTCAATTTTTTTTTTACTTAAATAACTTTTTTTACTTAAACTTAACAATTCTTTTTTAACTGTGAAGACAAAAAAAATTTCAAAATATTTTCCAGTGATATTGCTTTAAATTGCATTTAGTTTCATGTCAATATTTTTCAGAATAAACTGCACATTTTAAATTTTTTACGTTATCTTCACATCTCATTTAAACAGTAAAGATATATATATATATATATATATATATATATATATATATATATATATATATATATATATATATATATATATATATAGTCCGGTTCTAGAAAAAAGTATAATTAGAAAGAAAAGTGAGAAAAAAAAATTACAGGGTAGATTTTGCAGACATCTCAAACTTCAGGGCAAAATTTTAAAAAACACAAACAAAATAGAGGAACATCATATCACGATCTATAACAAAAATAAAATTCACATATCCATATCTCATTTCTCTCGTTATAAAAACACACTCACTGTGTGTATCAATTATAACCATGTCACCGGTCACATTCGTCGCTGCGTCACTTTCGAAGCTTGCCGTAAAAGTAACGACTTCGGTGGTAAGCATGGCCGACACACGCCTACGCTACAGTCGCCGATCAAAAACCGATCAAGTTTCTATGTTATTCTGTTCAAAAAATTCCGATTGAACAATAGTAAGTCTATAATTATTAATTGTTCAATTTCTATAATTATTAGTTATATCAGAATTGGTATCATTGTGAATTTGTGTAAATTTAGAGCATCTATGTAAATTCATCTTAGGGGAATTTTGTGTATAAAATGACATTTTAGTGAATTTGTGTAAAAAAAATATGTTACGACATTTGTTTGTTTGAATTGGTGCATCAAGTGGCTTTGAAGTTTATTGTTTTACTAACCGTGAGTTAAATATTTATGTCTTTAAAAACGTGTACATAAATCGCTTATTGTTGAACTGGTAGATTATATCATAATTTGTATTATTATTGATTCATGACATATTAAGGCAATAATGTGTATGATTAGTGCATCCATTTATATTTTAGTGCATCGTTGGACATAATTTGCGCATCATTTATACTTGGGCATCATTTTGTTTTTTTAGTGCATCGTCATACATATTAGGGCGTGGTGAGTATGATTAGTGCATCGTTGGACATATTAAGGCATCAATGTGTATGCTTAGTGTATATGTTTGTATTTTTTACTGCATCGTTGGACATATTAAGGCATCAATGTGTATGCTTAGTGTATATGTTTGTATTTTTTACTGCATTGTTGGTCATAGGGCATCCATTTGTATGTTTAGTACATCGTTGGAAATAGTTGCGCATTTGTTTTTATGTTTAATGAATCGATGAACATATTATTGCATCGGTGATTATGACTAGCGTATCTGTTTAGTGTATCTGTTTGTATGTTTAGTGCATCGTTGGTCATAGAGCATCCATTTGTATATTTAGGGCATCGTTGGAAATAGTTGTGCATCTGTTTGTATGTTTAGTGAATCGATGAACATATTCGGGCATCAGTGAACATATTTAGTGCATCTTTGTTCGTATGTTTAGTGCATCTTTGTTCGTATGTTTGGTGCATCGATGAATGTAATAGGGCATCAATGAATGTAATAGGGCATCAATGAGTAGATTAGTGCATCGTTAGACATTTATATTGTACATCTACGTGTCTTGAAACGTATCTTATTCGCAAAGATCATTGATTGCTTCAAATGACAGATCATATACGGGTATACATATTCAATTATGGTGCAATTTGGTGTGTCACACTGTGGATGAAGCGACTCAAGTGATCTAAGTTCCAATATCATCTCATATGCGCAGGTGCCTATACTTTTTATCACCTTTTATTTTGTAAGTGTCATCTTAGATTCATGTCAAATAAATTCAACACGATTTGGTCCTGATGCAAAGTGTTTATGGGTGAAAATAGAATAACCATACCTAAACCAATAAAATGCCCATTTTAACTCAAAATCGTTTTACTTTCCAGTGAAACGAGTTTTGAATGCAATGAGGGTGATAGTTAAAGATCATACAACACAATTCTATTTTTGACTTTTTTTCCAAACATAAATCACCATTCTGTTTTCATTAGACTTTTTATCAAAATGTCAAACCTTAGTAGACTAATCACTGCTAATAACACTACTGTTTTTTTGAATTTTTTCTGTATTTATTTGGTAGTTGTTAAATTTTTTAACCAGATCTTGTTGAAATATAGTGTCTACTCAGGGACAGTGGCAGGTTCTCGAGAGGTATTTATACACAATTTCCCGTTTGTCTCAATATCATATCGTTGGTATGCAAAACTATATGCTAAAAAGTTGTGATATGGAATTATATTATTACACTAAACGAGGAAAATTTATTATTACTATTGTTAATACAAATAAGCCGTAAAATTTTTTTTTATATTTTACGATCTTCTAATGTTTTGTCGATAACAAACGTAAAATCATTTTAACAAAACAAATAAAATACGTAATTAGTTTGAACTAATAGTTTCTAACACACTTACGTTTTCACATAAAACACTAAAACAAGTATAAGTGATTTTGTAATTTAATATTACATATGTACAACTAGTGTTTACATATTTGGGTAAAATATACACATAACTAGTATGTAGTATATTGGGTAATATAAATGGGTAAAAACTTAAGTATCATAACCCATTGACCAAATACATTGAATGTAGTTGGGTACAACCCAAAGTCCATGATCCATATCCATGGAGCTTGAACCATAACCCATTGCATGACATCATGCTTATGTCATATATGGATAATATCCATAACCCATGATATTGACCCATACCCACTTGACTAGGTGCATTGCACTCATAAGATACATTGTATCTAGTAAAAGACCATGGATCAACCCATGACCCATGATCAAAATTCCCATGGGTAAAGAGGAGCGTCCCACGGATCCCTAGCTTTACGCTAGACGGATCCCTTGTGGGAGAGATCCTTGGGATCCGGGGAACAGTAGACATTTTCCTCTATAAATAGTGAGCCATTTCTTCATTATTTCTCACCCTTTTCCAGCATACTTTTCCTTTGAGTTAAAAACTCTCTAACCCCAGATCCAAGAGATCTATGTTCGTAGTTTTGTTTTTGTGTGATTCTCTAGGTTCCTCTTAAAGGCGAGATCACCACCTTTGAAGTCAAGCAAGCTCAAGTCCATGAGTTGCCATGCTTCCTCATCATCAAGACTACTGAAGTCCTCTTGTTGATGATTCTTTTCTTTCTTCTAAGAAGTGTAGTGTTGAATACATTAGTGAAAGATGTCTCAAGTGTCAACACGAAGACATTAGTGAAAGGTGTCGATCGTCCGTATTATAGGCATTAGTGAAGGATGCCTAGAAGTCAAGCCACAAGACATTAGTGAAAGGTGTCTTGAAGATCTAGTTACAGGCGTTAGTGAAAGGTGCCTAAGATGTACATTCGATATGGTGTGTTTCGATGTACAAGATAGATTAGGATTAGATCCAAGGATATTGATATCCTTGATGATGTTGTAATAAGGAGTTAGTCTCCTTTGGGATTAGTCGTTGGTGTAGTGTTGGGTTGTAGTTCCTCCATTGTAATGGAACTCGGTATCTAGCCTAGTACCGGATAAAGGGTAGGCGACGTTGTGGTAGGTGTGGTTCACCTTGGTGTGAAAGAACCCGGTGGTTAGCCTAGTACCGGAAAAAGAGTAGGCAACGTTGTGAAGGTTTCTCCACCATAAGGAGTTGGTGTCGTGTAGTGATTACGAACTCTCGAGTAGGTGACTCGGGGAGTGGAGTAAGGCAAGGAAGGTGTCCTTGTAGCCGAACCACTATAAATACTCGCGTTGTGGTTTTGTGCTTCTTACTCTTATCTTTTCATTACATACTTCTATATTTTTGTTTATCAACATCCAACACACATCCAAATAGATTGACATAAGTCGATCTAAATAGTTTAAAAGAAAGTTTTAATTGGCAAAACTATTCAACCCCCCTTCTAGTTTTCCACAATTGGCATCAGAGCTTCGTTACCAAGTTTCTTTAAGTATATTGTACTTTAAAAACTTGATACGATCCATGGTTAATTGAAAACTACAAAGAAGGTTTTTCATAAAAACAAACACCATGTCTTTTAAAAACTCTTTGTTTGGATGTTGATTAGATAACAACATTTTTCTTATTATTTATTTCTTTTATTTAATTGCACTAATCCTCCTTGTCATGTTGCTTAGCTAAAGCTCATACCTACCAAGTCATAGGAATCACTTGGTAACAAGATTACCTTCCCTAAGAAGGTATCTTAAGCTCAAAGGAGCCGTAATTGTCTTCTGACATTTGTTGTGTCATTTGTAAAGACATTCCTAAGTGCATTAGAGGTATGACTTTCTACTTATCTCTAAATGACATTAGCTTGATAAATAAGTATGTTTTCCTAGGTATTTATTTGATTATCTTTTGTGCTTATACTCGTTTTACATATAGCTTCATTAGGAAGCTTTCCTTGCATACGTGTTTTCTTTTCGTCTAAAGTCGAGGATTATATATTTTGTGTTTTATTTCATTTAATCCTAAAATTATATCTTTCTAATAATAAAACAAAAAAAAAACAAAAACAAAAACAAAAAACAAATATAAAAAATTCCTCCTTTCCCTATAAAAACTCCCACCTCATTCACTCCATCAAATCCCCACTTTTTGAAATCTTTCAATTTCAAAAAAATTTCTCCCATTCAAAACTTCATCTTCCTCTCCATTTCATCTCATCCGAATCAAAGAAGGTTCATCATCAACATGGTTTACATCGCCCTCGTGCTTATCGCCTTAAGGCTCATCGCTCTTGTGT
Organism: Chrysanthemum seticuspe; assembly: GCA_019973895.1. Taxonomy (NCBI): domain Eukaryota; kingdom Viridiplantae; phylum Streptophyta; class Magnoliopsida; order Asterales; family Asteraceae; genus Chrysanthemum; species Chrysanthemum seticuspe. The sequence continues at coordinate 105,114,262 of BPTQ01000007.1, read as the reverse complement.
TTCCTATGATGAAGTTCTCATACGGAGACATATACTTTGTGTTGTTAATCTACATTGGGGTTATATACCCAATCCTTTGTATCATTCTTAGCATTGAAATGAAATATTACTAATAGTCTAGTTTATATAGGTTATTATTATCACAATGTGTTTATCATTTCTTGTGTCTTATATCTTTCGTATTCTCTCGCAATACATAAGAGGCCATGAATGCATGCTAAAAGAAAAAGTAGGATTAAAACACATATCTTGGTATAAAACTATAAGATCTAAAAACCTATGTTTTTATCAAGAAATATGTTTCTGTTTCTCCAGATCCACGGATCCCGAAAGTTAGACTAGCCTGATCCCTTATGAAAGGGAACCGTGCTACTGGAGAACAGTTTTTCATGCAAAATAAAAACTGCTTTCTTTCTAAAAGTAATATTCCACTAGAATGTCAAACATTAAGTTAGTTAAATGTCATTGTTAATAAACCCCTTGTAAAAACGTTAGGTAATCATTGTTCTACCTGTAATACGTTACATCCTATTAACTTGCCTTTCCTATAGGTTTCGCTATGTCGCATGAATATGAGTTTGACTTTTCACTCACTAGCGTCTACACTCCTAACATCTCCCTTGAGCCCAACACACCTGGCAATCATGTCCGTGGGTTCAATAATCTCGAAACCCGTCACTTCCACAAAGGACGTATTGTCGACACTTCTCTACAATACGAAGAAGGAATCAATACCTCCTTCCGGACCATAGGATTGGAATGTCTTCTCGAAATTAACGAGAAAATATGTCCAAGGTTTGTATTGGAATTCTTCCGTCAAGTCGAACTCGTTCGTAACGAGGATCGCTCTCTTTCTCTTTGGTTTTGGATCAAAAACCAAAAGTTCGTTTTAACCCTTAGGCGATTTTCTCACATCCTCCGAATTCCAAATCATGGACAATGTTCCTTCACTGAAGATTGGTCTCTTGATTCTCTCTTCAACTTTCGTGAAGAAAATAGTCCATATTGTTCACACATACCTTCCCCGGAGGACTTGAAACGCATGATATGCAAACCCCATTACTCCGATCCAAACATTATCTATACACGGGATATCCGAGAAGAGTACAAGGCTCTTGCACTCATCCTACGTGAAAATGTTTGGAGTCTTAGGGGAAATCGAGAAATCCTTCCCGCTTGTTGTGCTCACATAATTTATTGTTTGCTAACACAACAACCATACAATCTCTCCTACTTCTTCGCAAGGCGAATTGTAAATCTTCAAGGGTCCAAGAACAAACTCATCCCTTATGGAATGTTCTTGACGCGCCTTTATCATAACATCATGTACTTCCACCCTCAATTTCAAAGTCCGTTGTACGTAATTGTGAACAAGATAATGGAACCTCTAAACATATCTCTCATGAAGACTTTCTTCATTCCCGAATCAACAAACACTCATCAACCATTTGATGATCCCTCTAGCAAAAGCGCTCAAGGAACTTAGTAATCTTTCAAATAGGATCAATCCTTAGTATTCATGCTTTATCAATGTAATCCAATTTCTTTCATGAAATAAAACATCTTACATTTGATATCTTAGTGTTAGAACCTCTTAAACTAACTTTGAAATATGATGCATTGTCAAAGTCATTGCATACCTTTTGTAAAGGTTCTGCTTATCAGATAGACGGATCCCAAAATTTGTGCTTGACGGATCCCTACTCTTAGGGAACCGTGGGAACCGGCAAACAGAAAATGCAATTGCAATCATTGTATTTCAAACATGTCCTTAGAACACTTCACACCAAGGTAGACATAGTGCCTTAAGGCAAATTGAGTCCTTACCAAGCTAAGTAGATCTTTGTGTACTCACACATAACTCATCTAGATCAAATTCAAGACGCTTGTAGATCTACCATTTCACTTAAACACGTTACTCTTCCGCTCTCAAGCTCACTCATCATCTCTCACATGAGTTGCCATGCTTCCTCATCATCAAGATCACCACCTTTGTGTGATTCTCTAGGTTCCTCTTAAAGGCGAGATCACCACCTTTGAAGTCAAGCAAGCTCAAGTCCATGAGTTGCCATGCTTCCTCATCATCAAGACTACTGAAGTCCTCTTGTTGATGATTCTTTTCTTTCTTCTAAGAAGTGTAGTGTTGAAGACATTAGAGAAAGATGTCTCAAGTGTCAAGACGAAGACATTAGTGAAAGGTGTCGATCGTCCGTATTATAGGCATTAGTGAAGGGTGCCTAGAAGTCAAGCCACAAGACATTAGTGAAAGGTGTCTTGAAGATCTAGTTAAAGGCATTAGTGAAAGGTGCCTAAGATGTACATTCGATATGATGTGTTTCGATGTACAAGATAGATTAGGATTAGATCCAAGGATATTGATATCCTTGATGATTTTGTAATAAGGAGTTGGTCTCCTTTGGGATTAGTCATTGGTGTAGTGTTGGGTTGTAGTTCCTCCATTGTAATGGAACTCGGTATCTAGCCTAGTACCGGATAAAGGGTAGGCGACGTTGTGGTAGGTGTGGTTCACCTTGGTGTGAAAGAACCCGGTGGTTAGCCTAGTACCGGAAAAAGAGTAGGCAACGTTGTGAAGGTTTCTCCACCATAAGGAGTTGGTGTCATGTAGTGATTACGAACTCTAGAGTAGGTGACTCGGGGAGTGGAGTAGGGCAAGGAAGGTGTCCTTGTAGCCGAACCACTATAAATACTCGCGTTGTGGTTTTGTGCTTCTTACTCTTATCTTTTCATTACATACTTCTATATGTTTGTTTATCAACATCCAACACACATCCAAATAGATTGACATAAGTCGATCTAAATAGTTTAAAAAAGAAAGTTTTAATTGGCAAAACTATTCAACCCCCCCCCCCCCCTTCTAGTTTTCCACAACTATTAATGTCATACATAAGGTCATATTGTGGTCAAATATGAACCAAATTTTGACCAATGCTTATGATATTGGCAGGGTTAAGGCCACAAGCAATATCAACAACTTCACACTGGCTGCTCAGGATTGCTTACCCATAATAAGTGCCCTTTTTGTTGATATCAAGAATTAAACGTATCCTCGAAAATGTTTTATAAATGTGGATTTGCCCATAGATATTATGAATCATAAGGTGGGTAGTTGCATATACTCATGTTAGAGGTAGATTATTAAATGAACTTTACATGTTTCCTAATTGAAAAATTAGAGTATTAAGAATTTGTAGTCATTATCTCTTTTATGTTGTATTGTATTAATAGGGTTTTAAGCTGACTAAACAAGGAAGCAGTTGTATCTAAGTCGGTTGGAAGCAAGTTACTTCTGATGCCCGGAGCATGCCAGCACCAGAGGCAAATTCGGTAGTATCAAATGTTGATGCTAAAGATGTTTTGCAAGAACACCATTTGTTCACAAGTGAGGTATGTGGTCCTACTTGCAACTGACTATCCGAAACACTTTACTACGTTAACTTTATTATAAAAAGTAAAACCTTATACGGTGTTGTTACAGTTTTCAACTGAGATGTATCCTTTATACAAACATAAGCAAGTTCACATATGAGTTCATGCCAATTTCTGCCTGTCGATATCTTTTACAAATATAAGCATGTTTATAAGAGTATTAAACTCTTATTCAGATCAAGGGAGGAGAGGTGGACGATGGTGAAACGGACTACTATTCCCTTAGACAAGGATATGTACGTACTTATCTCTATTTATAACAATGATACTGCAAAAGAACCCGTTATTGATTTCCCAATTATATTTTATATCAGATAAATGTCACACCCCCTAGAGCCTTAACTAATGCGGATATTGACTCCCATGAATAATTTGAAGGATGGTTATCAGGAGAAGCCGAGTGTACTTCAGTTGTGTGATTACCTTTTTGTAAGTAATATTACAGTTTTTTTAATTGCAAAAACTGGCATTTTATAAAGGTGAATGTAATGTCAAACTTAATGTGATCATTTGCTTTTAGCCTCTGCAGGTAGCTAGTATGTGATACTCGGGTATTGGCGCTAAAGAGCCACTGTCAGTTCAACGTATATAACATAAAAGTATGTACTGGTTTCACTGGAAAGTAAAATGCATTCAAAACTCAGTTTGACAACACTGGTAGTATTTGCTTGCCCTTAAAATGCAAGGTTGCTCTGTTCTGATTGATAACTATAGCTTTGGGTGATGATATGGGGAGGTACTTTAGTGCATCCGACTGAGGTACGCTAGTGCATCCATTTGAGGCACTTTAGTGCATCCGTTTGAGGTACGTTAGTGCATACCATGGTATCATTGTAGGATCATGTAAATATTTGTTTGATATCAGGTGGCTAGCTAGATCAACATATTAGGAGGGGGTGATAAGGATCGTGGCTAGATTTTTTGCATCGATAAGATCTGGTTAACTTTGTTACATGAGGTTATGTAATCATGTGGCTAGCATTTAGTTATTTAGTGCCATTAGTGGACAACATGAGACAGATTGTCTCCTTTAAAACATATGATCTAGAAAAGAACTTTCTTTTATATGTAGATTTATTTGATGCTCATTTAACTTTCGGATTTATTGGAACACACAGAAAATGGTGAAGATTTGTTGTATTGGAAATTGAAGCATTGGAGGTGTGTATTTCACATCAACTGGTCTTCTTTTCTACTACGTTTTCTTCGCATAGTTAAGGTATTTAAGGTTTATTTCCCCAGGAATTTGAAAAGTCAAATGATGAAGAAGCTACGGGGCTTTCGGGATCTCGAATTGCATCTGCAGTTGCTCAACTGAAGAGGTCTCAAAAGCAGCTGCAAAGGCACGAAAAGGTCCAAGATCCTGCAACCGTGTCAAGAAAAGAAGTCGGGAAGATGGACGATCTAACAGACTTGAATATGATGGTTTAAAGTCTGTTATGCTGTGTAAAAATGTTCAATATAGTGTTTTTTTAAGACCTGGGAATGACTTTATGTTGTATAAAACACATTGTATATCTAATTTGTTCAGTCAAATGGTAAATCAGAATAGAAAATAATTCATCTTATGTGTACATGTGCAGAAAAAAAATCTCACTCACAGTGAATCTATATTGGGGCTGTTTGACATTAGTAATAAGAAAATTTAAAAGTTACAAAAACAGCCCTTGACAAATAAAAAAAGTAACAAAGAAGCTCCTTTAGTTGGGAAGGAAAAAAAGAAGGGGAAGGGAGGGAGATCTAATGGATGAGATCATTTCTCTCACTTTTCTCTTGAGATGAACTTTTTAAATGAACCAATCTCTCTCTCTCTCTCTATATATATATATATATATATATATATATATATATATACTAGCTTATAAGACCCGTTGACACCGGGTTATTTTTTAAAAAAATAGATAAATGAGATGATAATACAAGTAATAAGATGAAAAAAGATGTTGCAAAAAGATGAAAAATTAGTATGTAAACAAAATATGAAAAATAATGAAAGAAAATAAATAGTGAATCCGTTATTTATTAATATGAAGTCATAAGTCAAGTACAATATAGAGTACAATTATTGTAAGTAATAATGTAATAAACAGCCATTCACGTAGTCTTCAATCTTGACAGCCTTAAAAAAGAAAGCGTATGTAGTGGGAAGTAGATGAATTGGTAAGGCAATAAAAATTCGTCGAGAACCTAACAAACATGAAAAGAATGTGTAAGTAAAACATTTGTGTGAATTACAATAAACATGTAAAAAACAAATTCGTATCACATTAAGTGAATATCCGAACATACCTGTTGATAACTGATCAAAGACCGTGAAGAACCTCTTTATAGACTACATTTGTAGTAGTCTTTAATAAATTACTATCGGCATAAGAAATAACAACCTTCAAACCCTTTTTGCTTTTTACGCGTGAAAGAGCGACATATAATTGTCCGTGTGTGAAAACAGGACGTGGTAGATATAAACCAACTTTCGAAAGTGATTGTCCTTGGCTCTTGTTTATCGTCATGGCAAAAGAAACTGACACAGGAAATTGTTTGCGCACGATCTTGAGTGGTAAATGTTTATCCGATGGAGTAATTTCTACCAACAAAAGTATAACCGTATTCCCAAAATGTGTTCCGTTAATTATTTTGGCTTGAATAGACGCACACGTTAATTTAGTCACTTGAAGCCTTGTCCCATTACATAAACCTTGTGATTGATTAATGTTTCTCAACAACATTATTGGGACACCGACCTTCAATGCGAGCCTATGGTTTGGGACACCCGAAAATTTTAAACCGTTGATAAATTCCGGTGAAAAGACGGCTTGGTCTATAGCACCACCACGGTCATTTTTATCTATGTTGTCACAACTAAGATAAACCATTTCTTCACCAGGAAAGGTTTGAAGCAAATGATCGTTAATACTATCAACCACTTCATTGGTTGGAGCAAGAATAGCCTTTTCCTGGAAGTAATACGGATCACCTATGTTATCCAAAATGTTTGGGTAAGTGAAATCTATAATAGATTGTACGGATCACCTATGTTATCCAAAATGTTTGGGTAAGTGGAATCCACGGGTTTTTAGAAGAGATATTGCAAAAATAAAGAAAATTAGTGTGTAAACAAAATAAAAGATAAAAAGTAACAAAAGTAAAAAAAGAGTGAATCAGATATTTATTAATATGAAGTAATAAGTCAAGTACAATATAGAGTACAATAATTGTAAGTAATAATGTAATAAACAACCATTCACGTGGTCTTCAATCTTGCAGCCTTTAAAAAGAAATCGTATGTAGTGGGAAGTTGATGAAGTGGTAAGCCAATAAAAATTCGTCGAGAACCTAATAAAGCATAAAAAGAAGGTGTAAGTAAAACATTTGTGTCAATGATAAAACATGTAAAAACAAATGCATATCGCATTATATGAATATCCGTACATATCTGTTGATAACTGATCAAACACCGTGAAGAACCTCTTTGTAGACTACATTTGTAGTAGTCTTTGATAAATTACTATCGGCCTCAGAAATAAAAACCTTCTTTGGCATTTTTTAGATGATTTGTTATTTTTTAGATAATTGTTTTTTATGGGCATGACTGGATCTACTTCCGATATGATCCATATTAAACTTTTTATTTGGCATTTTTTAGATAAATTGTTATTTTTTAGATAATTGTTTTTTGATGAGCATAACTGAATCTACTTCCTATATGCTCCATATTAAACTTTTTATTTGGCATTTTTTAGATAAATTGTTATTTTTTAGATGATTGTTTTTTGATGAGCAGGACTGGATCTACTTCCTATATGGTCCATATTAAACTTTTTATTTGGCATTTTTTAGATAAATTGTTATTTTTTACATCATTGTTTTTTATAAGCAGAATTGGATCTACTTCCAATATGGTCCATATTAAACATTTTATTTTGCATTTTTTAGATAAATTGTTATTTTTTAGATAATTGTTTTTTGATGAACATAATTTAATCTACTTCCTATATGGTTATTATTAAACTTTTTATTTGGCATTTTTTAGATAAATTGTTATTTTTAATATGATTGTTTTTTATGAGCAGAACTGGATGTACTTCCTATATGGTCCATATTAAACTTTTTATTTGGCATTTTTTAGATAAATTGTTATTTTTTATATGATTGTTTTTTATGAGCAGGACTAGATCTACTTCCTATATGGTCCATATTAAACTTTTATATGGCATTTGTTAGATGAATTGTTATTTTTTAGGTGATTTTTTTTTATAAACAGAACTGGATCTACTTCCAATATAGTCCATATTAAACTTTTTATTTGTCATTTTTTAGATGAATTGTTATTTTTTAGATGATTCTTTTTTATGAGCAGTATTGGATCTACTTCCTATATGGTCCTTATTAAACTTTTTATTTGGCATTTTTCAGATAGTTGTTTTTTGATGAGCAGGACTGGATCTACTTACTATATGGTCCATATTAAAGTTTTTATTTGGCATTTTTTAGATGAATTGTTATTTTTTAGATGATTGATTTTTATGAGCAGAACTGGATCTACTTCCTATAAGGTCCATATTAAACATTTTATTTGGAATTTTTTAGATAAATTATTATTTTTTAGATGATTGTTTTGGATCAGCATGAATGGATCTACTTCTTATATAGTCCATATTAAACTATTTATTTGGCATTTTTTAGATGAATTGTTATTTTTAGATGATTGTTTTTTGTTGAGCAGAACTGGATCTACTTCCTATATGTTTTATATTAAACTTTTTATTTCGCATATTTTAGATGAATTGTTATTTTTTAGATGATTGTTTTTTATGAGCAGGACTGGATCTACTTCCTATATGGTCCATATTAAACTTTTTATTTGGCATTTTTTAGACGAATTGTTATTTTTTAGATAATTGTTTTTTGATAAGCAGAACTGTATCTACTTCCTATATGTTTCATATAAAACTTTTTATTTGGCATTTTTTAGATGAATTGTTATTTTTTAGATTATTGTTTTTTGATGAGCAGAACTGGATCTACTTCCTATATGCTCCATATTATTTTATTTGGCATTTTTTAGATGAATTGTTATTTTTTAGATTATTGTTTTATATGAGCAGGACTGGATCTACTTCCTATATGGTCCATATTAAAATTTTTATTTGGCATTTTTTATATGAATTGTTATTTTTAAGATGATTGATTTTTGATGAGCAGAACTGGATCTACTTCCTATATAGTCCATATTAAACTTTTTATTTGGCATTTTTTATATGAATTGTTATTTTTTACATGATTGTTTTTTATGAGCAGGATTCGATCTACTTCCTATATGCTCCATATTAAAAAAATTATTTGGCATTTTTTAGATGAATTGTTGTTTTTTAGATTGTTTTTTTGATGAGAAGAACTGGATCTACTTCTTATATGGTCCATATTAAACATTTTATTTGGCATTTTTTAGATGAATTGTTATTTTTTGGATGATTGTTTTTTATGAGCAGAACTGGATCTATTTCCTATATGGTCCATATTAAACTTTTTCTTTAGCATTTTTTAGATGAATTGTTATTTTTTAGATGATTGATCTTTTGATGAGCAGAACTGAATTTACTTCCTATATGACCCATATTAAAATTTTTATTTGGCATTTTTTAGATGAATTGATATTTTTTACATGATTTTTTTTATGAGCAGAACTGGATGTACTTCCTATATAATCTATATTAAAATTTTTATTTGGCATTTTTTAGATAAATTGTTATTTTTTACATCATTGTTTTTTATAAGCAGAATTGGATCTACTTCCTATATGGTCCATATTAAACATTTTATTTGGCATTTTTTAGATAAATTGTTATTTTTTAGATAATTGTTTTTTGATGAACATAATTTGATCTACTTCCTATATGGTTATTATTAAACTTTTTATTTGGCATTTTTTTAGATAAATTGTTATTTTTTATATGATTGTTTTTTATGAGCAGAACTGGATGTACTTCCTATATGGTCCATATTAAACTTTTTATTTGGCATTTTTTAGATGAATTGTTATTTTTTATATGATTGTTTTTTATGAGCAGGACTAGATCTACTTCCTATATGGTTCATATTAAACTTTTATATGGCATTTTCTAGATTAATTGTTATTTTTTAGGTGATTTTTTTTTATAAACAGAACTGGATCTACTTCCTATATAGTCCATATTAAACTTTTTATTTGTCATTTTTTAGATGAATTGTTATTTTTTAGATGATTCTTTTTTATGAGCAGTATTGGATCTACTTCCTATATGGTCCTTATTAAACTTTTTATTTGGCATTTTTTAGATAGTTGTTTTTTGATGAGCAGGACTGGATCTACTTACTATATGGTCCATATTAAAGTTTTTATTTGGCATTTTTTAGATGAATTGTTATTTTTTAGATGATTGTTTTGGATCAGCATGAATGGATCTACTTCTTATATAGTCCATATTAAACTTTTTATTTGGCATTTTTTAGACGAATTGTTATTTTTAGATGATTGTTTTTTGTTGAGCAGAACTGGATCTACTTCCTATATGCTTTATATTAAACTTTTTATTTCGAATATTTTAGATGAATTGTTATTTTTTGGATGATTGTTTTTTATGAGCAGGACTGGATCTACTTCCTATATGGTCCATATTAAACTTTTTATTTGGCATTTTTTAGACGAATTGTTATTTTTTAGATAATTGTTTTTTGATAAGCAGAACTGTATCTACTTTCTATATGTTTCATATTAAACTTTTTATTTGGCATTTTTTAGATGAATTGTTATTTTTTAGATTATTGTTTTTTGATGAGCAGAACTGGATCTACTTCCTATATGCTCCATATTATTTTATTTGGCATTTTTTAGATGAATTGTTATTTTTTAGATTATTGTTTTATATGAGCAGGACTGGATCTACTTCCTATATGGTCCATATTAAAATTTTTATTTGGCATTTTTTATATGAATTGTTATTTTTAAGATGATTGATTTTTGATGAGCAGAACTGGATCTACTTCCTATATAGTCCATATTAAACTTTTTATTTGGCATTTTTTATATGAATTGTTATTTTTTACATGATTGTTTTTTATGAGCAGGATTCGATCTACTTCCTATATGCTCCATATTAAAAAAATTATTTGGCATTTTTTAGATGAATTGTTGTTTTTTAGATTGTTTTTTTGATGAGAAGAACTGGATCTACTTCTTATATGGTCCATATTAAACATTTTATTTGGCATTTTTTAGATGAATTGTTATTTTTTGGATGATTGTTTTTTATGAGCAGAACTGGATCTATTTCCTATATGGTCCATATTAAACTTTTTCTTTAGCATTTTTTAGATGAATTGTTATTTTTTAGATGATTGATCTTTTGATGAGCAGAACTGAATTTACTTCCTATATGACCCATATTAAAATTTTTATTTGGCATTTTTTAGATGAATTGATATTTTTTACATGATTTTTTTTATGAGCAGAACTGGATGTACTTCCTATATAATCTATATTAAAATTTTTATTTGGCATTTTTTAGATAAATTGTTATTTTTTACATCATTGTTTTTTATAAGCAGAATTGGATCTACTTCCTATATGGTCCATATTAAACATTTTATTTGGCATTTTTTAGATAAATTGTTATTTTTTAGATAATTGTTTTTTGATGAACATAATTTGATCTACTTCCTATATGGTTATTATTAAACTTTTTATTTGGCATTTTTTTAGATAAATTGTTATTTTTTATATGATTGTTTTTTATGAGCAGAACTGGATGTACTTCCTATATGGTCCATATTAAACTTTTTATTTGGCATTTTTTAGATGAATTGTTATTTTTTATATGATTGTTTTTTATGAGCAGGACTAGATCTACTTCCTATATGGTTCATATTAAACTTTTATATGGCATTTTCTAGATTAATTGTTATTTTTTAGGTGATTTTTTTTTATAAACAGAACTGGATCTACTTCCTATATAGTCCATATTAAACTTTTTATTTGTCATTTTTTAGATGAATTGTTATTTTTTAGATGATTCTTTTTTATGAGCAGTATTGGATCTACTTCCTATATGGTCCTTATTAAACTTTTTATTTGGCATTTTTTAGATAGTTGTTTTTTGATGAGCAGGACTGGATCTACTTACTATATGGTCCATATTAAAGTTTTTATTTGGCATTTTTTAGATGAATTGTTATTTTTTAGATGATTGTTTTGGATCAGCATGAATGGATCTACTTCTTATATAGTCCATATTAAACTTTTTATTTGGCATTTTTTAGACGAATTGTTATTTTTAGATGATTGTTTTTTGTTGAGCAGAACTGGATCTACTTCCTATATGCTTTATATTAAACTTTTTATTTCGAATATTTTAGATGAATTGTTATTTTTTGGATGATTGTTTTTTATGAGCAGGACTGGATCTACTTCCTATATGGTCCATATTAAACTTTTTATTTGGCATTTTTTAGACGAATTGTTATTTTTTAGATAATTGTTTTTTGATAAGCAGAACTGTATCTACTTTCTATATGTTTCATATTAAACTTTTTATTTGGCATTTTTTAGATAAATTGTTATTTTTTAGATTATTGTTTTTTGATGAGCAGAACTGGATCTACTTCCTATATGCTCCATATTATTTTATTTGGCATTTTTTAGATAAATTGTTATTTTTTAGATTATTGTTTTTTATGAGCAGGACTGGATCTACTTCCTATATGGTCCATATTAAAATTTTTATTTGGCATTTTTTATATGAATTGTTATTTTTAAGATGATTGATTTTTGATGAGCAGAACTGTATCTACTTCCTATATAGTCCATATTAAACTTTTTATTTGGCATTTTTTATATGAATTGTTATTTTTTACATGATTGTTTTTTATGAGCAGAACTCGATCTACTTCCTATATGCTCCATATTAAAAAAATTATTTGGCATTTTTTAGATGAATTGTTGTTTTTTAGATTGTTTTTTTGATGAGAAGAACTGGATCTACTTCTTATATGGTCCATATTAAACATTTTATTTGGCATTTTTTAGATGAATTGTTATTTTTTGGATGATTGTTTTTTATGAGCAGAACTGGATCTATTTCCTATATGGTCCATATTAAACTTTTTCTTTAGCATTTTTTAGATGAATTGTTATTTTTTAGGTGATTGATCTTTTGATGAGCAGAACTGAATTTACTTCCTATATAACCCATATTAAACTTTTTATTTGGCATTTTTTAGATGAATTGATATTTTTTACATGATTTTTTTTATAAGCAGAACTGGATGTACTTCCTATATAATCTATACTAAAATTTTTATTTGGCATTTTTTAGATGAATTGTTATTTTTTAGATGATTGTTTTTTGTTGAGTAGAACTGGATCTACTTCCTATATGCTCCATATTCAACTTTTTCTTTGGCATCTTTTAGATTAATTGTTATTTTTTAGACTTTTGTTTTTTGATGAGCAGAACTAGATCTACTTCCTATATGGTCTATATTAAACTTTTTATTTGGCATTTTTTAGATGATTTTATTTTTTAGATGATTGTTTTTTAATGAGCAGGACTGGATCTACTTCCTGTATGTTTCATATTAAACTTTTTATTTGGCTTTTTTTAGATAATTGTTATTTTTTAGATGATTGATTTTTTATGAGTAGAACTGGATCTATTTGTATATGGTCCATATTAAACTTTTTATTTGGCATTTTTTAGATAAATTGTTATTTTTTAGACCCTTGTTTTTTGATGAGCAGAACTGGATCTACTTCTTATATGGTCAATATTAAACTTTTTATTTGGCATTTTTTAGATGATTGTTATTTTTTAGATGATTGTTTTTTAATGAGCAGGACTGAAACTACTTCCTGTATGGTTCATATTAAACTTTTTATTTGGCATTTTTTAGATGAATTGTTTTTTTAGATGATTGTTTTTTGATAAACAGAACTGGGTCTACTTCTTATATGGTCCATATTAAAAAATTTATTTGGCATTTTTTAGATGCATTGTTATTTTTTAGATGATTGTTTTTTATAAGCAGGACTAGATCTACTTCTTATATGGTCCATATTAAAAATTTTATTTGGCATTTTTTGAATGATTTGTTATTTTTTAGATGATTGTTTTTTGATGAGCAGAACTGGATCAACTTCTTATATGGTTCATATTTAACTTTTTCTATGGCATTTTTTAGATAAATTGTTATTTTTTACATAATTGTTTTTTATGAGAAGGACTGTATCTACTTCCTATATGGTCCAAATTAAATTTTTTCTTTGGCATTTTTTAGATGAATTATTATTTTATAGATAATTGTTTTTTATGAGAAGAACTGGATCTACTTTCTATATGGTTCATATTAAACTTTTTTTTTTGGCATTTTTTAGATAAATTGTTATTTTTTACATGATTGTTTTTTATGAGCAGGACTGGATCTACTTCCTATATGGTCTATATTAAACTTTTTATTAGGCATTTGTTAGATGAATTGTTATTTTTTACATGAATGTTTTTTATGAGCAGGACTGGATCTACTTCCTATATGGTCCATATTAAAGTTTTTATTTTACATTTTTTAGATGAATTGTTATTTTTTAGATGATTTTTTTTGATAAGCAGGACTGGATCTACTTCCTATATGGTCCATATTAAGCTTTTTATTTGGCATTTTTTAGATAAATTGTTATTTTTTAGACGATTGTTTTTTGATGAGCAGGACTGGATCTACTTTCTATATGGTCCATATTAAACTTATTATTTGGCATTATTTAGATAAATTGTTATTTTTTAGACGATTGTTTTTTGATGAGCAGAACTTACTTCCTATATGGTCCATATTAAACTTTTTATTTGGCAGTTTTTAGATGATTTGTTATTTTTTAGATTATTGTTTTTTAATGAGCATTACTGGATCTACTTCATATATGATCCATATTAAACTTTTTCTTTGCCTTTTTTTTAGATAAATTGTTATTTTTTAAATGATTGATTTTTGATGAGCAGAACTGGATCTACTTCCTATATAGTCCATATTAAACTTTTTATTTGGCATGTTTTAGATGAATTGTTATTTTTTAACATGATTGTTTTTTATGAGCAGGACTGGATCTACTTCCTATATGGTCCATATTAAAGTTTTTATTTGACATTTTTTAGAAGAATTGTTATTTTTTAGATGATTATTTTTTGATGAGCAGGACTGGATCTATTTCATATATGGTCCATATTAAACTATTTAATTGGCATTTTTTAGATAAATTGTTATTTTTTAGACGATTGTTTTTTGATGAGCAGGACTGGATCTACTTTCTATATGGTTCATATTAAACTTTTTATTTGCATTTTTTAGATAAATAGTTATTTTTTAGACGATTGTTTTTTGATGAACAGAACTTACTTCCTATATGGTCCATGTTAAACTTTTTATTTGGCATTTTTTAGATGATTTGTTATTTTTTAGATTATTGTTTTTTAATGAGCATGACTGGATCTACTTCATATATGGTCCATATTAAACTTTTTCTTTGGCATTTTTTAGATGAATTGTTATTTTTTAAATGATTGATTTTTGATAAGTAGAACTGGATCTACTTCCTATATAGTCCATATTAAACTTTTTATTTGGCATTTTTTAGATGAATTGTTATTTTTTACATGATTGTTTTTTATGAGCAGGACTGGATCTACTTCCTGTATGGTCCATATTAAACTTTTGATTTGGCATTTTTTAGATGAATTATTATTTTTTAGATCATTGTTTTTTGATGTGCATAACTGGATCTATTTAATATATGGTCAATATTAAACTTTTTATTTGGCATTTTTTAGATGAATTGTTTGTTTTTAGATG
The DNA here is from genome assembly GCA_019973895.1 of Chrysanthemum seticuspe. Lineage (NCBI taxonomy): Eukaryota > Viridiplantae > Streptophyta > Magnoliopsida > Asterales > Asteraceae > Chrysanthemum > Chrysanthemum seticuspe. The sequence continues at coordinate 105,098,944 of BPTQ01000007.1, read as the reverse complement.
ATTGTTTTTTATAAGCAGGACTGGATCTACTTCCTATATGGTGCATATTAAACTTTTTCTTTGGCATTTTTTAGTTGAATTGTTATTTTTTAGATTATTGTTTTTTATGAGAAGAACTGGATCTACTTCCTATATGGTCCATATTAAACTTTTTATTTGGCATTTTTTAGACGAATTGTTATTTTTTAGATAATTGTTTTTTGATAAGCAGAACTGGATCTACCTCCTAAATGTTTCATATTAAACTTTTTATTTGGCATTTTTTAGATGAATTGTTATTTTTTAGATTATTGTTTTTTGAAGAGCAGAACTAGATCTACTTCCTATATGCTCCATATTATTTTATTTGGCATTTTTTAGATGAATTGTTATTTTTTAGATTATTGTTTTTTATGAGCAGGACTGGATCTACTTCCTTTATGGTCCATATTAAACTTTTTATTTGGCATTTTTTATATGAATTGTTATTTTTAAGATGATTGATTTTTGATAAGCAGAACTGGATCTACTTCCTATATAGTCCATATTAAACTTTTTATTTGGCATTTTTTATATGAATTGTTATTTTTTACATGATTGTTTTTTATGAGCATGACTCGATCTACTTCCTATATGCTCCATATTAAAAAATTTATTTGGCATTTTTTAGATGAATTGTTATTTTTTAGATTGTTTTTTTATGAGAAGAACTGGATCTACTTCTTATATGTTCCATATTAAACATTTTATTTGGCATTTTTTTGATGAATTGTTATTTTTTGGATGATTGTTTTTTATGAGCAGAACTGGATCTACTTTCTATATGGTCCATATTAAACTTTTTCTTTAGCATTTTTTAGATGAATTGTTATTGTTTAGATAATTGATCTTTTGATGAGCAGAACTGAATTTACTTCCTATATGACCCATATTAAACTTTTTATTTGGCATTTTTTAGATGAATTGTTATTTTTTACATGATTCTTTTTTATGAGCAGAACTGGATGTACTTCCTATATAATCTATATTAAAATTTTTATTTGGCATTTTTTAAATGACTTGTTATTTTTTAGAAGATTGTTTTTTGTTGAGTAGAACTGGATCTACTTCCTATATGCTCCATATTAAACTTTTTCTTTGGCATTTTTTAGATTAATTTTTATTTTTTAGACGTTTGTTTTTTGATGAGCAGAACTGGATCTACTTCCTATATGGTCCATATTAAATTTTTTATTTGGCATTTTTTAGATGATTGTTATTTTTTAGATGATTGTTTTTTAAATAGCAGGACTGGATCTACTTCCTGTATGGTTCATATTAAACTTTTTATTTGGCATTTTTTAGATGAATTGTTATTTTTTAGATGGTTGATTTTTGATGAGCAGAACTGGATCTATTTATATATGGTCCATATTAAACTTTTTATTTGGCATTTTTTAGATAAATTGTTATTTGTTAGACGCTTGTTTTTTGATGAGCAGAACTGGATCTACTTCTTATATGGTCAATATTAAACTTTTTATTTGGCATTTTTTAGATGATTGTTATTTTTTAGATGATTGTTTTTTAATGAGCAGGACTGAATCTACTTCCTGTATGGTTCATATTAAACTTTTTATTTGGCATTTTTTAGATGAATTGTTTTTTTAGATGATTGTTTTTTAATAAGCAGAACTCGGTCTACTTCTTATATGGTCCATATTAAAAAATTTATTTGGCATTTTTTAGATGCATTGTTATTTTTTAGATGATTGTTTTTTATAAGCAGGACTAGATCTACTTCTTATATGGTCCATATTAAAAAATTTATTTGGCATTTTTTGGATGATTTGTTATTTTTTAGATGATTGTTTTTTTATGAGCAGAACTGGATCAACTTCCTATATGGTCCATATTTAACTTTTTCTATGGCATTTTTTAGATAAATTGTTATTTTTTACATGATTGTTTTTTATGAGGAGGACTGTATCTACTTCCTATATGGTCCAAATTAAACTTTTTCTTTGGCATTTTTTAGATGAATTATTATTTTATAGATAATTGTTTTTTATGAGAAGAACTGGATCTACTTTCTATATGGTTCATATTAAACTTTTGTTTGGCATTTTTTGGATAAATTGTTATTTTTTATATGATTGTTTTTTATGAGCAGGACTGGATCTACTTCCTATATGGTCTATATTAAACTTTTTATTAGGCATTTGTTAGATGAATTGTTATTTTTTACATGATTGTTTTTTATGAGCAGGACTGGATCTACTTCCTATATGGTCCATATTAAAGTTTTTATTTTAAATTTTTTAGATGAATTGTTATTTTTTAGATGATTTTTTTTGATAAGCAGGACTGGATCTACTTCCTATATGGTCCATATTAAGCTTTTTATTTGGCATTTTTTAGATAAATTGTTATTTTTTAGACGATTGTTTTTTGATGAGCAGGACTGGATCTACTTTCTATATGGTCCATATTAAACTTATTATTTGGCATTATTTAGATAAATTGTTATTTTTTAGACGATTGTTTTTTGATGAGCAGAACTTACTTCCTATATGGTTCATATTAAACTTTTTATTTGGCAGTTTTTAGATGATTTGTTATTTTTTAGATTATTGTTTTTTAATGAGCATTACTGGATCTACTTCCTATATGATCCATATTAAACTTTTTCTTTGCCTTTTTTTTAGATAAATTGTTATTTTTTAAATGATTGATTTTTGATGAGCAGAACTGGATCTACTTCCTATATAGTCCATATTAAACTTTTTATTTGGCATTTTTTAGATGAATTGTTATTTTTTACATGATTGTTTTTTATAAGCAGGACTGGATCTACTTCCTATATGGTCCATATTAAAGTTTTTATTTGACATTTTTTAGAAGAATTGTTATTTTTTAGATTATTGTTTTTTGATGAGCAGAACTAGATCTATTTCCTATATGGTCCATATTAAACTATTTAATTGGCATTTTTTAGATAAATTGTTATTTTTTAGACGATTGTTTTTTGATGAGCAGGACTGGATCTACTTTCTATATGGTTCATATTAAACTTTTTATTTGGCATTTTTTAGATAAATAGTTATTTTTTAGACGATTGTTTTTTGATGAACAGAACTTACTTCCTATATGGTCCATGATAAACTTTTTATTTGGCATTTTTTAGATGATTTGTTATTTTTTAGATTATTGTTTTTTAATGAGCATGACTGGATCTACTTCATATATGGTCCATATTAAACTTTTTCTTTGGCATTTTTTAGATGAATTGTTATTTTTTAAATGTTTGATTTTTGATAAGCAGAACTGAATCTACTTCCTATATAGTCCATATTAAACTTTTTATTTGGCATTTTTTAGATGAATTGTTATTTTTTAGATAATTGTTTTTTGATAAGCAGAACTGGATCTACCTCCTAAATGTTTCATATTAAACTTTTTATTTGGCATTTTTTAGATGAATTGTTATTTTTTAGATTATTGTTTTTTGATGAGCAGAACTAGATCTACTTCTTATATGCTCCATATTATTTTATTTGGCATTTTTTAGATGAATTGTTATTTTTTAGATTATTGTTTTTTATGAGCAGGACTGGATCTACTTCCTTTATGGTCCATATTAAACTTTTTATTTGGCATTTTTTATATGAATTGTTATTTTTAAGATGATTGATTTTTGATAAGCAGAACTGGATCTACTTCCTATATAGTCCATATTAAACTTTTTATTTGGCATTTTTTATATGAATTGTTATTTTTTACATGATTGTTTTTTATGAGCAGGACTCGATCTACTTCCTATATGCTCTATATTAAAAATTTTATTTGGCATTTTTTAGATGAATTGTTATTTTTTAGATTGTTTTTTGATGAGAAGAACTGGATCTACTTCTTATATGGTCCATATTAAACATTTTATTTGGCATTTTTTAGATGAATTGTTATTTTTTGGATGATTGTTTTTTATGAGCAGAACTGGATCTACTTCCTATATGGTCCATATTAAACTTTTTCTTTAGCATTTTTTAGATGAATTGTTATTTTTTAGATAATTGATCTTTTGATGAGCAGAACTGAATTTACTTCCTATATGACCCATATTAAACTTTTTATTTGGCATTTTTTAGATGAATTGTTATTTTTTACATGATTCTTTTTTATGAGCAGAACTGGATGTACTTCCTATATAATCTATATTAAAATTTTTATTTGGCATTTTTTAGATGAATTGTTATTTTTTAGAAGATTGTTTTTTGTTGAGTAGAACTGGATCTACTTCCTATATGCTCCATATTAAACTTTTTCTTTGGCATTTTTTAGATTAATTTTTATTTTTTAGACGTTTGTTTTTTGATGAGCAGAACTGGATCTACTTCCTATATGGTCCATATTAAACTTTTTATTTGGCATTTTTTAGATGATTGTTATTTTTTAGATGATTGTTTTTTAAATAGCAGGACTGGATCTACTTCCTGTATGGTTCATATTAAACTTTTTATTTGGCCTTTTTTTAGATGAATTGTTATTTTTTAGATGGTTGATTTTTGATGAGCAGAACTGGATCTATTTGTATATGGTCCATATTAAACTTTTTATTTGGCATTTTTTAGATAAATTGTTATTTGTTAGACGCTTGTTTTTTGATGAGCAGAACTGGATCTACTTCTTATATGGTCAATATTAAACTTTTTATTTGGCATTTTTTAGATGATTGTTATTTTTTAGATGATTGTTTTTTAATGAGCAGGACTGGATCTACTTCCTGTATGGTTCATATTAAACTTTTTATTTGGCATTTTTTAGATGATTGTTTTTTGATGAGCAGAACTGGATCTACTTCTTATATGGTCCATATTAAAAAATTTATTTGGCATTTTTTAGATGCATTGTTATTTTTTAGATGATTGTTTTTTATAAGCAGGACTGGATCTACTTCTGTTGGAATCACTCCTAAACAGTATTTCAAGTATTTATATTTCATATGTAATAGGTAGCTTTATTATGGCCTTTATGTTTGATTAAGGTCTAGCTTATGAAGAAGGCCCATAAGCTTAGGCCCAAGCCCATATAAGAAAGAATGGGAACTAGGAGTGTTGCCCTAGCTTCCCTCCTATAAATACTCTTGTAAACCCTCACTTGAGGGTTGGTTGTTTAAGTTATTCTCTCTTTCACTCTATATGCTTTAACCGTATTATTGTTAGTGTGTGTGTGTGCGTATAACTTGTTCATCCGCCTTCATCTCTTTCTCTTAAGCTTGTGTTTGTAAAACTAGTGACCTAACAGTGGTATCAATCGCCTACTAGTTGGGTGAATCGTGTTTGTTTTTAAAGTGGGTTTCGGTCCTACGCCTAAAACGCACCTTGATACTTTGGTTCGCTTAAAAACTTGTTTTTTACACTTTTTAATCCAAGATTCTTGTACTTTCAATGTCTTAAGGTGTTAAAATACGTGTTTTTGGCAAAAAGTTTCAAACTTTATGCGTGGATAGTTGTTTTTGAACGTGTTTTTGTTCTTGGGTGTCGTTCTACGCGTAACCCGTTTAGCCGTTTTGGTACATCAAGTTTAACACTTTTGTGTTCTTTTGGTACTATTGAAGCTATTCCATAACAAAAATCTGGTTTAGAAACACATTTGGGCAAAATCAAAATTACGAGTAATCCTACGCGTATTGAAACCCTAAAATTACGCGTAAGATTATCCTTGGTTTGATATTCATTTTCGTGGTTTATTCCGTGTTTTCTTACTTGGATAAGTCTGAAAATACGTCGATTTTGGATATCTTTTGCACTGTGAGAGTGTAAAAGATCATTTGGGCAAAAACCCTAAACTTACGCATAAGCATAAGCTTACGCGTAGAAATCCTACGCATAAGATTCACTTTACGCGTAAACTTAGGTCTACGCATAAGGTAATCCTACGCCTAACTCTCTACGCCTAACTTTTGTCTACGCATAACTTTAGTGGTTTTTCTACTTACGCGTAAGCTAAAACCTACGCGTAACTCCTTACTGTTACGCGTAACTTTTGGTGTTTTTACGCATAAGTACCACTTGGTTTCTTGTCTTTTCTACGCCTAAGGACACTTCATCAACAAAGGTTCATTCGACTACAAAGATCCATTTTTACTACACAAGTTTAACAACATGTCTCAACCACCATACTCTAACTATTTCCCTCACACTTATAATCATCAACAACAACAACAATTAACTCCACAACATCAACAATGGAATCAACAACAAGCTATTTATCAACAACAATTTAATCAGCAACATACTCCACAACTTGGTGCAATTCCACAACCACAAATGGTTCAACCACCACCAAGCCTTCAAGTTCAACCCTACACAAATGATTTCAATCAACATCCATCAAGGAACACTATGAAGGAACCCACTTGGTTTGCAAAGATGTGTGAAGCTTTAAGCAGCCAACAATCAATTCATGAAGCTGGATCACTTGATAGACCTCCAATGCTCACTCCAGGAAACTACGATCAATGGGTGATAAGGTTCTTTAGGTTTTGTGATCTGAAGAAGCCACATGGAAAGTTCTTAAAGAAGGTTATCTTGGAAGGTCCATTTGAGATGCCTACTGTCATTGTACCCGGAGATCCAACTGCTGTTCCACCAAGAGATGAACAAACCAACATTACCACTGTTGCAGATCTAAATGCTACAGAACTTCTACACTATGAAGCTGATGAACTTGCAATGGAATACATCCTCTTAGGATTACCAAACCCAATTCTTCGTAGTGTTGATGCTCAAAAGACTGCACAAAAAATGTGGGATCATATTCGTCTTCTTATGGAAGGATCTGTACTCAATCAGGAGGATTTGGAATCCAAAATTTACTTGGCTTATGAACACTTCATGATTGAACCTGGAGAGACACTAGAGTCCTATCATCATCGATTTTCAGACATCATCAATGATTTGGATAAACACAACATCATCATGCCAAGAATTGCAGTGAATACTAAGTTCCTGAGTAGTCTTGGTCCAGAATGGGAGAAGTATGTCATTTTTCTCCGTCAAGCGAAGAATATGCATCATTCTACTTATGGATTGTTGTACGATTACTTGAAGCCTCATGAAAAGGAAGTTGATCGGGAAAGGATTCTCCGTGCTCAAATTGCTAAACAGTCACAACCGGATAATCAACAACTTGCCTTGTATGCTCAACAGAATTATCCCTCTCAACCAGCAACTCAACCAACTGCTTCAAACACACCTTCACAGCAACAACCTCAACAAAATCAACTGGTTCCATACAACAACAACAATGCTCAAGCATATGTCAGTGAAGCGACTGAGGAAATCGATCCGTTCGAAGCATTGCAACAAGGATTTGTGATGATTGCTAATGCTTTTGGCCGTTACACCAACAAATCCAACAATCGTATTCGTTCCTCATCTAACACACGGACTCAAGCTGTTGTGAACAATGGACGTGTTGAAGTTCAGAATCGTGATTATGGTCGTCAGATGGGCGGTGGTCAAGGGTTTAATGCTATGGGTAGGAATAACAACATAGCTCAAGTGGTGGAACAGGGAAATGCTCATAATCGGTTAAATGGTCTTAGATGCTACAACTGCAATGAGAAGGGACACCTGGCTAATGCATGCCCAAAGCCAAGGACTAGGGGCAGTGCTTATTTCAAAGAGGCTTTACTTTTGGCTCTTAAAGATGAAGCTGGTGGATCTCTCACAGACAAAGAACAGAGCTTTATGGCAGATGCAGACTCAGATGATGATATGGAGGACTTGCAGGCCAATGCAGCTGTTATGTTGATGGCTAATATGCAAAACTTACACATGAGTGAAACAGGCCCAGTGTATGACACTGATGGCTTGTCTCAGGTACCCGAACAAACCATCATCATATCTGAACTAATATCTCCATCAATATCTGAATCCGGCACGGCTCAGAATGTTCAAAATGAGTCATCTACATCTCATTCTGACGATTTTCAAATAAACCCCGTAGTTACATTTGACGATCCAGATGACCTTATGGTTTCCCTTGATAATCAAATTGACTCCGTGGTTATACTTGAGGATCTAAATAATGATCATGTTGTGACTCACGTTGAACACGATGAACCTTTGCCTCATCCAGATCTTGTTCTGTTACTTAAAGACCAACAATCCCAAATTGCTGAATGTGTTGCATTAAATCAAACCTTAAAAAGTAAAAATGCACTGTTAACCAAGGATTTTGAATGCTTACAAATGCAACTCAACTTTTTCAAAACTCAAGAAAACCGTGAAAAAGGTTTTGAAGCCGCTTTTGCAAAATCTCATCAAAACGAAAAATATTTAGAGAGACAGATGCGTGATCTAGCCGCCTCGAAGAATGCTTTGTTGTCTGAATTAGAGCAACTGAAACATGAACATAAAAAGCAAATTAACGCTCTCACCTTGGAAAATCAAAAAGCTAAGGCTGAGTTGTTAAATTGTCAAAAACAGTTCTCCGCATACAAAAAGCATTCAACGAATCGGGTGGATGACCTTCTTGAAGAAATTATCGGCTTGCAAAACAAACTTAAAGAGTTTAAAACTGTTGTTTACAAACATGGTGAATCAGTAACAGCTATTGAAAAGTTTACCTTAAAACCCAATCCAAAAGGATATGGAAAAAATCTAGCTGATTACAAACCAAAGCTTTCACTAAAAATATTCAAACCAACTCCTGAAGTTTCCAGTGCAGAATACAAAATTGATAATACTGTTATGAGTGTTGTTGAATATCATCGTCAAGAGGAATTAGATGCAGAAGACGAGAGTCGATCAAAATTAAAAAACGTTGTTTACAACAAACCTTTTAATTATAAAAACGCGGTCACTTTCGTCACACCAACGGATTCTTCTAACACACCAAGGGTTATCATCAAAACACCTGAGTCTTCCTATGTTAATCCCAAAACAGATTTTGCACAAACTTATGGTCCTTTACCTTCCATTAGTGAAGTAAACTCAAAACCTGAAAATCGAAAAATTCTTCGATATTTTGACATTTTCATGGATGACCTCAAAATTTTACAACATGAGATAGAATATCGCTCTGAAATTAAAGTTGAACATTTTCAATCGCCTCTGGCGCGAGAACAAAGAGACATTTTTCAGAAAAATCTTTTACCTAATGTTAAAAACTTGAAAAGTTGTGCAATTGCCTGGGAAAAGGATTTTCATAAGGAACTTGGGGTAATGAAAAACGTTTTCGAGAAAACAGAAACATCTATTTCTAACACTAAACGCAAAAAGAAAATGTTGAGAAAAGATGTTGATCGACTCTTGGAAGATGTTATCTGTGCTGATATCCATAATGTTGTGTTACTTTATTCTTTGCCATATGCATCTGATTATATCTCTGCTGATACTGTTGAAAATGTTGTAACTGTTGAGAACACCGATAATGTGCTTCAGATCGAGTCTTTAAAAGCTGAAAATAAACAATTACTCAACGAAATTTACAATGCCAAACGTCGTCTTCATTGGTGTGAAAAAGATATTCACAATCATCAACTTAGTTTTCAAAAGAAAATCGCTCAGTTGAGTGCAAAATCTTCTGATCCTAAAATTGAGCAACTGGATGATCAAAACGTGTCTTTGAAAAGTCAAATCTCAAAATATGAACAAGAACTTTCAAAAGTTAAACAAGAATATGGTGTCATATTTGATTTGCTCAATAAGACTCGTCATGAAGCATCAAACGAACTTGATCACTATCTTGCTCACACTAGAGAAGTCATGAATTTTGCTGGTAATATTCGTTCTGAAAATCAAGATTTGATTCACACTATCTCTAAGTTAAGAGAAATGTTAGGAAAGTATGAACAACTTCCGCCTACCGTGATTAAGAGATTAGCACCAGTCACACTTAGTAATCGTGCACCTAGAATCCCTACTGCCAAATCATAAGTTGCAAACGTGTTTCCCTCTACTGAAACAGGAATAGTTGCGTCTTTTCCAAAAGTCCGCACTTCACAGCCTAGGAGCACTCAATCGAAGAATAGGAAGTTGCGACCTAAGAATAGAACAATAAGGAATGCTAAAGTAGAAGAACACCCTAGGACTCTGAATAAGACTCATGTTGCTTCCACTATAGATGTTACGTCTGGCAAATGTAATAGAAATAGTGATGTAACGAATGCTAAACCATTAAGTACTTTTGATATTCAGTCTGATGCACCTTGTGTTATTTGTCGGAAAAGTATGAATTCTGATTGTCATGACAAATGTGTTGCTAAAGCTATAATCTCTCAATTACGGAATCCTAAGAATCGGAATATCTCTAGGCCCACTAATCATTCTAAGTCTGTGCTTGGTAGACCGCCTTCTTTAGATTCTAAGGCAAACGTTGCTGTAGCTCCAGTTTCACCTCCTAAGAATGTAGTACCACCTAGTGCTTTCACTAAGACTAAAGCAAAGAGTAGTTATAGATGGCAGAAATGGATATATAACACACTAGGATTTCAATGGATGCCTAAAATTATCAATGTGTGTATGTCTAATATACCTGCTTCGGAACCCTCTAACATTTCGGGTTCCACATCTACTTCTATTCCATCTGTGTCGTCTGTGTGTAATGCAGGTGATACAGATCATTCTCTGGATTGTTGATAGCGGATGTTCCCGACACATGACAGGCAACCTTAAACTGTTATCAAACTTTATTGCAAAGTTCATTGGCACTGTCAAGTTCGGGAACGATCACTTCGCAGCTATCATGGGCTACGGAGATTATGTCAATGGGAACATCGAAATCAGCAGGGTTTACTATGTGGAAGGCCTCGGTCACAATCTGTTTTCAGTAGGTCAATTTTGTGATGGAGATTTGGAGGTTGCTTTCAGGGAGAAAACTTGTTTCATTCGTGATCTACAAGGAAATGACCTTATGTCTGGCTCGCGTAACTCTAGTCTCTACACTATCTCTATGCAAGACATGGTTGCTTCCTCTCCCATCTACTTACTTTCAAAGGCAACATCTACAAAATCCTGGCTATGGCACCGTCGTCTCTCACATCTAAACTTTCAAACCATCACCAACCTTGCTCGACACAAACTAGTTGAAGGACTCCCACGATTCCGGTATTCAAAAGATCACCTTTGCTCAGCCTGTGAACAAGGGAAAAGCACTCGTGCTCATTTTCCTTCAAAGGTGGAACACAGCTCTCAGCATGTGCTTCATCTTCTTCACATGGATTTGTGTGGCCCGATGTGCGTGCAAACGATCAATGGCAAACGCTACATCTTAGTAATTGTTGATGACTACTCACGATGGACTTGGGTCTACTTTCTTCGAAGCAAAGACCAAGCTCCACAAATGATCATCACCTTTCTCACAAAAATACAGGTTCAGCTCCGCAACACCGTCAGGATAATCAGAACAGACAAAGGAACTGAATTTGTTAACAAAACCCTTCGTGAATTCTATGAGAAAGTGGGAATTCAGCATCAAACATCTATTGCACGTACACCTGAACAAAACGGAGTTGTTGAAAGACGAAACCGAACGTTAGTGGAAGCTGCAAGAACAATGTTAATCAATGCTAAACTTCCAGATTACCTATGGGCAGAAGCTGTATCTACTGCATGCTATACTCAAAACCGTTCTATGATCACAAAACGCCACAACAAAACACCTTTCGAGCTTGTCCACAACTATAAACCGAACCTCAAACACTTTCATGTATTTGGATCCCTTTGCTATCCAAATAATGATCGTGATGATTTTGGAAAGCTCAAAGCCAAAGCTGATATTGGAGTCTTTATTGGATACTGTGACAATTCTAAAGGTTTCCGAATCTGGAATCGTCGAACTAAGGAGGTAATGGAAACGATTCATGCTCATTTTGATGAACTCACAGAAATGGCTTCTGAGTATAACAGCTTAGAACCCGGACACAACCGTTAAACTTCCCTCAACCCCCATCATCAGCTGAACAAAGCCCCCAGCTAACTCGTCAACAAATGGAAAGGTTATTTGCTCCTCTGTTCTGTGACGATATTGATGAACGTGCTCCAGGTGTATCCGCTGTTTCCGCTGCACAACCTGATAATATTCCTATACCTGATACACCTGCTACAACAACTACTGTTGCAGATGCACCTACACCAGTTGACTCCAACACAACAGTTGAACACACCGCTTCCAACAATGATGAACCAGATGATGATATTCTGAATGAAGTACCCCCACCTGCAGATTTTGATCCAAATGCGTTCTTTAACCCGTTTGCTAATGAGACTGCTGCACCAGATGTCGCGGAATCTTCAACAAACCATTTGAATCCTCAGAATCTGCACAATGTATACCAACATCAACCCTCTACACATAGATGGACAAAAGACCATCCTCTGGCTAACATTATTGGCAACCCCAATCAACCAGTCGTTACGAGACAACGTCTTCACTCAGATGGTGAACATTGCATTTATGCACTCACTGTCTGCCAATCTGAACCTAAAAACATTAAAGACGCAATGACAAAAGACAACTGGATTGAATCCATGCAAGAAGAACTCAACCAATTCAAACGTCTTGAAGTATAGGAACTGGTTGAAAGACCAACAGGAGTCTACGTCATTGGTTTAAAATGGATTTGGAAAAACAAATTGGATGCTGAAGGGAATGTCATCCGAAACAAGTCACGTCTAGTTGCTAAGGGTTATCGTCAGGAAGAGGGAATAAACTTTGAAGAATCTTTTGCTCCGGTTGCTCGTCTTGAGGCTGTTCGGATATTTCTCGCATTCGTAGCTCATATGAATATGACGGTCTATCAGATGGATGTCAAAACGGCGTTTCTCAATGGACAACTTAAAGAAACGGTCTATGTCAGCCAACCAGATGGATTCGTTGATCCTGAGTTCCCGAACCATGTCTACAAACTGAACAAAGCTCTTTATGGTCTCAAACAAGCCCCTCGGGCATGGTACGATAAGCTATCATCTTTCCTCATTGCCAATAATTTCACCAAAGGCTCGGTTGACCCAACTCTTTTTATACAATATCACGGGGCACATATCTTAATTGTTCAAATTTACGTGGATGACATCATTTTTGGTTCTACACATAAAAAGTTTTCAACCGCTTTTGCAAAACTAATGAAGAAAATTTTTGAAATGTCCATGATGGATGAACTCACGTTCTTTCTAGGACTGCAAGTTCATCAATCATCCCGTTGTATTTTCTTGAGTCAGTCCAAATATGCCCTTGAATTGTTAAACAAATTTGGAATGACAACCTGTGACACTTATGCCACACCAATGGCTCATACCAAGAAGTTAGATGCTGATTTACATGGGAAATTAGTTGACCCTACAAAATACCGAAGTATTATTGGGTCCCTCATGTATCTAACAGCTAGCAGACCTGATATTGTCTTTGCCGTTTATCTATGCTCCCGTTATCAGTCGCGACCAACTGAAACCCACCTCTCTGAGGCTAAAAGAATCCTCCGATACATCAAGAGAACCATTAACTTGGGGATCTGGTATCCGAAGGATTCTGGTTTTGAACTAATCGCTTTTTCAGACGCTGACCACGCAGGATGCTTAGACTCAAGGAAAAGTACTTCAGGAGCTCTACAATTTCTTGGCGATAAACTGGTGTCTTGGCAATCAAAGAAGCAGGATTGTACATCGCTGTCATCAACCGAAGCAGAATATGTAGCCATGTCCGCGTGTTGTGCTCAAGTCATCTGGATGAGAACACAACTCAAAGACTATGGTTACGTATTCGATAGAATCCCGATGTACTGCGACAATCGGAGTGCCATTGCGATCTCGTGCAACTCAGTTCAGCACTCGAAATCAAAGCACATCGATCTTCGCTATCATTTCATCAAGGACCACGTGGAACAGGGTACCGTTGAATTATACTTTGTGGGTACAGAATACCAATTGGCAGATCTGCTCACCAAAGCCTTGCCTCCCGCTAGGTTTAATGAGTTGGTCCACCGGATTGGTATGAGGTGTTGGACTCAAGAGGAATTGGATGACCTCTTAAAACAATCTTAAAAACCTGTCAAACACCAAAACATCTTTTGTAAATATTTTTTCAAAAACAAAATACAAAAATATAAAATCTTATAAAACAACAAAAATATTCTTCTAACCTAAAATCTTTCAACATCGCAAGTACATTTCTTCCTTCAACACTATAATCCTTCAAAATTCAGTAATTTGTTTCGATCAAGTGTTGAGGGGGAGAAATCTTTCACTTAACTGCTTCAAAACATCTGTGTACTTGCATGTTACCATACCTTGGTTGTTTCTTTTAACAAATGGTGGTGATTTTTCTGGTTAAATGACACTCCTCGGACTAATATTAATAACTTTTCATCAGTTTTTCTTAAGTCGAGGGGGAGTGTCGTCATGTTTCTATCCTAAAAACTTTGTTTGGTAACCAAAATGGAAGTTAAATGGCTTTGTTTGAAAAAGGAAAAGGTGGAGGGACCAAAACTGTCAAAATGTTAAAGTTAATTTTAATAAATACCTTCACCTAACTTCCACTTCACATTTATTACTCTAAACCTAACAAGATCCTAAGCCTAAAATTCGTTCATCCTATCTGTGTTTTTGATCATTATACTGTAAGTGGATTAATGTTTCTAATATGTTTTTGAACATTGGTTTTGTTTTTCAAATGAATCCAACGGTCAAATCTACTGATATGGGTGATTTTGTGTTCTTCGCTTACGCGTAAGAACACATGATCATGTGTTATGTGTTTGTGGCTAAAAAGATAATGTCAAAATGTTTTAAAAAAACATCAATGATATGTTTTCTATCCTCAAAACAAACCCAGAAACACGAATTGATGAATTTTGAAAATTAGGGTTTATGAGTCGAATTGGGTATTTTTGAATGTGAAGTGTTTTGGTCAAAAAGATTGTTGGGTTATGCTCTTGTGTTGTTGAATTGATGATTTCCAAGGTTTCTAACCACCCAGAAACACGAATTGGCTAACAATTTGAAATTAGGGTTTAATGTTCATAACTTTTGGGTAATTTTAATTCTCAACAAACTAAGTGTTATAACTTGGCTTATAGACTCTCAACATATCTTAGGACTACCAGAATTAGTATGGTACAAATTCCATGGCTAAAAGTGATACGCGTAAATCTCAGCCCTTAGGGTTTTGACCTACGCGTATGACTTTCTACGCATAACTGTTCCATAATTGTTCTTGCCATTAATTGTTGTTAAAATGAAGTATTGTGTTAATGATAAAGACTTGATGAACTTATTTCAGGCTTGCTACGCTTAAACTTCAGAATCAAGGTCAATTGCAACTCTACGCATAAGGATTACCCTACGCATAGTCATGTTACGCGTAAGAATAATCCTACGCATAACAGTTACGCGTAAGGTTCTACAATGGACTACGCGTATCCTGTGAAGGATATGCGTAAACAGTGACCTCTACGCATAAGGTCTACTCTTACGAGTAAGCCTTACGCGTAAGGTATATATATACGCCTACGCGTAAGCTCTACGCATAAGGTGCCCTTTTCCTACGCGTAACATTTCTTACGCGTAAGTTAGGATCCTACGCGTAAGCTTTCGTCTACGCATATGTCAATACTGTTTACGCTTAACTTTGCCAATACTACGCTTAACCCTGGATTGACCTTCATGATGAATTGTTACGTGTACAAACTTGTAAATAAACTAATCATATCGTCACGAATCCAATAATGTCACTAATAAATCTAAAACGTTTGAGATGTTGTGAACCATAAGTGATAACATAAACTTTAAAACTTAAAGTTAACTAACTCACAAAACATTTCATGACGTCATTGGACTATTGGACATACAAGTGACTTAGGACTCGTAACAATCATTGACACTGTACATTCAATAACTAGACAATAAGACCTTCTGTTGACTAACATTATGTCTTTCGATATGTTGGTTCTTTTGGCTAATGTTATTTCAGATCACGACATGGCTGAACAAATGAATGTGGATGCATCAGAAGTTCTCTCCATTGCTGATATCTATCCTTATGGCTATCCAATGAAGATAGGAAAGAATAATCTCCGTGTTGAATTTGACACCCTCACTTGCTCTGAATCTTCGTGTTTAATTGCTATTGATATTCTGAGGACTCATCCGTATCAGAATATGCTCACTCACTCTGCAACTGTTCCTGAGATCTATATCCAACAGTTCTGGAACACTATGGAAAGGGTCAAAGGACGGACTGCTGTGACGGTGACTCTGAACCACAAACAAGTCACCATTACACCTGCAGACTTAAGGGCTGTTCTCCTAATTCCTGAAGTCGATCCAACCAAACTATATGCCACACCTGTTGAAGAGCTCACTCTCCAATTCTTAATCGATATCGGTTATGACGAGGCTACAGGAGTAATCACCAAGCATTCTCACGTAGAGCTTAAGAGTATTCCTCAACCATGGAGAACTCTCTACATGATCATCACCAAGTCTGTTTCTGGTCGTGACAGTGGCTATGAGCATCCTAAGCTCATGGAACTGCAAATATTTTGGGCATTGGTCAAAATGAAACACATCGCTATCGAAGCTCTGATTTAGGATGACATGATGTCATTTCTCAACAAGCTTGGCTCAAAGATTCCCTACATCAGATATACTAAACTGTTGATCCAGAGAGCACTTGGACTTCATCCTGATATTCCCAAGAGGCTCAATGACCCCGACAATCACGATATGTTAACGGAACCTATTCTATCTGTCAGAATCAAGGAATCGTCTACAAAGAAACAAGGTGCTGTGTTGCCAGATTTCCTTCTAACTGAAGATGTCAGAAAGCTCGAAACGTACAAAAGGTATCTGGAAGCAGTTAGACAAGGAAAAGTTGGTCATCTAGACGAAAAATCTTCTGGAACACCTGTAAGGAGAACCAGAAGAGGAAGTGCAGGAAGCGCAACTAGTACTGTGAGTCAAAGGAAGTTTCCTAAAAGGAATCCTCCTTCTAAAAGGATTGTTCCCGTCAAGGAAGCCGAACCTATTCCCACACTTGAACCGCAAAGAAAGCTTGTGGACGAGAGCTCTGAAGATACTGATACAGATGAAGAGGTTCATTACTCTGCAACTGCAACCGAAGCACCTGCCTCAGTAGCAAAACCTCCAAGTCCTCCAGCTGACCAAGGAAAAGGGAAGACTCCAGCAATTGTACCCTATGATGAGAGCTCTGAAGAAGAAGAAGAAGAAGAGCAACTGGATAAATCATACATGAAGAAATTTAAAATTGTTAGACATCTTCAAAAGGCTAAAGAATTTGCTAAAGACCAAATGGGTGGCCCCGGTTGGTCAAGTGGTGCAGCTCAATCTTCACCAACTCCTAATGCGGTTAATCAACCCGATAAGGGAGCTGGTGCCACCACTCTTGTGCAACAACAAAAGCCTGTTGAGGATACTATTGTATATGATTTTGAGAAACCGGAAACTGAGAAAGATAAAGATGCTGCTTACGACGATGTGCTTCTGGATAGTCCTACACGCTCACAGAAGGAAACTTCTGAACCACCAAAGGACCCGGAATCTCCTCACATCTCATCATCATCGGATTCTTCGTCTCATTCATCACAACCACCATCTAAGAAGTCAACCAGATCATCATCCAAATCCGTGAAGAAACCACCTAAATCTTGGATTTCTCAGACTCATGAAAGAATTGTGAAAGCTGTCCAACAAGTCAGAAAGAAGGACATACTTTACAGAAAACTGAATTGGTTTGCTGACCAAATACAGTACTTAAATGATGAGAAAGACAAGATGCAGAAAGAAAGGGAATTTGTTCAGAAGTTCATGAAGAGTCATCGTAAAGAGGAACTGAACGAAATGATCGAAGGTTACACTAACAAGTACCTTCAGGATATCGTTCCTAAAGTCCAAAAGGAACTGGAGAAGACAGCAAGAGATCATACCCACAAGTTTCTTCTCGACACTGTCCCCGGTGTGACTAGAGAAGTATTTTCCAGACAACTCACCCCTAACATCGTCGCATTGGTTAAACATACAATGGCCAAAGAAGCTGATCTCCCTGAATCTGAGTTAATCGCTAAACTAGTGATGCAAATGTCAAAGCGATCTGGAACGTTTACTTCGGATGAAGCTAATTTTTTCGAAGGTCTACTTGCTTTTCAACTCAGATCATCATGCAAGGAGTCAGCCGATCAACCCAAACGGCCAAGAGATGACGATGATAAGGATAAAGACTCTGCACCAAAACGTCAGAAGCAGTCTGGTGAATCTTCTTCGATGCCACCTCCTCCACAACGGACTTCTTCTCAACAAAAGTCTCCTCCACCTCGGTCTTCTACTGATAAACCTCGGGACGATTCCGAGTTACCACCCCTGAAAACAGGTGACTACTTTGAGTATACGGGTGGTGACGATGAAGAGGTCCTTGAGCCCCAACAACAACCCACCTCTCCCAAACAAGGACAGAAACCAGCATCATCATCCAAGCCTTCGAAAAAGAAGAAGAAGACGCTTCATACTGACGTCATATCATGGCTAGATGACGATAAAACTGAAGAATTTGAATGGTTTGCTACACTTGTTAACAACACTCCCTATCCTGAAGAAGGTCAAGAATTGGTAGACGGTAGTACCTTGGAGCATGCAAAGATTTTGCATGAAAGGTTTCGGGTGAAGAAGATGACGAAATCTGAATTGAAGCGCATCAAGAATGAAGCATTCCTACTTTTGAAAGACAGCTCGGAAAGTGCAATCGAGGTTGAATATCACCTTGATAACATTGCTCGAGCCATGTCTAATAACATGGATTGGCTCAACCCAGAAGCAAACATCGACTTCACCAAACGGGAGAATCCTCCATATTACACCGACTGGTCTCGACCTCTACCTACCATTGGCCAACCTGATCAGCCTAGGATTCCTTTCAGACATTTCTTCAACAAAGACTTAGACTTTCTTCAACACGGTGGCGATGGTTCAAGGAAATACGCTACATCTCTGACACTTCCATTCCCTGCTGCCATATACTCTGATTGTATAGCCATCGAGGAACGTGCTACCCACATGTTCTCCGACAAAGTGGTAGCATATGACCAAGATGCAATGTATGGGATTCACCATTGGCCGGAACGCCGAAGAATCTACTACAAAAGCTGCTTGGTCCAGAAGTCTCAACATGCAGTGTTCAGTACTAAAAGTATCGTGGCCATCCAACATGTTGGTCTATCGTCTAAATGGGACTACACTTTTCTCAAGAAGATTGTGGTCAAAAGACAAGACGAAAGGGACTATGCATTCTCTGAAGCTGACTTTGAGAATTTGAACATCAACGATATTGAAGACATGTACCTTGCCAAAGTTCAAGGTCGCATGAGACAATTTCCAACTGAAGTACAACGTGAATTCATCAAGTCACTGCTCATCTTCATCAGACACATAGTCATCAAAGAACGTGTTGAAGATCTTCAGCTTGCCGTTGAATCATATCAGAAACGTGTAAACATCACTCCACCACAGCTTGATCTTCCCGACATCAACCAGCTTACACAACTTACGCTCATCAGCAAACCTTTCGGCGTCGTTTACCGCATTGAACTTCAACGAAACTGCTTAATGGCGTGTGACGATCTTCACAAATTTGGGGATCACACTTTGAAGCTGGTCAGGGATGGATTGGCTTATCGGTTGAAGGATATACATGAAAAGATTGGAAACCCAAAGCGATGGAACTCTAAGGACAGAAGGGATGTGAGAAGGATCATCAGAATGATTGATGAAAGGTTGTTCAGAAGGGATCAGTTCAGACGATTGGAGAGCTTTGTTGGTGGTCGACCCAGGATGAACATTACCGGCTTTCAACGCCCTGTTTGCACTCCTGGAAAAATCATTGGACTCCCTGGTACTCCTTGAATTGGTTCTTTCATTAAAAATTTTGGATGCATGATATAATATGTCTATGGCTTGTGCACACATAACAGTGTACAACCCGTAATTGTCAAGAAAGGACCCTGTGGTACGCCTCAGTGCCACAATCCTTATAAAAAGAGCGAAAGCTTCTTATTTTTGAGTAAAACCTATCAAACCTTTCATTTCTCAAGGTTTTGCTCAAAAAGACAAGTACTTCCCCGTATGTTTTTCAAAACCTCAACCATTTATATCACTAGTTGAGGGGGAGTATTTGAATTAAAACTTTGTTCACAAATTGTTCACAGTGGTCACTCTTCCCGCAACACTCGAAATGGTCAAATTTATTCTCAAACCGTTCAAAAATAACATTTTTTATGCCATTTTTGAGGGGGAGAAAATTTGTGTGATAAGAAATATGTTGTGCAAAATGCAAATGAATCTGTGTACCTCAGACTTAACCAACGAATTGACGGTACTAAACTGTTTGTAACTCGAAAAGACTTGTCCTGGACGGGTAATAATTTCAAGCTAGTTCGCTAGTAATGTAAACGTGTCTCGCAAAGGACTTGTCCAAGTAGAAAGTACCATTCGAGATACTCTTGGTAGACATGAACTCTGACGGGTATGACAACCTTTCGAGGTTTGTCTACTGATGAGTGTCTAAATACTCATCATTTTTGTACTGTTAAAATGCCAAAAACATCTGAAAACACTCAGAAACACATCAAAATGATAAAAATATCACAAAACAGTGTTTTATATGTTTTAAATGCAAAAACATCAAAATCTGATGAAAAACGTATCAAGTTTGCATAATTGGCAGTTTTAGTCCCCCAAGTTACAAAAGTTGTCAAAAACAGTCCCTGGTAATTCAAAAACTTGTAAAATATCATTTTAGGTCATTGAGATTCAAAAGTTGTCAAAATAAACCCTTCAAAGTTTAAAAATCACAAAATGACAACTTTAGTCCTTTAACTTTGAAAATTGTCAAAAATAGTCCTTGGTTAAATTAGAAAGTGAAAATTATCAAGTTTTAACCTTGTTCTATTAATAAATGGCAAAAATGGTCCTTATGATAAACTTTGGAGAAAATTACAATATTGGTCCTTATAGTTTCTAAATTGACAATTTTGGTCCCTGAATTTGTAAAAATGGAAATTATCAACAATGGTCCTTGTACTAATCTTACTTGGCAGATTTGATCCTTATGATATGCTTGGAAACTTGTCAAAATCCAGCCCTCAACTTTGGCTAAATTACACTATTAGTCCTTGTTGTTAAACCAAACCAAACCGGATCCAATATTAAAATAACCCAAGCCCAAATCCAGTCCAACACTTAACCCGGCCCAACTTTTTAAATCAAATAATACCGCCTACACTATTCACCTTCCTCCCTCACCCCTGTTTCACCAATACCAGTGGTTTTTAACCACTGGTTTTCCACCTTTTCACCTCCACATCACCTCCCAGCTGTCTCCTTCCACCTCCACACCAATCCAAAGCCCATTAATGGGAAAAACCTGCTCGAAGACATTTTGGCGCCAAAATCGCCAAGTGGCAATTCTGAATATCTGGCTCAAATCAATGGTCAAGATGTGGTGGGATATCTCCAGAGGTCGACAAGGGACTTTTGAGGTCAATAAATATCAAGCTTGGTGCAGTGGATTAAGATATCTAGTGTAATTTTAAATTTTAATGTCGTTTTAGCTTAACCTTCAAATTTCAGTGTTTGTAAAAGCTTTAAGCTTTGTATTTTATGTTTTTAAGGTGAAAGAAAACTTTTGTAAGCATCAATTTCCATTTTCAAGTCTTATGTCAAGTTATGCAATTTTCTTATCATTAAAAAATCTCAATAAGTTGAATTGTTGTTAGAAACTGTTAATTTGGACTTAGAAGCTCATATAAGCTCCTCATAAAGCTTATCAAAGCTTTTAGATACTCTTAAAATCAGTTTATTAGCAAAAATCAAAAATTCACAAAAATATCAAATAAATAGCTTAAAAATAAAAAAACATGGTGCAAGGTTCAAAAAGGCTGGAGCAGGGTTTATCTTGGATGGCCTTGGTATAGAGCTTCTTGGGAAGCTATAGGGTATGTTTGTGTGCCTTGGTTCTCAATTCTGAGCTGGATCCATTTTGTAAGCTTTTTGGTCTAAATTGGCATTTTACTGTTTAAGTGAATCATAAGCTTAAATCTGTTTGTCTTTGTGTTACTTAGTTACAATCAAGTGTATTTAAGTTTTAAAACCAGTGGTTTGTTATTTTAAATCAGTAGTTATTAACAATCTCATTTTAACAGTCAATATAGTGTATTTATTAATCTTTAGTTTCATGTTGTTAATTCTGTTGTTTAAAGTTTCATTAGTCTTAGTAATCAAAATTATAAGGTCTGTTATCAGTTGTTTGGATTTAATCTTTGAAACTCTTTGAAAAACACAAGAACAGTTATTAAAAGGGGTGTTTGGTTTTAATTGTTTCACTGTATTTAAGTTTGTTTATTACTTTGGTTTTGGTTATTTTAAGTCACCCTTGGTCTAAAGACTCAAAGAAACCAGAGAAACCTATCCTTGTTAAGTGAAAAAGTCAAAATCACCTTTTAATTAGCTAAATCAGTCCACTGTTGGAACTTTAAGTTGCAAGAATCATCACAGTAGCCTAAAAGTAGTTAATATAGCTTAGTATAATCTCATTATACCTTAATATAACATGTTCAATCTATAAAATTTGATTACAAGTTCATAAAGGTCAAACTACTTCATTTTCTCAAAAAGTCAATGTGCCCTGTGCACAGGTTTTAACCACTTTTTCATAAGCTCACACAGAGCTTGTTAGTTGGTCTTACCTTGTGAATCTTAGCTTTTTGAGAAGCCAACCAAGCTGTCTCAAGGTTCCAAGTGTCATTTTTCCATTTGCAGCTTATTTGATAAGCCTGCAAGTGCTTATCTTTTTGTCCCATAATACTCAGCATTCACTGAGTTTTACTCAGTGATTTGACAGGTTTTGAAATAGCTTGTCCCAAGCTCATAAGAGCTTATCAAGGTCTGAGTTTTGGCATATTTGGTCTCAACCAGGTCTAATACAAGTTCCAATCTTTGCTTTTCAGTTTTAGCTTATTTAGTGTTCTGTGCATAAGCTTAAAGTAACCCTCTAAAATCTGTTTTGCTCATTAAGTCAAAACCTCAAATCTGTGCTCATTGGTATTTCAGAGGTTTAAGCTTGTTAAAAATTGTTCCATTTAAGTTCTTTTAGCTTAATATAGCTTCTGTGAAGGTTTGGTGGTCTTTGGTTATAAATTGGCTTTTTCAAGTGCTTATTATTAAGCAGTCACAACTGCAGTTGCTTAATTCTCCAAACAAGACCATGTTTTTCTATTTTTCTTAGACTCAGTAGATTAAAATAGACTTTTCCTGAAATTTTCATAATTTTTCATAACTGTTTGCTATTTTTCTTATTTAAAAACAGTTTTTAGGTATTTTTAAATAGCTTTTAATACAAATAAATTATAAAAAGTTCAAAAAAATGATTTTTCAATTTTCTTAGGTTAAGATAAATATAAAAGTAATAAAAAGTATTTTTCCATAATTTTCTTAGTTTAAAAAGTATTTTTTAGCATTTTTATTAGTTTTAAATAGTTTTTAATTAATAATAAATACATAATAAGTCTAAAAAATATATTTTTAGTTTTAAAATAAGTTTTATCATATTTTAGATTTTTCCAAGTTATAATTTCATTTTTCTAGGTTCATTTTGTATTTTCTTGTATTTTAGTGCAATTTAAATACTTAATAAATAGTTTTTAATTAATAATAATTAAATAAATAGTTGTAAAAATAATTTTCTTTTTCTAATAATTTTCTTTTATTATTAGGATTGTTAAAATATCATTTTCATATTTATAGGCCTTTTATTTCTTTAAAACTCACTTTTTATTTAGTACGTTACGTAGTTTTTAATTTAAACATACGTTTTAGGTTTTATAAAATAAACGTTCATCGATCTATAAAAATAGTGATAGCGTTTATTTAATAGATTTTAACTTTTTAATCTTTTTAATTTGCATTTAAGTCGCTTTAATTTGTAGATTTTCTCTTTAGGTATAATTTTCCATCGAAAACCTTACTGATCGCTATCCTTAGTGATCATTCTACCATCTGATTAAGTGTTTTAACACCAATTCATCCTCCGTGGGACTTAACGACCCAGGAATTCCCTATATTCCTCTGATCTTAATTGCATTAGTGTTTGAGCTGTTTTAAGTCTATTAGACTTGACTGTTTGGACCCAATCATCTACACCTTCAAGGTAGTTATTAGAGCTAGTTGTCACCTAAAAGCTGACGATGTAACTCTTTAACTACGCTACGTAACCGTGTCTCGCGGGGGATTGTCTATCTTCAGTGGATCAATTCTAAAAGTGCGCGCTCTTTCCTCACTGTGCATTTAACCATTAAAACTATTAAGCACATGTGGAGGGGGAGTATTTATGCAAAACCTTATCTCTCACAGTGGTTCAAACATGTTTTTCATTTACAAACCCTTTGAGAGATATTTTCACATACAGTGGTTTTAATGGCAAACATAGGTTAGTCATGGAGTTATAAGGTGACTAAGGTTAGGAATAACCGTCCTATGATCCGCCAGAGCCGGAGGGATCTACCCAAGGATACTACCATTAGTTAGTGTTAGAAGTCCTTAGGAATGATTGTAAAAAGGAGAAAATGAGAATCGGAGAAAGAAGGAGTTGAAGAATCAAAAAGAAATGTAAAGTAAAAGGGTGAAAAGAAACAGCCCTCCAGATTATTCAACTTAGGGCAGACACCGGGTTCAATTCATATGCTACTGGCTGTCACTTAGTGACACCGGTATTGAAGATTAAAAGTCGTCATGGACCCAGTGACGCATGCACTAAACCTTCTTAGCCACTCAAGTTTCTCTCAACAGAAGCTTGTTTCATTCTCACAGGGAACCCTACGTAAACTATTGGCTTTCTCTTAGAGATCGCTGGTATTGAAGAAGGAGACCCTCTCCCTAGTCTCCGCTCAGGAAAACCAAAATGCACTATTGAGTCTAGAGCCACGAGATTCATCAAAAGATCTCTTAGGAACACTTGACATTTTATCACTTGATGATCACCAAATAAGATTATCAGTGGTTCATATCGAGTCCTTCACAGATCTTAGCAATCTGTCGAGAACATTTATGAGAGGTTCACATCTGTGATCCTCAGTGATTGAATGGAAACTCCTGCCAGGGTCAACATCAAACAGCCCTGACAGCAGGTCACTTCGGTAACTCCCCGTGGATTATGCGGAGTGTGTCTCAAACGGTCTACAGTCGTGAGGTGATGCTACGGTGTACCTCAGCGACTCATCTGAACTGTAGATGTACTTCGGTACATCGCGTTATCTCACTTGTGGGACTCCAGTTCAGGAACGGCCTTTGTAAGAATTAGAGTTGTGTTTTCACACTATGTTGTTAACACTCTCGAAGTTCAAACTTGTAAGTGTCAGAAACCGCTTATTACTAACCGTTTGAAATGTTTTCTTCTTATGGAAGCTCCGGAGCGGGATGATCGTGCTGATTCTTCTCATGCTCATGCCAACATCATCACTAATGGAAGTTCTATTCAACAGCAACACAACCGTCATAATGATTCTTCGTCAAACCAAAGAATCTACAAAGTCAAAACTTAAAGAACTTCATCAGCATTGAATTCCAACGTCAAAGAGCGTGTGAGCATGTTGAAGAATGACGTGGAGACACTGGAGCAGCGAAGCAGACCTGAGGCAGACAACAACATACTATCACTATCACCACAAAGAACAATGATCAAAGAACAAAGTTAAAGATGACGTCGAAGCATAACTGTTCAAAGATAACTATCTCTCTACACTGGGGAGATTGTTCGAATCAAGGCAATTCCTCTCACAAGAAAGAAGAATGTCAGAAGACGTCAGAGCTACTATTACATCAACGCCTTCACCGTTTACATTCATATATACTTGAGGGGGAGATTGTTGGAATCACTCCTAAACAGTATTTCAAGTATTTATATTTCATATGTAATATGTAGCTTTATTATGGCCTTTATGTTTGATTAAGGTCTAGCTTATGTAGAAGGTCCATAAGCTTAGGCCCAAGCCCATATAAGAAAGGATGGGAACTAGGAGTGTTGCCCTAGCTTCCCTCCTATAAATACTCTTGTAAACCCTCACTTGAGGGTTGGTTGTTCAAGTTATTCTCTCTTTCACTCTATATGATTTAACCGTATTATTGTTAGTGTGTGTGTGTGCGTATAACTTGTTCATCCGCCTTCATTTCTTTCTCTTAAGCTTGTGTTTGAAAAACTAGTGACCTAACAACTTCTTATATGGTCCATATAAAAAAATTTATTTGGCATTTTTTGGATGAATTGTTATTTTTTAGATGATTGTTTTTTGATGAGCAGAACTGGATCTACTTCCTATATGGTCCATATTTAACTTTTTATATGGCATTTTTTTAGAAAAATTGTTATTTTTTAGATGATTGTTTTTTATGAGGAGGACTGTATCTACTTCCTATATGGTCCAAATTAAACTTTTTCTTTGGCATTTTTTAGATGAATTATTATTTTATAGATAATTGTTTTTTTATGAGAAGAACTGGATCTACTTTCTATATGGTTCATATTAAACTTTTTATTTGGCATTTTTTAGATAAATTGTTATTTTTTACATGATTGTTTTTTATAAGCAGGATTGGATCTACTTCCTATATGGTCCATATTAAACTTTTTATTTGGCATTTGTTAGATGAATTGTTATTTTTTACATGATTGTTTTTTATGAGCAGGACTGGATCTACTTCCTATATGGTCCATATTAAAGTTTTTATTTTACATTTTTTAGATGAATTGTTATTTTTTAGATGATTTTTTTTTTATGAGCAGGACTGGATCTACTTCCTATATGGTCCATATTAAGCTTTTTATTTGGCATTTTTTAGATAAATTGTTATTTTTTAGACGATTGTTTTTTGATGAGCAGGACTGGATCTACTTTCTATATGGTCCATATTAAACTTTTTATTTGGCATTATTTAGATAAATTGTTATTTTTTAGACGATTGTTTTTTGATGAGCATAACTTACTTCCTATATGGTCCATATTAAACTTTTTATTTGGCATTTTTTAGATGATTTGTTATTTTTTAGATTATTGTTTTTTAATGAGCATGACTGGATCTACTTCCTATATGATCCATATTAAACTTTTTCTTTGGCTTTTTTAGATGAATTGTTATTTTTTAAATGATTGATTTTTGATGAGCAGAACTGGATCTACTTCCTATATAGTCCATATTAAACTTTTTATTTGGCATTTTTTAGATGAATTGTTATTTTTTACATGATTGTTTTTGATGAGCAGGACTGGATCTACTTCCTATATGGTCCATATTAAAGTTTTTATTTGACATTTTTTAGAAGAATTGTTATTTTTTAGATGATTATTTTTTGATGAACAGGACTGGATCTATTTCCTATATGGTCCATATTAAACTATTTAATTGGCATTTTTTAGATAAATTGTTATTTTTTAGACGATTGTTTTTGATGAGCAGGACTGGATTTACTTTCTATATGGTTCATATTAAACTTTTTATTTGGCATTTTTTAGATAAATTGTTATTTTTTAGACGATTATTTTTTGATGAGCAGAACTTACTTCCTACATGGTCCATGTTAAACTTTTTATTTGGCATTTTTTAGATGATTTGTTATTTTTTAGATTATTGTTTTTTAATGAGCATGACTGGATCTACTTCATATATGGTCCATATTAAACTTTTTCTTTGGCATTTTTTAGATGAATTGTTATTTTTTAAATGATTGATTTTTGATAAGCAGAACTGGATCTACTTCCTATATAGTCCATATTAAACTTTTTATTTGGCATTTTTTAGATGAATTGTTATTTTTTACATGATTGTTTTTTATGAGCAGGACTGGATCTACTTCCTATATGGTCCATATTAAACTTTTTCTTTGGCATTTTTTAGATGAATTGTTATTTTCTAGATGATTGTTTTTTATGAGAAGAACTGGATCTACTTCCTATATGGTCCATATTAAACTTTTTATTTGGCATTTTTTAGATGAATTGTTATTTTTTATATGATTGTTTTTTGATAAGCAGAACTGGATCTACTTCTTATATGGTCGATATTAAAATTTTAGATGATTGTTTTTTAGATGATTATAAGGTAGATAGGTAGAAAGGTATACAAACTTTTCGTATCATGAAAAATAATTATACCTGTCTGAAGCAAGAATAGCTATAAAAAAAAGGAAGAGAAAAAAAAATCAGAGTTATTTTCAAACAACGAAATTTAAACCAAAAGCACAATCAAAATGAAGCATGTCTCTTTCACAAAGATAAAATCCAAGAATGTCTCGTTGGGGATTCTAAGTTTTATACCACATATAATAGAATCTAATCAATATTTCAAAGGCATTCTCTTTGCCATCTATATTAAGATTTATGAGCATCAAGCAAATCATCAAGATATGACGAACATGCT
This sequence comes from Chrysanthemum seticuspe, assembly GCA_019973895.1. Taxonomy (NCBI): domain Eukaryota; kingdom Viridiplantae; phylum Streptophyta; class Magnoliopsida; order Asterales; family Asteraceae; genus Chrysanthemum; species Chrysanthemum seticuspe. The sequence continues at coordinate 105,070,511 of BPTQ01000007.1, read as the reverse complement.
AACTGAACTTTAATTTATAACGCATGTCATGCTTACATCATCCATAAAATGAAACAGAAAATAAAAGAAATATAACTTGCATGTCGAGCACATAAAACACTTATTTACCTGTTAGTAGAACAACTTTTAACCTTCTCGTCATCATCATATATGGACATGCTATGTTCTCCCATAATTCAAAGCATTTCTCATGATCATAATCATCAACTAAAAGGTCCTCTTCATCTTCAAAATCACAACTTAAAAGTAACCGGCCATAGTTGAAAAATCCATGATTCATGTAGTAAAAGAAATCAACTATTTGTTATAACTGAATCCGAATCGTATAAAGCAGTAGCCAACCTCCTATATTGGTGTTGCAAATTTGACATTCACACCAATAATTTGCTTAAGAACATTATCTCAAAATTACCATTGTTTCATCAAGGATTTGGGTAAACATCAAAATCAAGTCTAAACCACAACGTAGAAACATTATTAGAAAAATATTATTCTTGGACAAATCGAAAAAGAATACACAAAAAACAAACCTACCCTGTTGAAGCAAACCAAACGTACGACACAAAAAGTTGACAAAACTATAAATTGTGACAATAAGGTACGAACTCACTTAAAATGAGCAAAGATCTTTGAATTTCATCCGGTGTTTCGCGTTTCAGCCTCCTTATTTCAGTCTGTGATAAACTAAATGTTTAATCATTGGTGTAGCTGGTAATTCTTATGTATTAGAATCACATAGTGTTAAACTAAATGTCACGTTTCCTGCATCATCCATGCTTCGTTTCCCAATGTCACCATGATATTCTTTTGTATTCTGACTTCTCACCTTTCCAGCCACAAACACAGATTCCTTAGCTTTCATAATGTAATTAGACGCGTCTCCAACCTCGCTCTCTATTTTCCCAGAGTTTCCAGCTCCCTCCTTAGCCATCACATGACCTGACAATATATAGAAATCAGATTTTCAGGTTCACTTGTTTGAAACTTTATAACCATATTCACCATCTATTTCACCTTAATCATCGTCAATATTAAAAACCAATTTTCAGCTTATTCGATTATTATTTTTACACCTAGCATTCTACTTTCCCCACGTCATAACAATCAAAATCTGCTAATGTTGATTTGTTAACATGCCTCCTAGCCTTGATCGTTGTATAAGGACTGAAGGTAATGCAAGCTTCTTTGTTGCCTTATCTCGTTAACTGATTTAAGGTGGAAAATATTTGACATGTATAATATTGGTGGATGTGCATTGTAGGTACTTTTAAAGGTGTTAAATCATTATATAATGTACTAAGAACAAACATATGTGAGAGTAATACCGGTCGTTACCACCCTAATATCATGTTGTGATTTACTAAATATGTACAAATATCAAAGTAACTACAATAAATGGCATAACCAACATAAAATAATCTGAATGACATCTTAGAAATACTGAAATTCTGCTCCAAAGTCTTTATCCACCGCCTTAGCCTTGAAATACACCATATCAACATAGCCTGGAACATATACCGATTCAAAGAATATGATCAGAGTATTTTAGAAATAGTTAAGTTGCTTTAAATGCTTTTTGAAACAAAGATTCAAGAGTTTCTTATCCTTGAATAAAAGTCTCTAAATTATAGATAAAATTCCAACATCATCACTCAAAGTTCATATAATAATTTGAGAAAGATTATTGTTGAACCATAAAAGCAAAAAGAGCGGACCTTGAAATATTTGAAATTCTAATATCTATTTGTGCCTTAGTAGGAATCCTATAATTAATATTAATTTGTGACGTTAGTTTTTCAATGTCGATCTCAACTAAAGGTCACTCAACTATACAAACTATTCGATCAATCAATTCATTTTACACCACCAAACCCGGCCAATATGAGAACATGATAATTTGACCATTAAGCCCTTCAAATCAATATTTGAAAGATCAAATTCACTAAAAACAGAACCTAACTTAATGTTGAGGGGTGTTTTCTTGCCAAACTTACAAATTTGAACACATTTTTTTTCAGATTCTAACTTTTGGTTCATGCATTAAGTAGTCGAAGTCTACCTTGTATGTCTCTACTACCAAATACATACAATTAGTGGTACCTTCGTTATTTCAGCTATTGGTCTAAATTAATCCAAATGCGTAGTTGGGTAGCCTAGAGGAAACCTCCTGAATAGTTCAATAACCTCTACAGATATTTTACCCTAATTCCTAACTAAGATTTTTCAATTGCTCGGGGATACTTGTTTCGCTCTTGCGAAATTATAAAAAAAGCATCACTCCCACATAATCCACAAGGCTTAAGAATAGCACACACTTCTACTTCATAGTCAACGCATTTATGATAATGATGTGCATAGTTTGCCTCTTACACAAGTTGCCAGTCATGGAACACCGTTACAAACAACTCCAACATGAACATCCAACTTCAACTGCTAAATTATGGGCCTGGGCAAAAATTATCCAGGGGCCAGCACTTGGGGTGTTTATTATATATACTGTCACACTATCGATTTTTACAGGATTTTTAGCTAAAAATATTGAGTCCAAAGTACTTAAAGATTGGTACGGTGGTACCCAATAATGCTAATAACCACATATAACATAGCGGCTTTTATTGGAAAATGTTTTACAGCGATCTATATGGTAAAGAGTGTTATAATGCTACTTGGGGTTGTATGGCAAGGCTACTATTTTATCCTCTATTTACAGCTTATCTTCATGGGCCTAAATGGTTTAGAAGTGAAGAGTTTGTGGTATCACTGACCTTCACGTTGGGTTTCACGAATGGGTATATTCAAAGTAAGTTGCGGTTTTGGATTGTAAGTACGAGCCTGTTTTTTATGCGTATGTAAGAAACTGTGTTGCTGCTTGATGGTCGTGAGCGACTTGTGGCCTTATTGCACCATCCATATCAGACAATCGAGCACCTACAGCTCCACTGCTACCTGATCATACATGTTCAGTACGCGTATCATGGATCAAGAAAGGGTCGGGAGAACATCTAAATAAAAACAAAAGGAATAGCGTCACACAAAAATGCTCAGAAAAAAAAATATGACATTATAAAACGTACCTTTGATTCCTTATAATGGTAAGTGTCTTAGATTTGGTAGATTTGTAAACACGACGTAGCAAGTCGCTGAGGGACTTTGTGTCGTAGGCATAATGTGATGCTGATATACTTGCTCCATTTCCATTTGCACTCAACTCATTTCCATTTGCACTCAACTCATTTCCGTAAGAAATTAAACATATTTGTTCAAAATACTGAATATCATATATGGAAAGTTGATAGTTGCTAGGACAAAAAAACTTTGAATCAGTCAATGGGCATTTTTCCGCTTGTAAACTAATCTAATAAGCTAAGGTAACTGGTTAATCCTTGCAGCCATGCTGCAACGCAACCGGGATGGATCGTCGGGTTTGGATCGTTTGTTAACTCAGTTCTGATTACTCCCTCTGCATTTCTAAGTGTGACTGGCTTGGAAATTGAGGTACATAGATCAGCCAAATCCTAATTTAGTCAGTAAAAAAAATATACTCTTAAAAAATGCAGCGGACCTTTTTATAGCAGGCATTTTGGCTGAACCATCTTGAGTTGGTATATTTTCTGATTTCTAGCGAATGTTTCTCTATGTCTAACTGATAGCGATATGTAAATATCTTACCAATCTTGTATGGTAAAGCAAATGAGCTTAAGTACGTTCACATAAGAAAATGGGAGAACAACGATTATGAACAAAGCAAAAGAAAAGTCGGCAGTGGAAAACCTGAATCATGAATTCTGTTTTTGCTGAACCACCACATGGACAACGAACTTTCTGATCCACAATTACTTCTTTTCTGATCTACACATTGCCTCGCCCAGTTATTGGATCATTTGCGCTTGTGATCATCATTTTCCTGAAACGATGGTTTTTTTGTGAATAGTGGTAGAAACACTTGATGTTCTATCATTTTGTAAAATGAGGGTGCCAAATAGCTATAGCAGTTATTTAGCATATATAACAAAAGAATCTTTTAATAATTAAGCACCAAATTAATTTGTATACCTGTTTAAGAGAGCGAACAGTGTATAACGAATCAAAATGTAGATTTCTTTGCTGCATTTGTTCCCTTAGGCAATAGACACTGTGAAAATGTAATCGTTATCCTCCGGAGCCGATTTTTCAGAGTGCAATTGCATTTTGTTCAACAGGCCAGCAACCTGCAAAAAGGTACAAATAGCCTGCAATTTCTTTCACCCGTGCCAAAAATATACTCGTATTAACCCATTACCCAACTGGCCCCTTATTGGTTTCTTTCTCAGTTTATAATTCTAACATATTTAGGTCTTCACCGTAAGAAAAATTACCAAATATGTATCGAAGTAATGGCCTATAAGCAAGTTCTCTTGTTTAATTTCATAGAACACCTTGTGCGCTATAAAGAAATTCCATATGTTAAAATTATTCCTCAAAATTCAAAAAATCAACTAAACATGTTTTAGGAAACTCAATAAAAACATTTTGTGAATGGGGCATTTCATCAAACACTTGGCGTGTGCTAAAAATCTGCTTAATTGATTATCAGATACATAGCAAATAGATGGATTATTGAGAGTAGATCTAAATAATGAGATTTTTGAGCAGTCAATTGATAGCATCACTTAAACCAAGGAGAAAACTTTTAAAGATTAACATGAGATGAAATAATACAAAACCCATAAGTCATGTGCAATTAAACATAAAAATAGTATAAAATAGAAGCAAACACGAACCATGTCTTGTGGTTCAACATCAATCTCAAAGTGAGTTCCCTAGAAAAAAACCTTCATCTTTCAACCTACAAAATAAACAAAAACAAAAAGCCATAAGAAGAACATGATTATCAAAAATGGTTCCCAATCGAAAATCATATCAAAAATAACAAATTATGTCTACCATTACTAAATTTTTTCATCATAAACATAAAAATAAATTAACATAATATATGAAAATCATTACCTGAAAGGCTGACATTCCTGGGTTTACATCATAAACATAAAAAATGAGCAATAATATAAACCAAATTGATTCAATACAATTAAAACTTACCGATATTATTGGGTGGATTTCAAGATCATCCATGGTGATTTTGAAACTGGTTGAATCAATTATGTGTTTTTTTTAATCGGTGATTTATTTTGATTTTGAAACCCAATTTGCAGTATAAAGAAGATTGTGATGATTTTGAAACGCAAATGGGGAGCGTATATGATTGATATATGTTTTGACTTTTGATATGGATTTGAAATTAGGAGTATTGTAACTGATTGGGAAAATTTTAATGAGTTTCCAAATATGAAGGTGGAGCGTACTAAATAAGTTTTAGAACCTCACTTGTTGCTGCACGTGATTAGTATTTTCAAGGGATGCATTGGGGTGTTATACATTTGTGCTAAATATGGAAAGGTTTTTAATAATAAAATTTAATGTTGTGCTTTAGGGGGGTGGTACAGTATTTTCATATATTAGATAGTATATATATATATATATATATATATATATATATATATATATATATATATATATATATATATATATATATATTCATATTTTCACTAAGCATTACTGATTTTACTTCTAATTTATTATCGATTTTCTTTAGATTTTTTGAAATGCTTATTTGCAGTGAAATAACCTTTTCTATGAGTGGTGAATTTAAGATATGAAATCTTAATATCACAATTCATTAAAAAATTCAAATATTAATGTACAGTGATATTAAGATCAGAAACATAATAAAACGAGTGTTCATAAAAATATGAAAATATTTGAAAAAAAAGTAGAGAAAAAATGAAATAAGAATGACTGAAAATAAAAATTATTATTATTATTATTATTATTATTATTATTATTATTATTATTATTATTATTATTATTATTTTTGCATTTTTGGTTAAATTCGGACCGATCTACATATCTTCTATATAGTCAAGATCTATGATTTAAGATCATTTAAGAACAAAAACTTTTTTATATACGAAGAGATCAATCTCCATTATTCATTTTTATTATATCTAATTGATGAGATTAATCTCTAACAATTAAAAAAAAAAACCCACTTTCATCTTTTTTTTCAAATATAAATATATTTCAAACCGTTAATCGTCAAGCGAATAAAAATATACCATTACGACGAGCATTTAATTATCTTTCTATAGATAGACACTTTTATATACTTTTGACAATTTTTTTTTTGTGTTTTTCACGTTTTTTTTAAAGTTTTTTTTGTTTTTTTACGTTACTGAAATTTGCATGAAAAAAATCATATATGATTTAACACTAATTTGAATACCACATGTGATATTAGTGTTAAATCATATATGATATGTATATCATATGTGATTTATCATATATGATTTAACACTAGTATTACATATGATATTACATATCATATGTGATTTAACATTAATATCACATGTGATCTTCAAATTAGTGTTAATATATGATATTTAATGCAAATTCCAGTTTTGAAGAAAAACGAAAAAAAATATGAAAAAACGTGAAAAAAACGATTTTTTTTTTCTCGAAAGTATATCAAAGTGTCCGTCTATAAAAAGATAATTAAATGCTCGTCGCGATGGTTTAATTATTTTTGCTTAACGATTAACGGTTTAAGAAATATTTAAATTATAAAAAATAGATGAAATAATAAAATGTTTTTAGTCTCAGCCATTGATTTATTTTTAAATAGATGTGGAGATGAGTCCTTTGTTATGTAAGAAAAGTTTTATATGTAATATAACTCTCCTCCAAGATCTATAGTCAAACAAGATGGAGGGCATAGACCTGTCCATATATTCGCAATTAAAAACAAATTTGTTTTTCGAGTTCTTTTTGTGCGAAAATTACGCCTTAGAAAACCACATGTGACTTGCTCATTCGTAAATTGCGTGTGATTTCACAAATCACATGTTATTTTTAAAATAATAAATCAATTTTGATTTTACAAATCATATATAACTTTTTAGGGCGTAAAATTCGATACGCACAAAAAAAAAAAAAAAAAAAAAAAAAAGTTAATCGAAAGTATATATAAGTGCCCATTTATAAAAAATTAATTTAATTTTCGGCGTGATGGTACGAGTCATTTCGCATAAAAATTAACAGTTTGTGAGAGACTTAATTATAAAAAAAAAAGTGTGGTTTTTTAGTTTGATGAAAAAATTAATTGTTAGTATTTGTTCATTGAATTTTTAAAGAATTTGCCATATACTTTTCTATTTAATTTCACTTATATCATTCTTATGTATGTGTAGCTAGTATATTACTTAAAGGGATATATTATAAGAACCTCCTCTATGATGTGACAATATAGGTTTTTAGTTAAAATGTACAAATCATGATGCACACCGTATAAGCTTTTGATGCATGCAATCATTAGATACCCTCTTTATGGGAGGGTGTGAATAACTCACCCCATAATGGAATTCTTGAATCTAATGATGCGATCATTTACCCGTATAAAAGAGAGTTGATACTCACACCAAAAAAATGATTCATGCATCACAATATTGCATGTAAGAGTTACAACATGATATATGCATGATTGTGATGTGAGAATCATTTTTTTTTTTTTTTTTTTTTATGGGCAGCAACCCCCATAATTTATAGGGTTATGTTATTAGTATCTACTATTACTCATGAAAAGTACAAATGTTATGTATCTTCTACCTTCTTTGATCGTTTATTTACAGTATAACGCAGTTTTTTATCAGCTTTTGTTCTATATTTTTTGTCAGTTTAATATTTTTGAATTATTAAACTTTATATTTTCTGTTCCGCACTTTTTATTTCACAATTTTATGATATAAATAAAATTATAAAAATAAAACAAATAAAACCAAAAACATGAGGGATAGTACTTGTAAAAATAAAAGGTCTTTATCTCTAATTTTTATTGTATTTTATTATCTATTGACTTGGATTAATATATGAAACCAAGAGAATAGGAACATGAATTTGAGGCTCATTGATTTTGATTACGTAGGCGCATACGCAACGTTGAAAATAAAAAAACTTCTTGCACCCCCTTGATTGTTCGACAACTTTCCACTTTAGTGTACTTGATTAATACTCGTAAGTTTTTTTATTTTTTTATTTATTATTATTATTATTATTATTATTATTATTTTATATAAAGTATGACAATCTATCACCTTAGTGTACTTGATTAATACTCGTAAGTTTTTATTTATTTATTTATTATTATTATTATTTTATATAAAGTATGACAATCTATCACCTTAGATCTTTTTATATTTTTTGAAGGCTTTACATGGTTTGCGATATAACTTGGGAAAGGAAAATGGCTACGTAGGTGGATCAGCATTGATGATCAAGCAGAGTAATTTATTGCACTCTTTACGGTTGATCATATGTATTTTTGTAATTGATTAAATTGTTAAACTTCAAGATCATGTACAAAACGTTATTTTTATATATTTGCGCTGTTCCAAATAATAAAACATACTTTCCATCTTCTTTTGAGAATAAATTCTAAATGTTTTCAAGTGTACGAAATCCGTATTGTACGTTGTTGTTTTTAATTGCTTACATAAAAATTTTGCTAACAACATCAACAGGGTCGTCCCGTAAATTTTAAAAGCCCTATGCCATAATAACAAAGCAAACCTTTGATATAACATCTCTTACGGTTGGATGTCACTATAATATACCTACTAAGTAGATTAAAGCTCATAAATATGAAATATGTAATACATATACTCCCTCCGTCTCAAAATTATTGTCAAGGGACAAGAATCACAAAGTTTAATAAAAGTGGGGCCTCTATAAATCTCAACCACTCAAATGGAATATTCCTCAATTATATTCTCTTTTTCTTACTAAATATGGAAAGTGGACAATTAATTTGAGACATCCCTAAAAGGAAATATGGACAATAAATATGAGACGGAGGGAGTATTACAAAAGCTTATAGAGATTGCAAGATGTGTTAGAGCATGCACATCAATAACGCCCAAACCGGCGTTATTAGGCGTTAGCCAATGGGAGCCTCGCGTTAAAACGGCGTTATTGGGGCAAAGTTAAGCCCCCAACGAGCGTAAAAAAAAATCATTTCACCCCCTAAACTATTTCAAATAAATTTTCACTTACACCCTCTCAACCTATTCAAATTCAAATTTGAAATTTAAAAATCAAATATGAGCGGGATTTATTCAAACTCAAAATCAACTCTGCCTATATATACAACTCTACCAGAGTTGTTTAGAACACACAACACACACAAGTTGCACACACAACTCACACACAAAAAAAATGTCTCGCAAAGATTTTTCTCAGCAATTTACAAGTCCAGAAAAGTTGCCGAAAACCAGCTTTCCAACTCCAACTCAGTTGCCGGAAACCAGCTTTCCAACTCCAGAAGAGTTTGAAGTTTACTCAAAACCACCTGAATCTGTCTTTCCGGTTTTCCAACCGGAAAATGTATTTTTAAACTCTCCACCTGTGAACAATCCAATTGTTCCAACTCCACCTGTCAATACTCCACAGGTGGATCTTGAAAACAACCAATTCGGGTTAAGTGAGGCTTCCCTTCATCAACTTGAACAAGACGAAGAAAACTATAAGGAGATTATGGAAGAGTAGGCACGCGAGGAAGCTGCTCGTCGTGAACAAGAAGCAAGGGAAGCTCAGTATCTTCAAGATAACTACTTTGACATAATGGAAACTCGGCTCGTTAATACGAGTTTTATTCCTCTTCAAGTGACGAGGGTTGGGACTCTAGTGATTCGTTTTATTAAGTTTCAGTAGTTTATTTTCATCAATCTCGTTGTAGTTTTAATTTTTAATGTAATTCGTGTTTAACGTTTAATGTACTTTGTGTTTTAATGTTAAATGTGATATGTTTTTTAATAAATGAAGTGTTTGTTTTTGTTTAGGGGTTGAAATTGAAAATATGAAATGTTAAAGTTTAACTTGGGATGTTATTGTTGTGGGTGTTTTTTGGGGATATTAAGGTGAAATGTTAAATTTGATGTGGCGTTAACGTGACACGGTGTTAAACTTTAACTTGTGTTATTGTTGTGCATGCTCTTAGAAGTAACCGAAAGTATTAAAAGGACATTTTCAAAATTTTCAAGATTTATTAGGGTGCGTTTGGTATCCCACTATGGAAATGAGACTATAACTATGAAAGTGATTAAAGGTGTTTGTTTAAGATGAGGGGCCCTACCACTATGGTAATGAATGATAGATATAATTCATACTCCATATACATCAAGTGAGCTAGGTATGGATCATTCATAAGTGAAAGGCCCACCACTACTATCAAACTCATACCCATTGTCATTCATGTCAGCATACCAAGCGCACACTTAGTGTCACTAGACTGCCTTTCAAATGCGTGATTTAGCTTTTATAAAATATTTCAAAAAAAGTTTTAAAATTGTCAATCATATGAACTTGTTTGGAACTTCTAGAAATAATAATAACTAGTTTGGCCAAAAAAGTAAAATACTATAAACACAGAGGATAAAAAATGTACATAACCTAAAGTCTATCATCTTTTTCATAGCATCATAACATTTCCTCTGTTTCTGCCAATTTTCTTAAATCACATTAAACTGATTAAAACTACCTCATATTCGATAAGAATCAAACTGAAATATATACCAAATCGTTTTATCATCAATTTGAAGCTAAAATTATATTAAAACGGCCTCGATCTTTCAAAAATTTCGGGCCCTCCAAAAATCAGAAGCCCTGAGCGTTTGAGCACTTTGCACATGCTCAAATCTGGCCCTGAACATCAATATAGTTATATTTATTTTGAGATTTGCTAATGAAGGCTCACTGGTCTATCATTTAAAGTTTAGATATTTAGAAAAGCTTAAATATATTAAATTATAAATTATAAAATAGGTAAAACCGGCTGATCTGGTCCGATTTTTAAAACCATGACTAAAAGTAGGGGTGTTATTTGTGTTGATCCGCTCGGGTTCGGGTCAACTCGAGTCGGATCAAATCGGGTCAAGCCTTAAAAAAATATACCCGAACCAGACCTTGTTTAGAACTCGGGTCAACTCGGGTCGGGTCAATTCGGGTTCGAGGTCAACCCGAGTATTTTTACATTGTAAAAGTGTTGTTGAGCCGGGTTAGTCGGGTTAGGGTCAGGTCAAGGCTAAAAAAACATACCCGAACCCGACCTTGTTTAGAACTCGGGTCAATTCGGGTTAAACCGATTGACCAGAATATAAAATTTGAACCCGATTGACCCGACCCGAATTGACTCGAATCAGAGTCGGGTCGGGTTCGAGTCGGGTCAGCCCAAATGACATCTCTAACTAAGAGTTGAGATCCATATAAATCTTATATTTAGCATAGATCTAATAAATCAATCTTAACCATTCATTTTTGATCAAAATTAATAAAAATATCATTTTCACATTTTTTTTAAAAAACAACATAACTTGCAAACGGTAAATCTTCAAACTACAAAAAATACATCACCGCGACGACAATTAAATTATCTTTTTATAGATATGCACTTCTCTATATTTTCGACATTTTTTTTTTTCAAAAATTCCGTCCAGAAAAATCATATATGATTTGTAAAAATCAAATCATATGTGATTTTTTCAAATCATATATGATTTTTACAAATCACATATGATTTGTAAAAATCGAATCACATATGATTTTAACAAATCATATATGATTTTCACAAATCATATATGATTTTTCTGTGCCGAAATTTTGAAAAAAAAAAATCGTTAAAAATATATAAAAGTGCATATCTATAGAAAGATAATTTAATTCTCGTCACGATGGTATAATTTTTTTCGCGTAATGATTAACGATTTGTGGGATATTTAATTTTTAAAAAAATGGTGAAAGTTTATTTTATTTTTTTCATTAGAAAAATGAATGACTATAATTGGTTAATTGAATCTATGATAAATTTGAGATCTATATTGAACTTTTACCCTCTAACTAAAAGTGTTAAATTTGTACGTCCGGTTTTTAAAAAATTGTCCTCAAACTTCCGAAAATACCAACTGATCATTATCAATCACCTATCTCACCAAGATATATACTCTCTCTAACGCTCGGATCAAGAATTCAAATTTCTAACATTGTCTCCGGTCACCGGCCTTAATCTAATGGCTGAAATGCCGTGCTATATTAATTTGTTTTCATTTCACCCTCTTTGTTCTAAATCCAGTCATAGGGTTTCTTTTTCTTTATCAATAGCATTATTTTCATACTTTTCACAATTGTTATTCTTTTCATAAAACTTTGTTTCCAACAGTTTAACCTTTTTCTAAACCTTTCTTCTCCATTATGTTTAACCACGGCTGCATAAGATAGTTGATCGAAATCGGTTTCTGATTTCGATGCCAACCATCAACAAATCTCTACACCTTTTCTTGCTAACCATTTCATTATCGGGGATGTTCACGCACGACTTCAACAACTTAAACAAAGTTAAAAAAAGTACACGAACAAAATTGGAACACATTGAAAAGTAAATTACTATTCTACAACTTAAAAAAGTACACGTACCAAAACAGGATACTTTAAAAAGTACATTACTATTGTAAGAGTTAATCCCTTGATACTAAGAGCACAAGGTGAGGGAGATACCAATAACATGTTATTGGTATGCCACCTCAGTGCCACATCATACACCTCTCAATAACACATCAATCACTCAAACACCTCTCCCTCATAACACACTACTAACATGTTATTGGGTCCCACAAAATACCCCACTAAAAATACCCACCCACTCACAATACCAAAAAAAACACACACAAAGTTTGCATTTGGCTTGAGTTAATGGAGTGGCTCAAATGTATTTGGCATGGATTTAGCATGTTAAGGTGGTATGGCAATGGCATGCCATTGGTATAAGTTTTTTTCTTTTAACATGTTATCAAGCACCATACCGTGTGCTCTAAGACTCTAGTTAATCAGGTATGTTTGGTGGTCCGGTAACAAGTTATAGATATCATTATCAAGCAGAGTTTTCATAATGTGAAATTATCAAGTTCAAGTGCAAGTCAAATTTCAAGTTCAAGTAAAGTCATTAAAGTTAAGTTCAAGTTTAATAGATTCCAAGACAAGATTAGAAGTCTAGTATTTAGTCAGTTTGTCTCAATTGGTCAACAAGAATGTCAATGTATCAACATGTCATTATGTATCATCTCAAATGTAATATCATTGAGGATTTTCTCAATCTCTTAAACAGGGCCGTCCCATTGATTTCGGTTGCCCTGGGCGACAACCACGTATAGACCCTTCTACTATGCAAATTTTATATCTACTCGATGTACAGTTAAAAAGGTTCCTGAATACTAAAAAAAAGTTGTTGTGAAAGTCAAAATGTACTACGTAGTAGTACATTTTGTTGATCATCTAGCTATGATCAAGCTAAGCAGGTTATCTAAAGATAAAATGCCACGCAACTCAACTCTGAACCATCAACTATAACTCAATATACATACCTATTAAGCTTGGTAGATCAATGTCTCAACTAGAGTAGTACAAAACAAACCTTTCATTATAAAAAGAGTAAACTACACCATTCGTCCTTGTGGTATATGTTGACCATCAAGTTTCGTCCTTTGACCAAAAAAATTGCACCGTTAGTCCTTAAGTGCTGTAGGATCGAAATATTTATTGTGTTGATGATTCGGGTGGTCTTGGATGATCAAAATACATGTTAGCCATTAGAGAGAGAAAGTTAGAGAGTTGGGTGTTTTCTTGGTAGAGAGTTACTTCACAAATTGTAGAATATCAGATTGAAAGCACCACCCCTTCCATGAATGGAAGGGGTATTTATAGTTACAGACAACACGACCTTCTATCGGCCTGTGGATCAGGTATACAGTGGGTAAAGACCCGTCCTTCCTCCACGGTGTTACACTACGCTAAACTAAACAAATAACTAACTAATAAACTGATAAATAACGTAACTAATGACAAGTCTACGAGCTAACTTATGCTAGATAATATTTGGGGTGACCGACTCTTCACTATGGAATTTTCTAATTCCTAACAATCTCCCCCTAAGGGAGGTAACCCCATGTTTTACATTTCGAATCCTAGCATTCTATTCTTGACTTTGTTCTTGAGCTCGTAGACTTCAATTCTTCAAATCCGCAATCTTTGTGCATAAGCAGTGACTCTTCATAGTCCGCATATTTTGTACTTTCAGTGGAGGCCTTTTACTGATCCACATCTTTGATGATCTTCGAGCTTTCATTGAGATCATCAGCCACAGTAAATCTCTGGATCACCCTTTATTGTGTTGCCATCATGTGAAGTTGTGACTTTCGGACCGAAATGCTCACACTTTTGGATCATGACATCTTTCCATCAGAGTAGCGGAAGCCTTACTGGTTCATGATATTTGCAGCAGCGAAGCATAGTATGAAATATCAGAGCCATGTTATGTAGATATGCACCAGTCATGATTTCTTCAAATTAAGTGTGGATGCTGTGAGCATGCGGCTTTGGAATGACTCCTCAATTCTGATCAGCTGCAACCGTCCAAATGTACCTGCAAACAACAGTTAGCAATAAAACACATGAAAGTGTCTTTGACCACTTTCGTTGAATTGAGGTACACGGCCCACGGTTCCTCGTTGACCAGTACAAGTACTGCCTGTGATCAGGTAGGATTCCTAAGAATCTCCTTGACAGGGTTTCGCAGCTGTTCTAGCTGTTCTCAAACCGGAACGTTTCAAAGAAGACAACACGGAGTGAGTGAACCAGCGAATTAAGATTCACTGATTGATGAAAAATGATTTGAAAAACAATCGCGTATTGCTTGAAGAAAGAGTTTTGCAATACGACGAAGGTTTATGAGAAAGATCAATTTTCAAACAAAATACTTTTTGTATTAGAGAATGAGTACACATTCGACGTGCTAGCGAAAAGAAGAGATTCACACATCGAACGGTTTTTCTAAAAGTATTTTTCAAACAGAGATACTTTTTGAATTTGAAAACATAAGTACAAATTCGACGTGCTAGAGAAAAGAAGGTTTGCACATCGAACGGTTTTTCCAAAAGTATTCGTCAAATCCATTCCTGGACCAAGGTTGATTTACGAGTGAATCGCCCCATCGTTTCTATCCAGTTGTCACAAGTTTGATCTTTTGAAAAATCTCACATGTCACCCACCAAGAGCTTGTTTGATGTTGGCTCTAGAAGGATTTCCATCTTCATCGTGAATACTTTTACATACCACTCAGATGTTCTGGCAAAACCACAAGGATAATGCGTAGGACTCTCAATATATCTACTTACTTTCCACATTGTGTGAAACAACAAGTCTTCATTAATTTAGTGTCCTAATGAGATATTGTGGATGATCTCTTGGCTCTAGACTCAATAGTGCACATTTGGTTCCTGTGTCGGAGACTAGGGAGAGGGTCTCCTTCTTCAATATCAACAATCTCTAAGAGAAAGTCGATAGATTATGTAGGATCCCCGTGAGAATGAAACAAGCCCTTTTAAGAGGAACTTGAGTAGCTTGGGAAGTTTAGGTGCAGTGCGTCACTGGGTCCATGACGTCTTGTCTTCAATACCGGCGTTACCTTAGTAACCACCAGTAGCATATGTATTGAACCCGGTTTCTGCCCTAAGGTTGAATTGATGGAGGGCTATTTCTTTTCACCCTTTTTACATTCAATTCTTTTTCATTCTTCAACCCCTTCAGTGCTTACCGAGACTTCATAACTAGAACCTTGTTGGGTTTATTCCAGTACTAGCTCTGTCTCAGTCCGCACTCTTCCCATTTCTCATTTTTCTCCTTTTTTTTTCAATATACCTAAAGACTCTACACTATCTAGTGGATTGTCCCTGGGTAGATCACTCCGGCTCTGGCGGGATCGTGGGAACGAATACCTGACCTAACCATCTTTATAATTCCATACATAAAGTAAAATGGTCGGTCTTTTGGTACAGTCCATTCTTCCATGAAACCAATTGAAAAATTATTTGGAAAAACAATCAAGGTACTTGTGATACGAGATCAAAGCATTTCGTACCTTAATAGTTTTGATCATTTAGAAAATGCTCCCCCTCAACATGTGCATATGATTTTGAAATTGTTTAGCACATGGAGGCAAGAGTTCTTTGAAATAATTTCTTTGAAATAATTTCTTGATCACAATTTCCATGGAAAAAGCCATTTGATTTTCTTTGGTAAATTCTCCTCCTCAATATGTGCATAGGATATTTGAAATCAGTTTTATCACATAGAGGCAAGAGTTCTTTTGAAGCACATCCACGATTACAAAAGCTATTTAAGAAACCATTTGAAAACTCAATCAAGGTACATTATGTTAAAACATAAAAGCTTTTGTACCTCGATAGTTTATTTTCTTTTAAAATGCTCCCCCTCAATATATGCTTCGAGATTCGAAAGCGTTTAGCACATACGAGAGGGCAGCCTGCACAATTGAATCAAAACGATCACCTTTTATCAAATTTCATTATTAAATCACAAATTCTCCCCCGATCAAAAATATCAAACCCTTTGAGATTTTGGATCCCAAGTGATTTAATTTGGTTTAGAAAACATGGGAGAAAATGTGACCTTGTTTAAATACTCATCTGGTCTTTGGATAAATCCTCCTCCTCAACATGTGCATTGTGTATTTGAAATCGTTTGGCACATGGAGGCAGGAGTGCCTTAAAATGACTAAAACCAATTCCATTTAAAACAGATTTGAGATTTAAAACACGATCTCTACCCCGATCAGAAATATCAAACCATTTGAGATTTGTGATCCCAACTGATTTAAATCATTTAGAAAAATTTGGGGAAAGACGTGGCAAGATTCAATTTTGAAATATGACAGATAAGGACCATTTTAAGACATTAAAGATTGTTAGTGTCAGGTATGATAGTTTTTAAGAGATCTTTTAAGTAAAACAAAACAATTTCACAATCAAACAAGAACAGAAAAAATTTCATTTCGAAAGACCTTGATTCTAAAGAAAAAATCATACCATGACATAACATTAAATCTTTAGATCACCACTTATATTGTACAATCCGGACTTTTATGAAGCAATATTGATTGAAAATAATTTATTTTAAATCACTCTCCCCCTCAATCGATGACCGAAGTCGATAATTGAGTGAGTTAAGTTTTGATAAAATGAAGTCCGGTGATTTTCAAAATTTAGTCCAATATATTTTCAAAACAACATTTTTCCATTTTCAAAACAATTTAATTCAATTTACTCAAAAATTGTTTAAAATTGGTATCCTGCACAAAGATTCGTTAGTGGTTGAGAAGCTTCCGTTGTTGTTGCTATAGGGTTTGGAAGAAAAACCATCTGCTGATGCAGTGAGACTTCTTCTTACGTTGCATTTTGAATGCCAACTGAGGTCCAATTAAGCTCTGTTTCTTCAATCACTTAGAAGAAAACCATCTGCTGATGCAGTGAGACCTCTTACGTTGCATTTATGCCAACTCACCATAGAAGTCCAATTAAGCTCCGTTTCTTCATTTGTCAACCCAAGATATAGTTACCCTTTCCTTTCGGCATCCAATCATCTTCAATTGTGGGATCCGGATCGGGAACATTCTTATATCCATGATATCTGCATACGTTAGTAAACACACATACAAATATATGATGGTCGACATCACCCAAACAACAATCGACTAATAAAAGTCAATGCAACATGTCAATCAGATCATATAAATGTATGGGAATAATGTGTTCATCAAACTCTAATCATCTAATCCTAGCAATCATATCATAGGCACCTAGTCCTTCAACATAGGTTAACATCATTTTTAATTAAGCATATTAGGATAATTAAGAAAGCCCGTTAGATGATGTAGATTTGAAAAACATTATCCCCCTCAATCCATGACTCATTTTATAAAAGATTTTAAAAGTGCTGAAGTCATTGATTGAGTTTTGCAAATTTATAAAAACTCTGAAGCTGATTGATTAAAGCAACTCATTTTCCACCATTTAAGAAAACAACAAATATTTTTCTGAAGAATTTTAGACGGAAAAACATTTGTGTAGGAACAGCAGTCCTTCGACACACTTTCCTTGTTATCTTAGGATAAGTTCACGAAATATTTTGAAAAATGGTTAAGCGCAGCACTGTCCTTTCTTTGAAGAGCGGGTTGCTATCAGAAATAATAGCAAGCCATAGATTTAGCACGGGTTACAGTCTGAAGTAACTGCAAGCCATAATTTGAAGCCCGGGTTACAGTCTGAAATAACTGTAAGCCATTATTTGAAGCCCGGGTTACAGTCTGAAATAACTGTAAGCCATATTTTTTAGACATGTTTAAAAAGAAATATTTACACCTCCTGCTCGAACTTCATCTAAAGTCCCGTGCCATTATTGAATGATATTTGTAAGACCGTAGATGTTATCGATACCAGAAGACATGGCTTGAGAAAACATATTTTTGGTCTTTTTCAAATTTTCTGATTTTTTATGGATTTTTGAAGATTTTATATTTTTCTATTTTCTTTTTGTTGGTTTTATATTTTTGTATTTTGTTTTGCTGGTTTTATATTTTTGTATTTGGTTTTTTAATAAATATATACAAAGATATAATAGATGATATAGTTAAAGAGGATGATGATACGAGTACCGAGATAAGGATATCGAGCAGCACGTCGTAGAAGATAGAATTCGTCATCTCTTAAACATCCACCACCAAAGCTTCCAAGGGCTCTTGAATTGAAAGAAATAGAACCATCTAAAAGTGAGACTTTGGCAGCTTCCCCCCAAACCGAAAATCCTTTAGCTGAGCAGATTCGAAGCTCTATTTCAAGCTTGCCTTAGCCAGGTGCACAGAAAAGCACACCATTACCATAAATCCCGCTGCTCCATTTAAGAACGATAATCGAGGATCTCCATCCGGGGTTATATCATCAAGAAGAAGAACAACAACGTTTCATCCCACTCTTTAAATTTCTTCTCAAATTTCATTACCACTGAAGTCTGAAGCAATCCATTCCAAAAGGTGTCAAGAGACCACTTCCCCCACGTAGTTGAATTGATGCAGTCAGTCTCTTTGTATAATGCTCAAGAACTCTCCCAAATACACATCATGAGGGGAATGAAAACACCTTCCCATGTTCACATTTTTCTTCCCGGATGATCGTGTATGAAGCTCAAGAACCCGAAGTACACCAATACCCAAGAGCTCTCCCGAATACACATCATGAGGGGAATGAAAACACCTCCCCCTGTTCACATTTTTCTTCCCTGATGATCGTGTATGAAGCTCAAGTATCCGAAGTATACCAATACCCAAGGAAGGAATAACTGATAACATTGAAGAAGCAAGCCAAGTCACTGATTATCTTTGCGGATGACAATCTCTGCGGATGTCAACTCCGGAATAAGTGATTATATCTCTGAATCACTGATTAAGCCCTCAAGTGAAACAGCTGAGCTCCTCCAATGTACACAATTCTCTCTCCTCTGATGATTGTAATAACATCGAGATCATCACGCACTTGTGTACCTCTTTTATCTTCAGAAACTAACTCTTCCATCGCTTCCCCCACATAGTTGGAATAAGAATACTAAACGCCTTGATGAGTAAAACCTTGAGTTTCTCTGCGGTCATGACATTTGTTTTCCCGGGATATCTTCAATCACTTAGAAGAATTAAGTTCATCAAGTTTACTCGCCATGAGTAAAACTTTGAGTTTCTCTGCGGTAATAACATTTGTCTTCTTGGGATATCTTCAATTTCTTAGAAGTATTAAGTACATCAAGTTTACTCGCGTTTAGATTCTTGTCTCCTTCCCCCTTTCTGGTTTTGATACTTCAGAATCAGCAACTCTTTGAATGCCCAAATACTTGAAATTTGTTGAGAAGATCGCTTGAAGTCTTTGTGAGAATCAACATGCTGAATAATGTGAGCAAGTCTAATTGGGGATTAAATTTGACATATCACATTCCCCCAATTAGTGCTCTCCCCTAGACCGACAATCTTTTTGATAAATGCCCAGATTAAGAAGAAGTCTTTAGATCATTAAATGCAACTCGTCTTTGGTCTTCTAACATATAGCAAGAAATGTAGAACAGACTGTAGACTCGACCTTCTTCAAGATTGTCCAGTTGGGGAATAGATAATTAACATCTTCAACTCACACCAAAAAGCATCCCACCAAAAAGCATCCCAATTAACTTACATCTTGCAAATCCCCTTAACTAAAATCCCTCCCAATCAAACAAGAACAGAAAGATGTTCATCAAGGAAATCAGCAATCAGGTCGCAACGAACACACAAGATGGTAACACCAAACTACCAATCACATCAAACAAGAACAGAGAGATTGTTCGGAATCATCATGTTAATGTATACGTGAAGCATTAACCGGAAGCACTTTGTCGATAAACTCATCAATCAGAGTGAAGATGTCAACCAATGGCTCTTAGAAGAGAAAAACTCCATGTGAAGATGACCCGATAAGAAGAGGCTCGGTTCTTACATGAGTTTAGAGCCGTATGACCATTTATATTCTCAAATATCAATCAACAATGCAAAAAATTCACACTTCTTCTCCCCCTCAAGAATTGCATACGGAGATGCCATTCTTGACTAAATAAGTGAAAATCATCCGAATGTTCTATTCACACTTCTCTCCCCCAAAATCAGCACATGATGTCGCCATCTTCATTATAATCGAGCAAGTGGAATGAGAAAACAATCAGTGGTAGCCCGGTTCACTTGATGACTGAAGCGCATGGAAAAAGTATGAAGCATGTTGATGAGAATGGTCATAATAAGAAGATTTCTCTTCTTCAGAAGATAATGCGCACTGAAACGTACACATTTCTTTTCTTTGGAGAACGAGGCATGAACTGTTGTTTTCATACGTCATAAGAAGATTTCTCTTCTTTTGAAGATAAAGCGCACTGAAACGTACACTTTTCTTTTCTTTAGAGAACGAGGCATGAACTGTTGTGTTCATACGTCATAAGAAGATTTCTCTTCTTTCAAAGATAAAGCGCACTGAAACGTACACTTTTCTTTTCTTTGGAGTACGAGGCCTGAACTGATGTGAACAGACGTCATTATCTCTCTCTTTTCAATTCTCTTAGTAAAACATGTAATCAACCCCATTATCATTCAGTAGGCCCTTTGTCGTGACAGCTGATGGAGAAAACCCAATATGATGAATTTGACCCTGAAGTAAACTAACCCGAACTCGTGACTTAAACTTGCACATATGAAACAAAGAGCGGTGTCGAGACTTCATGCCCATTTGAATCTCTAAGTACTCTATACTCTTCAACCAACCAACCATCAAGTATAAGACGTACATCACCTCTTGAAAATCCACAATTAAATGTGACACTGAGCACTACAACGTAACTCCTTAAAGTGATAGTTATTTTTGTGGCAAAAAGAGCCCAATTTCCCCTCGTGGTAAAAGAAAAAAGACTCCCAAGAATAACTAGATTTCCAAGTCTTCGATTTTTGATAATAAGCTCGAACAAGGATCATGAAGAATCTTCATCCATCCATCCCCGATACCTTCAGATACTAAGTACACTCGCCCGTGATATTTCACTTCAACCTCAAATAAATAATACTGAATTAACGCCGTTGTCACATCTTCTGAACTGCTCAAATCTAGCCTTCTTTGACAATTTAAATGAACTTTGATAATGGTTTCATCCCGACCATGGTTAGTAGCACATAACCCCGTAAAACCATATAATAACCAAACTGCCATGACGAATATCCAAACACACATCCAATTCATGAAGTACACCCTTTTACCCCTTCTTCGAAGTAGAAACCGTAGCACCAACATCAGATAAGATCCCGAGATACACTTTCTTTTCTCCAGGATGATTCCATCATCACGAGATTTTACAATTCTATAGTTTAAACCGAGAAATAGTTTCTTTCGCGGGATTTTACAAAACCAAGAATAAACCGTAAGATAGATCCGGAAATGCACTTTACTTTTACCAGGATGTTTCCATTGTCACGGGATTTTACAAGTCTATGATTTAAACCGAGAAATAGTTTCTTTCGAGGGATTTTAGAAAATCAAGACAAAACCGTAAACAATGTCAGCTTGAATGTGTAATGACAACTTTGGTTTCAGTGAATATCTGTTTTAGGGGAACATGCAGCGGTTCATCATCCAACATCATCAACATCATCAACCATCCAAACAACACTTTGGTAAGCACATTATTCACGCAATCTGTCGGCTATTGTAGTGACCACATGGAGAAGTAAACTCGATATACCAAACTTGATCATGAAGTAGAATTCCCCAGATTTGTTACTTAACCTTGTACTAATCCTTGTGAAGAAGAAACGGTGTACCCAATGTACAAAACCTCTTGACATATCCTCAACTGCGTGAGACACCGAAGTGATAATTACGTTGTGGGTTAAGCGAGAAAGAATCACAAATGAAACTAAATAGCCAAGTCTTTATCACACTCTATAAATGCCAAGACAAGTCATCTTCGCGGAAGGGTAGAAAGAAAAAAGACGAAAATAAGTAAACGCGCCCGGAAAACGTCACTTCAAATTCAAATAAGAAATACTGAACAAACAATCCCGTAGTCAACATAGTTCCAATAGCAATTCAAGCCGTGACAAAATATTTTTCGTAAAAATGTCTACACCAAGGTATCAAACCTCATAACATAACAACTCTCATCATCATACCTCATGATCAAATCTTATACCCCAACAAATCTCATTGTCAACTCATAAGCAACCCAATTCAATCTGCACGAAATGACCCGGTCCATAATAATAATATTAGGCCCAACATCTAACTTGTAATTAACTTAAGCCCGTTTCAATCATTTAAGCCCATGAGACCCGATCATGTGTATTATCCAACATTGGTTGCTTGTAAACTTCAAAGCATGGTCTATAAAAGACAATCCAAACCAAGTCCAATCTTCCAAATAAGATCTTTTGAGCAATCAATTCAATACCACATTAATAGCATCGGAAAAGAAAAAAAAACTCAAGCATATTCAATAACACATGCTGTGAACAATTATCCTTGTGAAAGTCATGTTATCCCTCATCTCGAAATTCGGATATCGAGTAACACATTTTAACACTTATCATCAACAAAAATAAACTCGGATATCACTTCACATCAACAATACCATTCGAATAACACATTCCAGCCAAATCAATCACATGCAGCCCATGTAAAAATACTCGGCCCAAATAAAACTATTATACACAAGGTTTATAACAGTTTCAACGTGGCCCAAACAAAAACCCATGTTCCATAGAAACCTTGACCTAATGTTACGGGTATTTAACACAATTTTCTCACACTTACAAGATAATACACAAGCCAACCCTAAAAATACTCTCAAAACATCACGCCTCCATCATCAGCCTCTCACATTTTTTATACAAATCCTAAAAAGTCTCACCCTTCAATTAAAATTCGAACCTTAGGATAACAATGTTCTCCTAATCACTTTCTCAGTAACAAACTCATACCCCCATTTTTTCTTTCACATATATTCGAACTCAAAACAAATTCCATTTGGTATTACTTCATCAGTTACAAAAGTATAAATCAAACTCATTTGAGTTAATCCTCGCCACAGGGATGGCTTGAAGGATTAGAGCTGCCACAGGGATGGTAACGAAACATGGTACATGACTTCAAGGTAGGTTATATTCTCTTTTAGCTTTAATACCTTATACCCAACGAATGAACGAAAAGAAATCTTAACATCATTGTTATGGTTTCGTTTCAATTGGATTTCGGATATTAAATGGAGTAGAACTCCCAAATGAATAGATCGATGAAGGTATTGGTTCAACAAAAATCTTTTAAAGATTAGATGCAAATCGAACCCAAACTGAGATCTTTGATATTCATTAAATCTTTGAGTCTTGTTGCATGAGATCTGTGATGGTATAAATAATTCGTATTACTTGACCTTTGGTCTAGACAAAGCTTTTGAGCACCACGAATTATGAAGGCTGAGATCTGGATTTGTGACATAATGCGAAACGTGTAGGTTGTAGATGAGTCTTGTGTAATTGTTGGTAGATGATTTGTATATCTAGGGCCGATGATGGTTATCCTGAGGTTGATTTAGTTTTGGTAACTTAGGTTGTGGTTGAGGTCAATTCTTTCTTCATCTCTGTCTCAAGTCGCTAGGTCAAAATAAGTCTTTGAGTCAACTCACTAGCTCTTGTACTAACTCGCTACCATTTTTAACACCAGTCGCTAGACTCAATAGTCAAAGCGGATTAGACAAGTCGCTATCTTCTTTATCATTCAAGTCGCTAACTTATCAGTATAAGTCGCTAGGTCATTAAGATTTTATCACAAGTCGCTACTTTTGACAGCACAAGTCGCTAACTTGTTCAAAAACAAGTCGCTAGATCACCATAATCACACAACTCGCTACCAAAGTCGCTAAAATTGAGGTACAATGTATCTGGACACTAAGACAAGTCGCTAACTTGATAACCAAGTCGCTAGTATGATTTATGATTTTTCAGATGAATTTTCCGACTCAGTTCCGACCATATTCATATTAACCCAGAAAACATCATAAAAGATGCTTCATTTTTGACCCGTTTAGACCTCGTAAATGACCAGAAAGACCCGTTTGACATAAAGCAAATGGCAACAAAAAACATCATACCATGACTGTTTAAGACAAGAGAACACAACCTGATAAAACATATTACCCAAAAACCAGTTAACAACATTTTACAACCATATATAAACTGTATAAACTGTTAACAACATTTTCCGACCATAAAACAATGTAAAAACATGTATATAAACTGTTTAATACATTTTCCGACCACTTATAGATACAAAAACAGTTTTAACCATGTTTCAAAAACCACACAAATCAATACAACACAAAAACCTTGGCTCTGGTACCAATTGTAGGATCGAAATATTTATTGTGTTGATGATTCGGGTGGTCTTGGATGATCAAAATACATGTTAGCCATTAGAGAGAGAAAGTTAGAGAGTTGGGTGTTTTCTTGGTAGAGAGTTACTTCACAAATTGTAGAATATTAGATTGAAAGCACCACCTCTTCCATGGATGGAAGGGGTATTTATAGTTACAGACAACACGACCTCCTATCGGCCTGTGGATCAGGTATACAGTGGGTAAAGACCCGTCATTCCTCCACGGTGTTACACTACGCTAAACTAAACTAATAACTAACTAATAAACTGATAAATAACGTAACTAATGACAAGTCTACGAGCTAACTTATGCTAGATAATATTTGGGGTGACCGACTCTTCACTATGGAATTTTCTAATTCCTAACAAGTGCGAAGCGTTACTCAGCGTTAGTCCCTCACCTTAACTGGCGTGAGTAACGAGTGTTAAACCTATTTAAGTCGATGGTATTTTTGTCTTTTTCCACCCACAAGGACGAATGGTGTAGTTTATCTCTCTCTGCTTCATCTTCCTCATTCAACCCAACATAAAAATTCTATGTTTTAGGCTTCATCATTTATACATGAACAACTTTATACTACAGATTCGTTCAAAGTGGTAACTACTTTTCTAACTACTTTTTTTTCCAACATAAAAGTTCTATGTTCTGCTTCTCTAATTTTTTTTCCAGCAACATGAACTCCAGCTACCATTTATACAACGACACACCACCGGATACCACACCAGCTCTCCGGCCACCACTACCGACTCACCAAACCATCACCACAAACAACCCGTGCCAAAAAATCACCACCAAATCGCCACCATTTTTTTTCTCACTTAAACCAAACACTATCACTTTTCTTTCTTTTCTTTATGTTCTTATCTCATTATCATCATCCACCAAAACCACCATCACCCAACCGCCACACCTACCATCAAACCACCATCGCCAAAACCCACCACCACAAACCCGCCACCTCCTGGCTCAGGCCATTTCTCACTGGGCTCAGGCCGCTGCTACGCCACCATAACTCAAAATACTAGACCAAAACACAAACACTCTTCATCTTCTTGAATCCCATAAACATGTACATCAGCCACCACCAAGACTTCTTTTTCCAAATGTGTGACCACTACAAGCTCTTCTTTCAACACAAATTACAAAAACCCTATCCCCCTCTCTAAAATCACAACCGTCGTCCACCACCACATTCGGGATCACGCCACTACTAAACACCACAAACCCGCCACCTCCTGGCTCAAGAAAACTCACCCTTACAAATTTGGTAGCGAGTATAGGTATGAACCGATTCAAGAAAACTCAATTGACCACGAATCCCTTTTTGATATCACCAAATTGAAACTTGATTCGACTTGTACACACCTTGAATTGCAAAACCCCCAACTTAATTTTTGAAAAGCCTGATCTTTTTGCAAACCCTAATTTTTGTAAGATGATAATGAAAAACTGATTGTTGACCCTTGTAACTCGATTCAGTAAATAGAATGAAGAGTTTGACGTTCTTGACTCCACTTTTCTTCTTGAGGCTTGGTGAGAAAACATTTTAAGGAAACATTGCTATCCATCCTCATGGAATAATACACCCTCGTGCTTGCTTGTGGGGAAAAAGAGGAGATGAAAGTGATAGATGCTCATCTAGTGCTAGGTCTTGAAGTCTTGACCATGGGGTTGGGGCGTGCGAATGGTGGCAGTAAAAGGGAGGGGAGACAAATTGTTTCATACTATTAAGGAGTATGAATATGAGGAGGAACAAAGTTGGATGCAGGATATCTCCTTTGAGGTTATTAGCTTTTGACCTAGGCGAAATGACAAATATACCCTCCACTTAAAAAGGCTTAACGCCCGTTAGTCACACCAGTTAGGGTGAGGGACCAACGCTGAGTAACGTTTCGCAGTTAAGGACCAACGGTGCAATTTTTTTGATCAAAAGACGAAACTTGATGGTCAACGTATACCACAAGGACGAATGGTGTAGTTTACTCTTATAAAAATACTCTGTTATCAAGGATAAAACAAATGAGGTCGACACATAGTAAGCAATCATATAATTACTGATATATAATATTCAAGATAAATGTTAACAATCTAACTAAAAAATTCAATGAATAACAAAGAGAAATGAGTTACCTATTAAAAAAAAAAGAAAAAAAAAAAAGACTTAACTAAATGTGATGATGATGATAAATCTAATGGATGGGATCCTCTCAAGTTATTTGACTCAAGTTGAGTCAATATGAGCCATTGGATCAAATCCAATGGCTCATAATGCCTCAACTTGAGTTAAGTTGTGCTTACAACTTAAGAGGATCCTTGTCCTAAATATAAAGGGTGTACATTTGCGTTTTTAGTGCCACTGTTTACATATAGACGTGGGGTACTGGGTAGGGTATCTGATAGATTTAATTAGCGTAATTTTGAATCTCAGCTTACTCGGCCTTTAAAAGGACTTATATAAACTATAATACACAATGGACTTTTTGTAAAAATGGTGCCCCTCTAAACTTTTGGGCCTTGTGCGCCGGCCCAGCCTGCACAGGTCCAAAACCGGGCCTGCTCTTAAATTTATATATTATTATGTTTTATGTCAAAAAAATATTATAATAAATTATAAACTTAATTAATGTTTATCAAATGCATGTTTTTTATTAATAAATAAAGTTTAAGTGTATAATACTTATATACATGTGTTGTCGTTTTGAAAAAAAAAAATAATAAAAAAAAATAAAAATCACTATGTCGTTTAGTTAAAAGAAATGGAATTTATCCCTCTCAACTATATGGCGAATAATGATAATTACCATGTACTTTTTGATATTTACGGGTTTTTATATAACAAACTTTATTTATCAAATATATAGCGATTTCTTTGTAAAAAAGTATAAATATAAATTCCACTTAAGAAATACACATAAGCATTTGAAGTATAAAAAAAATACCAAATAAGCAAAATTTACATGTTTAGCCGATAACGGGTAAAAAAAATGGTAATAAATGCACAAAACAAGTTATAATGACAGATGGAAAATATTTTCTACAGAGTTTCTCATAACCGTATAACGCAAAAAGTTCGCTTCTAATTCATAGACTTGACCCAAATTTTTTCCCAACATATTTTGAAAAGAAAATATGCAATTGCCATAATATATCAAAGTTTTGTCGAAAGTACTTGTGCACCTAGCTATTAAGTCCATGTAACATCTTTGATTTTGTGAGTGTGTGTGCAGAATATACGAAATATATCATTATATGGTCACATACCTAGTGGTGGATATGCACACATACACGATATACATATACAATACATGCAAATGGATTCATAAGGAATCCCTGTAATCTTAGCCAACAGGGGAGCGCATTTGCAATATCTCGGGAACATGGGTTTATATAATACGAGTAACCAAAGAGAATCCTCAATATCTCATACAAATTACTCAAAACCAAACAAGATCGATTACATAATATCATTACAAGATGAGATCGGCACACTACGACTGCTTATTGGAACATTAACTTTATTTAAAGCAGAACGAGCTACTTATTTATGCATCGATGGATGCTATACATAAAAACATCAACCTCACAAGTACTCAACTACTTGTGCAAGCACTCAACAGGGGAGCTACATACTTATGCCTTACCAAACCGCTTCCTGAAAAATGCAAGTAGGTGTTCTCTTGGGGGCAAGATTTCTTTGACTGCTGGAGAGTTGATGAAGTTATCAGCCCATTCGTGTATTTTTGGAAACTTTTCTTTCGTGAAAAACTTTATTTCTGTGGCTTCTTCGATAATTCCAAGCCAATAAGCAATGAAGTCAGCAGCAATGTCAACAATGTCAATGTTTTCACCTCCAAAAAACTTTGTACCCTTGACTTTGAGTTCATTTTCTAGTATCTGCAGTTGCTCACAAGCTTCTGCGATAGCTTGCTCATCTCCATTGCTACCAAAAACCTTGAATATCGCAGGAATGCACTGAACAAAGCGTATAATGCAAAATCAGCTCTTGTATACTATTAACGAAATTTTAATGGGCACATGTTATATTTAATTAACCGGCCATATTATGCGCAATCAACTTAGTTAACTTACCTGGTTAACCAACAAAAACTATCTTAATCAAGCGGGACAAAATTCTAAAACTCCATATACATTAACTTTGACTCCTTTTAGAGAAACCTTGTTACGGAGTAATATGCAAAAACGAAAATGTTGAAACCTGAATATTAAGACATGGCCAAGGGACTATTTGTGTAACTTGCGCTTTAGTTTAAGGTGATAGTTGGCGACATACAATAGATATTAGTAGATCAGTTACTTTTATTAGTAACCGAGTTACCTTTACTTTTATTTTCTATTTCAAATCATATAGGGACTAAGGGTCTGCTTGTCTCAAACTAAGAAAAAAGAAAGGGAAAGAGAATGATAATGGTAGGAAAAGAGAAAGGGAAAGAAAAACATTCTCTTAATTTATTAGGTAATGGCTCATTACCTACTATTGGGTATTGGGTCATTGCATTATACTTTATTAAGCGTCTTTTTTGATTATCTTTCACATTCCTTACCTCTTATAACCCTCTACCAAGCATGCCCTAAGTTTTTATTGCATACTGAGGGACTAATCTTCACCATCTATTTAGTTTAATCAAATTGTGAAGATTAATCTAAGATTTAATTGTTCAAACTATTTCCTTGTCTGAAAAAGGCCGAAAACGTATAAACGGACGAAGACGTATGAAAACAGACCAAAACGTATAAAAAGAAACGAAAACGTATGAAATCGAAAAAAAAAATTATAAAGTGCAAAAAAAACCTATTAATTGGGCAAGATTTGACACTTCTACAAAGAACGAGGGAGTGGTTGTGGTGAGTTTTGAATGAATTTACACTTTTGGTCCCTCAATATTTTTTAATCTTAAATCTTGTATTTTTAATCAAATGAAATCGATAGACTAAATTTGTCCTTTAGTATATTTGTTTTCTTTTGTCCTCAAAATAACTCACCTCTAAAAAAAAGACATTAAAAAAAAGATATTAGGTTAATTGTGTGCTCGTAATTCTCATTTAATTTTAAATAATCATACCTGTAATATTTGTTATTTTTTTATTACTGCAGTATATTTTTATAAAATAATTGTAGTATATTTTTATAAAATAAAAAAAAAATATAATTAGTCAATTATTACTTATCAATTACTTGTAAAAAATAAATGATAAAAAAAGTCACAATAATAACAAAATAATTAATTTATTACTAGTAATATTTAAAAGAAAGAGAAGGTAATCTTAATGATGGTTTATTTAATAATAAAAATAATTAAAACAATAAAACACAATCATTAAACTTATAAGTGTGTATGGTTCAAATAAAAAATATGTATAAATCGAGTGACCTTAAGTTAAAAGTATGTATGAATCGAGTGAACCTAAAAAATCGGTACCGTACCGAATTTCAAAAATCGTTTCAGTACGATACTGGTATAGTTCCGGTTTGGTTTCAGGATTCGGTTCCAAATACTCATCCCTAACTTAAAGAGTACTACTAAATACACTAAAAGAATTTTCAACTTTGATAATTGTGCTACTTCTTTACTTGAAATTTGCAACAAATCACTAATAAAGTGAGATCTCTATATCCAATTTACATAAAAGCACTACTAAAAATGTTATTAATTTAATCGTACATGTGATAAGTAACTGTAAAGTTTAAAAAAAAAAAAATACAAACCACAAAATATATACTTAACTTTATGTATTAACATAGGATTTCATGTATAGTACTGCTAATTGTTTCAACATGCATGACAATTTAGTGCCATCTTTGAGTTTGCGGAGACCTTGTGCAAAATTTAGTTTAGTGACGAAACCGGGGCTTAAAATGGAAAGTAAATAGTTTTCTAAAGAAATAAAATGAGAGATAATCATTTTTAAAGGGCTTTGGCTAGCATTTTCAGTGTAATTTTTAAACCAAATACGTGTAGTAACTTTTATAAAATATATATACATATCATGAGTCACTTTATTTTGTTTACCCATAAATCTATGCTTACCAAGGGACAAATCTCACTATCCATCTAGTTTGATCAATGGTATGGATTAACCTAAGATTTAAAAATAAACATAAGTCCATATTTTTTTCTTATCTTTTTATCTTTCTTTTTTATTCACATTTTTTTTTTCTTTTTTTTTTTCCTCTTATTCACGTTTTTTTGTTTAAACTCACGTCTTTTTTTTTTTTTTTTTTTTTTTTATTCGCGTTTTCTTTTTCTTCACTTTTATACGTTTTCGTCCATTTTCATACGTTTTCCATTTCATACGTTTTTGTCCGTTATCATACGTTTTCGTTCGTTTTCATACATTTTCGTCCGTTTACATCATTTTTCTTTCGTTTTCATCCATTTTCATCCGTTTTCAGACGTGTTTTTACTCTTTCATACGTTTTCATACGTATTCGTCTGTTTTCTTACGTTTTCGTCCATTTTCTTAAGTTTTCGTTCGTTTTCATACATTTCCGACTATCACAAGTGATGTTCAGAATATCACTTGTGATTATATGAATACCAGTTTGTGATATTTTGATCACTTTGCGATATTCTGATCACTTGCAATATTCACAATATCATTTGTGATATACAGAAGATCACTTGTGATATTCTGAATATCACAGAATATCACTTGTGATATTATGAATACCACTTGTGATATTCAGAAACATATGAAAACGTCTAAAAATCGCCGAAAACATTTAAAATGGACGAAAACGTATGAAAATGGACGAAAACGTATGAAAATGGACGAAAACGTAAGAAAACAGACGAATATGTATGGAAACGTAAAAACACGTATAAAAACGGACGAAAACGTATGAATAATGGACGAAAACGTAAGAAAACGGACGAAACGTATGAAAATAGACAAAAATGTATGAAAACGGACAAAAACGTATGAAACGGGTGAAAACATATGAAAACGGACGAAAATAGATGAAAACGTATAAAAACAGACGAAAACGTATGAAAACCAAAAAAACGCGAATTAAAAAAACGTAAATAACTTGAATTAAAAAAAAGTTATAAACAAAAAAAGCGAATTAAAAAAAATGTGAATAAAAAAGAAAGACAAAAAGATAAGAAAAAAAAAATGGACTTAAGTTTATCTATAAATCTTAGGTTAATCCCCACCATAAGATCAAACTAGTTGAATGGTGGAAATGTATCCCTTAATAATCACCAAAATAAGATGTAAACATTCGAAATTTCTCAACATATCATATAAAATTTTTGAGGGCCCTATAGTTTAGAACCCTGTGCGACTTCGCACACTTGACATAATATATGAGATTATTTTTTTCTATATTTTAATTGAAAGCAAATAATTTTGTATATTTTAATAATAACTTTTATATTACATAACAAACACACTTTCACTTTCTTAAATTTAAAAATTAATATTTTTTAAAAACGCTAATGTTAACCGAAAAAGATTATACCATTGCGAAAAGTATTTAATTATCTTTTTATATACGGACACTTTAATACTTTCGACTAACTTTATTTTTGTTCCATTTTCAAGTACTTTTGTATTTTTTTTATTTTTTTCGTTGTTAAAACTTGCAAAAAAAATCACACTAATTTGAATATTTAAATAGTTATATTAAAATGGTAACCATTATATTAAAGCGACACTACAGGAAGGTTGCCCATTACCGTTAACTTATCCACTTTGGATTACATATAAAAGTGAAAATGCATTTGGATGAAAGGAGACATACGTTAGTCGTCAAAATGTGTTTCACGAATATTATTATCGTATTCTGAAAACTGTTAACCTAACAAAGTAATTATGTAACTTTCTTTATACTGTATTTCTAAATAATTATTTTCAATAAAAATTATAGTGTTTGTTCACTTATATATAAATATGTATATGTATATATGACAAATGTATTTGATGAAAATAAAAAATAATTATAAAAATAAATAAATAAGAGAAAAGAAAAAACAAAATAAGGTAAAGATAAACAATGATTAACTAATAATAACTAAAAGTTACAAATAAAAAATGAGAATTGATACTCACACCACATTTTTTGATGCGTACATTATAATTTGTGCATTAAAGTTTGTACCGTATAATACTGTAATGCACAAATTATAATGCATGCATAAAAAAATATGATGTAAGTATCACCCATTATAAAATATACGTCAATAAGTGTAATTATTTTGATATATTAAATGTAAAAAATAAATAAATATATAATCAATAATTTTATTTTGGTGTAAAAAGGTCAATGATTGTATAATATTTTTGTCACGTACATTTCTCCCTCCTCACCATTCTTATCTTTTTTCTCTCTCTCACGGATCTTTTCCTACCATATATATTCTTAGGGATGCACGATTCGGTTTGGGTCGGTTTTTGGCTAAAACCGAAACCGAACCACAATGTTCGGTTTTTGTAGAACCCAAAATCGAAACCGTTCGGTTTTTGGCGGTTCGGTTTGTTATCGGTTTCGGTTTCTAACCGTTTATATTTGGGTATGGCCAAATTATACCAACAAACTTGTTTTACGTACAAAATTAGTTATTCTTCTTTACTTTTTTTCAATTTAAGCATAATAATGTTTATTGCATAATTCTACAATTACAAACATATAAATGAGATATACACATACAAGTGAACATACACGTAATATAATCATTATCGAATACTTATTGATATATTCACACAAAACATGCGACACTACAAACACACATATAAATATAAACGTTAAGATAAATATATTATAAATCCATCACAAATTGAATATGAATTTAAAATTTTGATTTATTTAGTTATTTAATCATATTATATTTATTAGATGTTATTATATAATAAAATTGGTTCAGTTCGGTTTTTGCGGTTTGGTTTTTTGGACGAAAACCGAAATCAAACCGCATTTTTCGGTTTCTGAAAAAATGAAAACCGAACCATCGGTTTTTAGTTTCGATCGGTTTTTGCGGTTCGATTTTTTCGGTTTTCGATTCGGTTTGTTTTGCTCACCCCGATATATACCCTTCGTTTTCCATCTTTTATTTTCCTATCAATCACATATACTTTCATCCTTCACCTAACAACAATAATTCATTAATTCCATATCAATATTCAATTGTTTGGTGGAACTAATAAGTTTTTACTTTTGCATCTTTTATATTACTGATGG
The DNA here is from genome assembly GCA_019973895.1 of Chrysanthemum seticuspe. Classification (NCBI taxonomy): domain Eukaryota; kingdom Viridiplantae; phylum Streptophyta; class Magnoliopsida; order Asterales; family Asteraceae; genus Chrysanthemum; species Chrysanthemum seticuspe. Next base: position 105,036,343 of record BPTQ01000007.1, on the reverse strand, counting down.
ACAATAACTTTGAAAAACAAAAGAATATGATTACCTTATCATCAATGAACTTGGCCCAAAAACGAGCAACAGGTTTTTGATAAGCATCTTGTGGCAAAAGTGGAACACCTTTCCAAACTTCATCAATGTACTCAACAATCACAAGTGATTCACATAACGGTTTTCCGTTATGCACCAACACTGGCACCTTCTTATGAACAGGATTATACTTCAAAAGATCAGCACTCTTGTTCTGCAAATTTTCTTCAATGTTTTCATACTGTATACCCTTAATACTCAAAGCTATTTTCACTCTGCATACAAATGGACTTCCTCCAACAGCATACAACTTCACTTCATTAGCCATTTTGCTCTTATGGTATTTTAGTTAGTAAAAAAGATTATTTAGGTTTAATTTGGGTTTTGGAGTGGATGGGTTTGTTTGTTTGATGGTTTTCTATATATACTAGTGGAAAGTTGTTGGGTGTTTAAGATGGAACATTTCATTCAAGAGTACCATGTGCATGAAAAGTTGTATTGAAATTATAATAAACTATATATTTTCTTTTTCGTGTTTTTTTGTCAATTTTAAAATTTTGATTTAATAAATTTTATATTTTTTATTTCGTATTTTTAGGTTTATAATTTTTTATATAAATAAAATTATAAAAAAATAAAAAAAGAAAAGAAAAGAAAAAAAGAAAGGGATATCATTTGTAAAAAATGTGGGTTAGACCTCTCCCAGTAATAATATAATATGTCGAAATATATGGTAAAAAGTAAAAACTAAAAACATCTCTCTCCTATACACTTGTTTAATGCATAATATAAAATGTTCTAATAAAATTGAAAATGTGCCAAACTTCCTTTCGCATTATCTTCTATTAATGCTAAAAACATCTCTCTCCTATACCGAGTCAAAACTCAAAACCGTTATTTCTACCTCATAATGATAACGGCTTCTCACATCTCTACAAATACACATGGCGATTTTTCATCCACATTTCTTCCTCATATGTGTTTATTATGGATATATGGTTGTGTATCAAGGCTTTAAGCATACAAAGACCTACGCTATTAGTATTTGAAACATGTGTGACACACTTGTTGTGCTTATAAGCAAGCTTTTTATCGTTTATCGATCGGTTATTAATTATGTAGCATGTTTGGCATAACAATATAGTTTCTTTTATCGTTTCTAGTATAGAGTAATGATGCTTATAAGCAAGCTTTTTATCGTTTATCGATCGGTTATTAATTAGGCTATGCACAATGGAGCCGGTCATCGTCGGTTGGATGCTTCGGTCGAGCAAGGTCGACCCATTGTGGGTGTCTCGGTTGTCGTCGGTTGGGGGAAGAGAAGTGAGGAACTCGGTTGCCTCCTCAACCGAGTGGCAAAGCCAAAAACTTCCAAAAAATCCTACCGTTTGTAATTAAAAAAAAAATTAAACTTTACCACTTTTACAACATTATAAATACCAACCTCAAACACATTTTTAAACACACAATTTCAAACAACTTCTCATAAACACTTTCAAACACATTTTGATAATTATGTCTTACGAGTTATTTTTTAATTCTTCGTCTTCCGACGAGGAAGAAGTTATGAGCGAGTTTACGGAGTTCATGGAGTTTACGCAGTATGCTTGGGACACTTACCAAGCGTCACTGCCAAAGGCTCAACGAAACCACACAGCTAGGGATCGTGTAGGTGCTCATAATCGTTTAGTTGCCGCTTACTTCTCCGAAGAACCGTTGTATGACGAAAAAACATTCCGTCAGCGGTTCCGGATGCCCCGAGACCTATTCACTCAAATTGTGCAAGAGGTAACCAATCATTCTCCTTATTTTCAACAAACTCCTGATTGTAGAGGGGTACTTGGTATTTCTCCATTGGTCAAGTGTACTGCGGCAATTCGTCAATTGGAATACGCGGCAGTTCCTGATTCTCTTGACGAGTATCTGCAAGTGGGTGCAACAACAGCACGCGATTGTCTCCGTAACTTTTGCACGGTTATCATGGAGTTATATAGTGTTGAGTATTTGCGAAAGCCCACGTATTCAGACCTTGAAAGATTATATGCTCATCACGAGCATAAGCATGGGTTTCCTGGGATGATGGGAAGCATTGATTGTACAGGTTTGCCTTGGGAGAATTGCCCAAATAGTTTGAGAGGTCAATTTGCTAGGGGTGATCACGGGCCACATCCATTCATTTTATTGAAAGCGGTCGCCTCCCAAGATTTATGGATTTGGCATGCGTTCTTTGGTGTCTCCGGGATGAATAACGATATAAACGTTTTATATCGTTCCCCTGTTTTCAATGATATCAAATCTGGGAGAGCAGCGGAACTTGAATTCTAGGCTAACGATGTTGCTTACAAAAGGGGATATTATCTTACTGACGGGATATATCCAGTATGGTCTGTTCTTATTAAGTCCATTTCAAATCCTCCTACTGGTGATGAAAAAAGAGTACTGTACAAGAGGAAGCACGAAGCAGCGAGGAAATATGTGGAACGAGCTTTCGGTGTGTTGAAGAAGAAATGGAAAATGCTTAAAGTTCCGGCTCGAGGGCTGCATAAACATGATCTCGAAGATATTGTGTATACATGCATCATATTACATAATATGATCATCAAACACAATCAGCGGGCGATTTGTCCTACATGGTTTCCACAAGAGGGCCACCGTGATCATGATACGGTAAGATCCCATGCAGAATCCTTAGTAGTTACTCAGGAGTTAACGGATCGATCAACTCATCTAAACGTAAAATCTGATTTGGTCGAACACATTTGGAGAAACCGTGGAAATGCAGGCAATCAAGAGATTGAAGGCGAAGACGAAAGTGACGAAGACGTAACTGACGATGAAGAGTTTATGTGATGTTTGCAGTTTTTAATAAGTATTGTAACGTCTACGTTTTATTAGTTTAAGTTTTTAATTATTGTTGTAATGTTAAGTATTTTTATTAATGAAGTTTAATTTTGTTTTTAAAAATATTTGAATTAAAAAAAAAAAAATCTCAGGTCACCACTGTGGCAACTAGGTCGTCGTCAGGTTGTCGGAGAGAGAAAGCTGATGTGACACCGACGAACTAGTTCGCCATTGTGCATACCCTTATGTAGCATGTTTGGCATAACAATATAGTTTCTTTTATCGTTTCTAGCATAGAATAATGACCAAAATCAAAATTAAAATGAGAATAATGAGAAATAATCACAGCCGCACATTTCGAATGCACTTATAAAAAGAGCAATGTCATAAATAGCGCGAGGCGTGGTGTGATAGCATGATCAAACCTCACGCTTTTGTGGCAAAAGCAAAGTTTTTGCGTTTATAAAGCGTGGAATAACGCGAACAAAATAAAAAATATTTACGAGGAGAGTTATTTTACATACCAAAATTTTCTCACATACCAAGGGACTCATCTCTACCATCCATTTAAAAAGAAATCAATAACTGAGATTAAAACATTTTATTATTCCACTTATTTTTTATAATTTAAATATTTCTTAAAACGTTAATCGTTAAGCGAAAATATTTACACCGTCGCGACGAGCATTTCATTATCTTTCTATAGATGGGCATTTTGATATACTTTCGAAAAAAGAAAAAAAATAGTTTTTTTCACGTTTTTTCGTATTTTTTTCTTTTTTTTTACGTTACTAAAATTTGCATGAAAAAAATCATATATAATTAAACATTAAATTGAATATCACATGTGATATTAATGTTAAATCATATATGATATGTAATATCATATGTGATTTTACACTAATATCACATGTGATATTACATATCATATATGATTTAACACTAATATCACATGTGATATTCAAATTAGTGTTTTATCATATATGATTTTTTAATTCAAATTTTAGTAACGTAAAAAAAACGAAAAAAACTTAAAAAGAAAAAAAAAAAAAAAAAAAAAAACGTGAAAAATACGATTTTTTTTTTTTTTTTTGTCGAAAGTATATCAAAGTGCCTATCTATAGAAAGATAATTAAATGTTCGTCGTAATGATATATTTTTTTTTCGCTTAACGATTAACGGTTTGAAATTTGAAGAAAAATGATGAAAGTTGGTATTTTAAATTATTGGGATTAATCTCATCCATTAAATCAAATAAAAATGGAGGGTGAAGATTGATCCCTTGCTATGTAAAGAATCTTTTGTCTTCAAATGATCTTAAATTAATATTTATATATCTATATCATATTTCATGTATATCGAGTTTACTAAAAGACGTGACATAGCCTCGCACTTTTACGAGAATTTTGCGGAGCCTTTACGAGCCTTTTAAGACAATAAAAAAGAGACATATCTCTTTCTTCATTTAAAATGCATGTCTAAAAACATTTTTCATTCTTTTTATTTTTACGTAAATTCATTCTAAAATCTAAATATTTATTCCTTACTTTTGATTTTTTTTATAACTTTATTTTGGCAAACTAAATAATCTTACTTTTTAGCAAATACATTTCAAAATAGCAGATATTTCATATTCTTCGTCGTTTAATAAATTAAAAAAAAAAGGTGTCATACTTATTTCAAAAGATATGAATAACCTCCTCATTCATGCATGTATTATTATAGGATCAGGATCCTCTCTCATGTTCACTTGAACATGTGAGGTAATGTTATGCTTAATATGATTGTACATTTTAACTAAAATAAAATAAATGTTTTGCAATAATGACAATGTACTATCACAACAAGCATAACATTACATCTTATGTTCAAATGAACATGAGAGGATCCTTATCCATTATTATATGAAAATATTCCTTTTTGGTCGAATATAAGAAAACTAGCAGGGTATCCGTCGTTGTTAATTAAAATTTTCGATGATCATTATGGTTATTTAATACATTTTTTGTAACATCTTTAAAAAATTGAGAAGAAAATTATGGTTATTTAATACATTTTTTGTAACAGCTTTAAAAAATTGAGAAGAAAGAGTGGCACGTCCTTTATACATAACAAGTAGCTACGCGCCCGCCGCGTTGCGGCGAGACTTCTCTTTGAAAGTGTTCTTTAGTTATGAACTGATTTCTAGCCAAAAAAACAATTGGATCTGAATTTGTGTCGAACCATACATGTAGAATAAATATAGAAAGTTACATTGGATCTAATTCCAATATTACTAAAGTAAAGCGAATAATGGACATGCCTTAAGACTTCTACTGTGCTGGCTGTAGTTTTTCATATAATCAATTAGAGGGCCGCGTATACAGATAAGTAGATGCATTAAAATAAGAGAACGCAAAAATATTATAGTTAAAACCGACTCAATTCGCCCTTTAATGCTTTTGTTTCACAGCGGTCCCGAACACCCATTAAAAAGTACCCAAAACTGATGATGCCACTTTTATCAAAAAAAAAAAAAAAAAAAAAAAAAAAACTGATGATGCCACTTTACACCTCTAACCGTGTCTTTTTCTTTGATAAAATCACATATGTTGATAAAACAGGCTTGCTCGTTCTACACGATAACAGAAAGCTGATACTTTCTGGGGTGTTTGGATTACGTTAGTTATCTAGGTTAAGGACTTAGGTGGTGTTTGATAAGGACTTAAAGAGTTTTAATAGATAAATATGTAAATGTATTAAGTCATTAAATGAGTGTTTGTTTGGGGCTTAAAATAAAAATATGACTTCATAGAAAAAGCCATGGGGTAGAGGGTCTTCAAATTAAGTCCATCCCCTTTATTATGCTTTTACATATTTACCCTCCCATTCTTAACCTATAATCCCACGTATTTCATATAAAAGGGTATACCAGTAATTTTCTCTGATTAAGACATTTTATTCAGCACACAAAATAAACAATCATTTAGTTATCTACAAACAGACAACATATATCCAGACAGACACTTTAATTTTATAGGATTTAATAAAAAAACTAAACAAACAGGCCCTACCACATTAAAAGATGCCAAAAGTTGCAACAATCTTTAAAGCTTGAGAATTATAGGAATTATGTAACTTTTGGTAGCACCTAAGATTGGGAAATTTTGTGGGTAACTCTTGAAGTCAAATTTTCCTTGACAGCAATGACATGAGTGACGAAATAAAATCGTCTCTTTTTATGTGCATGCATACACATAGTATTTTCAAACATAGCAAGAAGTATCTATATCTATACTACTTTATAATGCATTTAGGCCTTCTAAAATTAGAAGGCTTAAAAATTCAGACTTTTTTACTTGCTTATTATGGAAAGAGTTTTTCTAACCAAAAATTAAGATAAGGAGCTTCAATCATGAGATGACATATGACACTTCTTAACAAACTCCAAGCCTAACTTCTAACAAACTCCAAACCTAACTCCTAACCACTAAAAATTAAGATAAAAAGATCCAATTATAAAATGACACGTGTCATTTCTCAACTAAAAATTCATCTTTATTTTTAAATTAAAATATCTTTTTATCTACTTATTTTTTTTTATAATCTAATTTCACCATATTTTTTAAAATTTTATGCTCTTTAATTCAACATCCATTTTGATATATTTTTATGAGTTTTTAGTTTTTATATTTTTAATGGGTTTATTTTATTTTAATTCAAATTTTTACAACTTTAACCTTTATTTCATTTATTTCAATCAATATAATCTTGATTCGTCAAAATCATATACTTTTGGGGTAGTGTTTGACGCGTAAGAGATTGCGAGGGTATTTCTATATGCGGGAATAATGATGTTGCGGGAAAGCTACGGAAAAGTTACGGGTAACCCAAACAAACACTTACAACTAACACATATACATTCGAAGTGTTGTGAAACGAATTCACTAAACGGGTAAGCAAACACATATAACTATACTTATCGCCGCCGCTGTGCGCGGGTACCCGGCTAGTATATACTAAATACTGAGTTCTTTACCGTATCAGTGAGGGTACAAACGCGATGACCAAGCGCCACTCGCATTGCACATTTCCTTTAATACGTTACCACATTCCGCGAGAAATGAAAACATTGTTATTGGTATCAAGGATCTGCAATCAAAACAAACACATTTCAATTAGCACACGTTTAAGCAACGATCATATGTTACAAATAGTACCGTATTTGGTTTAATTTAGCCCTGGTGTTCGTCCGTAACTTCTAGTATAATGCATACTGTTGGGAATTATGTGAAGTAGGATTTCTGCTGTCATTACTGCCGAAGGCATCTGCTGAAGTAGAAGCAGAATCTACTGAAGAAGAGATTCTGCTGAAGTGTGAAAGTCGTACCGTGTTACTGCAGAAGGGTGGAAGCTGACTAGGATCAGCATGCGCTGTATTATTTAAATGCTAACCCATCATTATTCTTGAACTGCCCGAGGTTAGCATGGGTATTATTGTACTGCTCAATATTAGTTTAGTGTATTAGTCATTAAATGCATGCTTGCATGTTTAGTCGATTGGGTAGTAATAGATTAGGGTTCCTTATCTATAAAAGGAACCTCATAGTTTGTAATAGATAACAATTCGAAACATAGAGTTTCAGTTAATAAAAGATCCATAGAGGATCTAAGTGTTCTTAGTTATAACAACTTGTATTTACTTTCCGCTATAGAATACGAGTTGTAGAGATTGTCTATTAGTTTGCTTATGATTACATATGCAACACTAACGATCCACGAGTGCTAAAGATCTGTCAAGGTCTGAGAGTTTTCAACAAGTGGTTTCAGAGCCTCGGGAGAGTCTCTACGATACTGAGAACCTTATTTACCTCACCCCCATACAACCAAAAACATATTCGCCATGCCTGGAACTGATGATGAATCAGAAGTCTCCAACAACAACACCAAAAACAGCACCACCTCTATGCAGCAACTTAGTCTCTCCAACAGTAATGGCAAGTTTCCTTATCTGAAAAAGGAAGAGTATGATCTGTGGACCATGAAGATGCAGAACTGGATCTCCAATATTGATTGGAATCTATGGGAGATTGTGAAGAATGGAAACAGTCTGAAGAAGACTATCCCAGATCTTGATGGTAAGTTTACCATTGTTCATCCCAAAACTGCTGAAGAGATTCTAGCAGTGCAAAGAGAGCACAAAGTAAGAACCATCCTTCTTCAATCTATTCCTGAAGATCACTTGGGTGATTTTCACCACATGGTTGATGCAAAGGACATCTGGATGGCTCTTAAAGCAAGGTTTGGTGGAAATGAAGAGTCCAGGAGAATGAGGAAGTCCATGCTGAGACAACACTTCCAAGAGTTCAATATTCCTGAAGAAGAAGGTATTCACAAGGGATACGACAGGTTTCACAAGATTCTGAGTCAGCTAAACCAGCTGAATGCAAAGCCTGATAATGATGATTGCAATTCTAAGTTCCTACGATCTTTGCCTCCATCATGGTTACATGTGAGTATAGCCCTTAAAGCTAAAGGTGGGTTGGACATGCTCACTTTTGACGAGCTGTACAACAAACTCAAATCTCTTGAACCTGATGTCAGATCACCCTACCGAGCATCCTCTTCTGGTCATTCAGCCTTTGTTGGAACATCTCACTCCAATATGATGATGCATGCTTCAAGTCCATCTTACTTACCATCATCATCCTATCGTCCCACTCCATCACATCCTCAAGCTAAAACTGGGAGTATACTAGAGGATGTTCTTCATTCATTTGTTGCTGATTATGATACTCAGCAGCACCTGGTATATGAAGACTTTGATCAGGTGGACCCACTTGAAATGAAGGAGATGAAGCTGAAATGGCAGGTGGCCATGCTTTCAGTAGATATCAAGAGATTTGAAGATAAGGCAGGAAGGAAGTTTGGATTCAAGGGAAAGGATCCAGCTCGTTTCGACAGGAGAAAGGTCAAGTGTTTCTCTTGTCACCAGATGGGTCATTTCTCAAGGGAATGCAAGGACATGAAGAGTGGAGAGGGAGCTAGCTACCATTCATATCAGCAGAATCAGAAGGGAGCTAGCACTTCAGCAGCTCTTATTACCATGGATGAACAGTTCAACTGGACTGCACATGAACCTGTGAATGAGGAAGTTGCTGATACAGAGAAGCTTGGACTGCTGGCCAGATGTACCTCAGAAGATAGGCATGATCAGTTTGCCTTGATGGGACTTTCTCAGGTACACAACTGTATATTTGGTTGTAGTGAAAGATACAATGAACTTAAAGAAGCTTATGATACTATGAAACCTAGATACAATGAATGCTATGTTGATAATGAAGCTTATAAACTTTCGTTAAAAACATTAGAAAGACAAAAGGTATGGTTTCAAAAGAATCAGATAGCTTATGAAGAAAAGATTAAGGTGCTTCAATTTGATCTAGATATTGCAAACATTAACTTTAAACGCACTGAAAAGGAAAAAGCTGATGCTATGGCTGAAAACCTAGAGCTTAAAGAGAAACTTACTGAGGAAATAGCTAGACATAAACAATGGTTAATATCAGGTGACAATCTAGCTAGAGCACTATATAGTAGTCAATCAGTGACCTCAGGAATAGGTTTAGGTTTTCAAAAGTATGTAGGATTGGAAGCTAGGCAAGATGGGCGTAAATCTACACCTGCAGGCTTAGAACATTTTAAAAAGGAAGGTGATTTACATGCTGTCCCTGGACCTATTAGAGGTGAATTTATGCCCACTGACCTGTCTGTTACTATTGACTTTGATGGATCACACCATATGTATGGCAAAAAGTCAAAAGACTTGCCAGACAACGATGCCTCATCTTATGACTTTGTCTCTTTCTCTGACAGTGACAATTCATCGGATCAAGGGTCTACTTCCAGCTATGATCCAAGTGATAAGTCAGACCTTCCCAAGCCCTCACCTGAGCCTACACCCAAGCCTGCACCCAAGTCAATCTACAAGCCTTCTAGGATAGCTGCTGAGGAATCCACCTCCAAGCCTGTTTCCCCTGAAGACTTGTCTTTTAAATCTTTGCATAATTTGTCTGTTAAAAACAATTCCTTTAATGTTTATGGGTTAAGTTCTTCTACATGTAATAGAACATCTGCTTTGTTGAATAAATCTTCCAAAAGGAAGACTTGTTTTGTTTGTGGAAGTAAACTTCATTTAATTAAGGATTGTGATTTCTATGAGCAAAGATTGGGTGTATGTGCTCTTCAGCAGAAACCTAAACCTGTGTGGACCAATGTTAAGAATATTCCCCCTTATGTCCCACAAGCTAATTATACTGACTCTTCTTGGAGGAGGTCAGCTGATAGACCTTATGTGCAACCTACTAGCCCATATTTTAAACATGGTTATTGGCCTGCATATGTTGACTCTATGAATCATGGGAAAGGGTGTTGGGGTACTGCTGTCAAGTCCTCAGCAGGTTGTTCTTGGAATAAAAAGGGACCTTAATTTCAATGGAAACCCAAGAACAATGGTGGATCTTTCTCATCTTCTAGACATAACTCTTATGATCCACAAGGCAGGTTCAAGTCAGCAATGACTTGAGCCTCCTCTGTATACTAACATTCTTTTGTATATATGTTTGTTTCTGTAGGATCATCCTCTTAAGCATAAAGATATTGGTATTGTTGATAGTGGCTGTTCAAGAAGTATGTCTGGAAATAGAGATATGATGCACAATTTTGTTCCTATTGAAGAAGGAGGGAATGTGACCTTTGGTGGAAGTGATGGTAGAATTACTGGGAAAGGCACCATCAAGACACCTCTACTGAACTTTGAGAATGTGTACTATGTTAAGGAACTTTAGAACTTCAACTTGTTCTCAGTCTCACAAATTTGTGACACCAAGAACAAGGTACTCTTCTATGAAGATGAATATCTTGTGCTTTCTAAAGAGTTCAAGCTTCCAGAAGATACTTCAATTTTGCTAAGAGTCCCTCGAACTCACAATCTATACACATTCAACCTCAATGAAGTTCACCCTGAAGGTGACCTCACTTGTTTGCTGGCTAAAGCATCACTGGATGAATCTAACAAATGGCATAGGAGAATGGCTCATGTGAATTTCAAAACAATAAACACTCTTTCTAAAAGGGGACTTGTCGAAGGTCTACCCACCAAAGTTTTCTCCAATGATCATAATTGTGTTGCATGCAACAAAGGGAAGCAACACAGAGCATCCTACAAAGCTGTCACTGCAGTGAGCATTATCTCTGAGCCTCTTCAGCTGTTACATATGGATCTATTTGGTCCAACTCAAGTCAGAAGCATTGATCACAAGTACTTTTGTTTGGTTATCACTGATGGATATAGCAGATTTTGCTGGGTGTTCTTTCTGAGGACTAAAGATGAAACAACTCCAGTGCTGAAAGACTTCATCACCCTCGTTGAAAATCAGTTGAACAAGAAGGTTAAGGGAATTAGGTGTGATAATGGGACAGAGTTCAAGAATGCAATTATTATAGAACTCTGTAGGTCTAAAGGGATAAAAAGGGACTATAGCAATCCAAGAACCCCGCAACAAAATGGGGTAGCTGAAAGAAAGAATAGAACCTTGATAGAGGCTGCAAGATCAATGCTTGCAGACTCGAAATTGCCCACTATGTTTTGGACTGAAGCTGTTGGCACAGCTTGCTATGTGCTTAACAGGGTCTCCATTACTAGACCTCACCTCAAAACCCCATATGAACTTCTCTTTGGGAAGGTTCCTACCATTCTGAACACCAGTGATCCTTTGGGGAAGTTTGATGAGAAGGCTGATGATGGTTATATTGTGGGTTATTCAGCTAATAGCAAGGCTTATAGAGTGTACAACTTATCTGCCAAGAAGATAGAGGAGACCTTGAACCTAAGATACCTGGAGGATAAGCCCAATGTTCAAGGACAGGGTCATGTGTGGTCTTTTGACCTCGACTACCTAACTGATTATCTGGGTTATACTAGACATATGGCTAACCAAAGTGTAGGCTCTCAAGAATCTCCCACTAACAATACAGGTACCTTGGATGCTGACTCTGGGAGTGAATTTGAAGATGATGAACAACCTATACTTGTGCCTTCTTTCTCCCCTTACAATGTTGCAGGTAACTCTTCTAGAGATACTTCTGCTGAGTGTGAAGATGAATCACACTATGCTGAGGACCTTGCTAGACTTCAGACTCAAGAGTTTGCAGCTAAGCTTGAAGCTGAGAAGGTGAATGGGGAGCTTGCAAATGAGGCTGTCAGTGGAAACCATATTTCTGCTGACACTGATGCAGTCTCTCCCATCGTCATCAAATCTGCTGAAAGCTCGTCTGTTACTACTCCTATTCCTACTAGAGTGTCCACAGACTTTGGGGAACCGTATACTCGCTTTCCAAGTCCTTCAGATCTTGAAAATCATCAACCCAAATCTGGAATTTTCACCTTACCTTCCTATGACACAGCTTTTGTACCAACTGTGACTAATCTTGAACCTACCATTGAAGTCAACCCCACTGCTACTAAAAGAATCAACATAACTCACCCTCAATCCAATATTATTGGAGACATTCTAGCTCCTGTTAACTCGAAGAGCTATCTCTAGTCCTAAATTTGGACAGGTTGCTTTTCTCTCTTATGTCTCAAATTAGCAAAGAGACAATCACACAGACTTCAAGCATTGTCTGTTTGCGTGTTTTCTTTCTCAAGTAGAGCCAACCAGTGTTACTCAAGCTCTTGAAGACTCAAGTTGGATTGAGGCAATCCAAGACGAAATGCAACAGTTTCAGAACCAACAAGTTTGGATCTTGGTACCATTACCAGATGGCAAATATGCTATTGGAACTAAATGGATTCTGAAAAACAAAAGAGATGCAAGGGGTGTGGTTATTAAAAACAAAGCAAGATTAGTAGCTCAAGGTTACAGGCAAGAGGAACGGATTGATTATGATGAAGTGTTTGCACCTGTTGCTAGAGTAGAGGCCATTCGAATTTTCTTGGCCTATGCATCCTACATGGGCTTCATGCTGTATTAGATGGATGTTAAAGGTGCTTTTCTGTATGGAGAGATAGAAGAGGAAGTCTATGTCACACAACCCAAAGGATTTGAAGACCCAGATCATCCTAATCATGTTTACAAAGTCGTTAAAGCTCTCTATGGACTTCATCAGGCACCAAGGGCATGGTATGCTAGGCTTTCATCATTTCTGCTGAAGCATGGCTACAGAAGAGGTGCCATTGATAAGACTCTTTTTATGAAGAAAAACTCGACAGACATCATACTTGTGCAAGTGTATGTGGATGACATCATTTTCGGATCCACTAAAGAAGCTTGGTGTAGGGAATTCGAGGATCTGATGAAGGGAGAATTTCAGATGAGTGCTATGGGGGAGCTTACTTTCTTTTTGGGTCTCCAAGTTCAGCAGAAACCAGATGGGATATTTATCAGTCAGGATAAATATGTGAGGGACATGTTGATGAAATTCAGTATGGAAGGTGTCAGGACTGCCACAACACCTTATGAAGCTCCAAAAAAAAAAGCCAACAATGATCCAGATCTACCTGTGAATGTTCATTTATACAGATCAATGATTGGTTCATTAATGTATCTAACAGCTTCAAGGCCTGATATTACCTTTGCTGTGAGTGTGTGCTCTCGACATCAAGTCACTCCTCTTTCTTCCCATCTCAATGCAGTCAAGAAGATCTTTAAGTACCTCAAAGGCCAACCTCATTTAGGCCTTTGGTACCCAAAAGAGTCTCCTTTTAAGTTGGAAGCATATAGTGACAGTGATTATGCTGGTGCAAATCTGGATAGGAGATCCACAACTGGAGGCTGTCAATTCCTTGGAAAGAGATTAATTTCGTGCAAGAAACAAACCATTGTGGCAACCTCAACTACTGAAGCAGAGTATGTTGCTGCTGCAAACTGCTGTGGACAGGTGCTTTGGATTCAAAACCAATTGCTGGACTATGGGTATAACTTCATGAACACAACTCTTTTTATTGATAATCAGAGTACCATATGCATTGTCAAAAATCCAGTATTTCACAGTAGAACCAAACATATTGAGATCAGACACCACTTTATAAGAGATGCATATGAAAAACATTTGATAAATGTGGCTAAAATTCATACAGATGATAATGTGGCAGATCTGTTAACAAAAGCTTTTGATGGACCAAGGTTTCAACACCTTGTGGTCAATATTGGAATGCTTAACCCCTAACTGCAAAGTTTAAGGGGAGGCATAGGCCTCAGGGGAGACATATGCCTCAGGGGAGGATTTTATTTGTTTTGATTTTGTTTTGTTTGTTTGTTTGTTAGTTTCTTAGTTAAAAAAAAAAAAAAAAAAAAAAAAAAAAAAACTAACTTTCTCTTGCAGGTTTGTTGTATTTTGTTGATGGTTTTTAACTCACCAGATATACCTTGTGTATGTCAAAGAGTTGGCTAGTCCAAAGGGTACAGCTTTGGTAAAGACACATCAAATCTGTTGATAGCTGTAATGGTTTGCTCAAAATCATAGGGTCTGCAATCACCCATGCTTAATTGCTGAGAGTTGTATGGTCATCAATTCACCATGGTCTATTCCTTTTTGGAATCCAAGAATTGGCTAGCCCACAAGTATATGGCTTGTGTTAAAGGCAACTGCATCCATATTTGGTTATCAATTCACCAATTCTAAAGAATTGACTAGTCCTGAGCAAACGGCTACAGGTAAAGACAAGTCAAATCCGTTTATATAGTTGCTGATTTGCTCATAAATCAGATGGTTATCAATATACCATAGTTTACGAACTTAAACATCTGGCTACTCCAGTAGTAATGGCTATTGGTAAAGAGACATCAAATCCATTAATTTCAATGATTCACCTCTCTCAGGAGTTAACACACCTGGATGTGATGAGAATAGTTTGCAACTGATAAGTATTGATGTACATCATGTCACTTGTTGCTGCAAAGATCTGGCGTTTCAAAGTTTGATCATCATAGAGATGAGATTCTTATTGGTTCTTTGCTACTGATGTGTGAAAACAATCCTCTAGTACTGCAGTCTCTAAAGATCTTTCAAGGTCAGGAAACTGGAACTTAACCAAGTCAAATTCCAGTTTAGGGGAGGATTGTTGGGAATTATGTGAAGTAGGATTTCTGCTGTCATTACTGCCGAAGGATTCTGCTGAAGTAGAAGCAGAATCTACTGAAGAAGAGATTCTGCTGAAGTGTGAAAGCCGTACCGTGTTACTGCTGAAGGGTGGAAGCTGACTAGGATCAGCATGCGCTGTATTATTTAAATGCTAATCCATCATTATTCTTGAACTGCCCGAGGTTAGCATGGGTATTATTGTACTGCTCAATATTAGTTTAGTGTATTAGTCATTAAATGCATGCTTGCATGTTTAGTCGATTGGGTAGTAATAGATTAGGGTTCCTTGTCTATAAAAGGAACCTCATAGTTTGTAATAGATAACAATTCGAAACATAGAGTTTCAGTTAATAAAAGATCCATAGAGGATCTAAGTGTTCTTAGTTATAACAACTTGTATTTACTTTCAGCTATAGAATACGAGTTGTAGAGATTGTCTATTAGTTTGCTTATGATTACATATGCAACACTAACGATCCACGAGTGCTAAAGATCTGTCAAGGTCTGAGAGTTTTCAACACATACTGTCATCATTCAAAATTAAAAGGTTTTCATGCAGAGCGTTAGAAGACGCGGAGTGCACGCTCATGTATACCAACACCAGAAAGAGCGGGGAAGAATGCATGGCTAGATATAAAACACTTTGAGGACCCAAAACCCAAAAAAACATAGATAGGAGATACTTTATAGATACAAAAAATGTACACCACCTGTTTTTACACATGTCATAAAAGGATTTCCAGGCCTGAAATCAACATTGCTTCTTAATTAGTGCTTTGAACAACCCCAACGCTTCCCAAACCTCGTGTTCGACTGGTAACCTGTCAAAGGCATATAAGATGGTATGATACAAAATATGTGTAAGACAATCCTTTTGAAACCAAGACTCTTACACATTAATCAAAACATTCAAACATTAGTATATATTTGTTATAAACCTAAAACATTTATAAGCAGTTCCGTTTGACTTTTGCAGTCTACTATCGGTTTTTCAACCACATTGTGTCAATTAGAAAATAAGAAATCTAACCACCATTTCCTGAAGTGCTAGGATTAAAGAAAAAGTTATCAACCTGTCTTGATTGGAAATTCTAAACTCTAACCATTTGGTCTTTTGGATAGATTACCCTGGTTCGGGTCCATAAGCAGTGACTCTACCCAAGAGTCTTTATTTAATTCACATGTCCTGCTTGAAATTGAAAAAAAATTAATGGCACCTACTTTAATAATGCGGAAATTACAATTTCAAATCTTATTTGCCCCGATGGTAAGCAGTTTTTTTGCGTGCAATCCTATGCATGCCATTGTTCCATTTGAGTAGTCCATAGCCATTCTACTTGGACTTTATGAAAACAAATACGTACCACGTCATGGCACACCAAAGAACCAACCAAGTGCTGTCGTTGCACATGCTCATGAGTACCCGTTCGCCTGACTGGCGGTTTAACTAAACATGTAGCAGCAACACATCCAAAAAATATTAGTAAGAAAAGAAAAGAAAAAAAAAACGTTGGATGAATTTGCAGAAGTCTATTCACCTACACAGTGACGAACTAAAGAATGAGAAGGAAATTGTGGGCGCACATCCACATGGATTGCCTTTTTTTCACTGGCTTATTGGTTTGGTTTACATTATATAACCACTAGTTCATTATTAAAAGGAAAAGTTAAATGTATCATCTAACAATGTTTGCCAATATTGGCAAATAAAGAAGGTGGTGCACTTTAAAGTAAAAAGTTTTCAGCAACCAAGGTTTTTTTTACCTTTTTTTTGTTTTTTCCTTTAAAAAAAATCAAACCAAAAAAATCTGTTTGTCAGCCAGATTCTTTCTACTTTAAAGTACATCACATTCTCCATTTTCAAATACTGATATACGATGTTCAACATAGTTACCCATTCTGAGTTCCCATACAGTTCCTTTTGTTTTTTCAACAATCTAGCAAATCGCTTGGTGCAGGCCTTTGCATAAAGGGAGTTGAAACGACAAAAGGATCTGTAAGGGAACTCAGAAGGGTTAACTATGCTGCTTTATACCTGTTACATTTACACTGTTACATATGAATGAGGAGAATACCCTTACTTGGGGTACTAAATTAACATATTGACAAATTGACTCTCCTGACTGCAATGTTGATTACAAAAGGCAACGATGAACATTTTCTTATTAATTGTTTCATGAGTACGGTTGACGTATCCCCGTATCTTGGCACGATAGCCAGGACTATTATATGGTTGCAGCCATGGCGGGTGCGTAGGATGGCTAAATGAATTGCAGATCTGAATGTCAGTATCATTAGAGGTTTCTATCTAAATGTTTTGTTGGAATCACTCCTAAACTAGATTACAAGTGTTAGTAATTAATATGTAATAGTTAGCTTAATTAGGCCTTTATGTTTGTTATTATGCTAAGACTTATGAAGAAGGCCCATAAGCCTTGGCCCAAGCCTAATAAGGAAAGGAGGGACTATGAGTGTTGCCCTAGCTCCCTCTCCTATAAATAGCCTTGTAAACCTTAATTTGAAGGTTGGTGTTTTTTTTTTTTTTTTTTTTTTTTTTTTTTTTTTTTTTTTTTCCTTTAAAAAAAATCAAACCAAAAAAATCTGTTTGTCAGCCAGATTCTTTCTACTTTAAAGTACATCACATTCTCCATTTTCAAATATTGATATACGAAGTTCAGCATAGTTACCCATTCTGAGTTCCCATACAGTTCCTTTTGTTTTTTCAACAATCTAGCAAATCGCTTGGTGCAGGCCTTTGCATAAAGGGAGTTGAAACGACAAAAGGATCTGTAAGGGAACTCAGAAGGGTTAACTATGCTGCTTTATACCTGTTACATTTACACTGTTACATATGAATGAGGAGAATACCCTTACTTGGGTACTAAATTAACATATTGACAAATTGACTCTCCTGACTGCAATGTTGATTACAAAAGGCAACGATGAACATTTTCTTATTAATTGTTTCATGAGTACGGTTGACGTATCCCCGTATCTTGGCACGATAGCCATGAATATTATATGGTTGCAGCCATGGCGGGTGCGTAGGATGGCTAAATGAATTGCAGATCTAAATGTCAGTATCATTAGAGGTTTCTATCTAAATGTTTTGTTGGAATCACTCCTAAACTAGATTACAAGTGTTAGTAATTAATATGTAATAGTTAGCTTAATTAGGCCTTTATGTTTGTTATTATGCTAAGACTTATGAAGAAGGACCATAAGCCTTGGCCCAAGCCTAATAAGGAAAGGAAGGGACTAGGAGTGTTGCCCTAGCTCCCTCTCCTATAAATAGCCTTGTAAACCTTAATTTGAAGGTTGGTTGTTCATTTCATTTCAATATTCACGCATAACTTTTCTATATTCCTACGCGTATTGTTTTGGTTTGTTCAACCGATCACTTTCTATCTTATTTCTTCATATGAATGCTTGTGTTACATAAATAGGAACCTAACAGTGGTATCATTCGCCATTTAGTTGGGTGAAACTTTCTTGTTTTTGAAGTTTTTAAAGTCTACACGTAAGGTTTCACGTTTTTAACCCTTCTCACGCATCAAGCTTTGATTTTTTCACTTAAAAACTCAAGATTCTTGTACTTTAAGCTTTATTTAGTGTTAAAGTTTAAGTTTTTAGCATAAAGTTTGAAACTTTACATGTGTAGCATTGTTTTTAAGCTTGATTTCATTCGTGTACTACTTTCTACGCGTAAGGTGAAAACGAGTTTTGGATCATCAAGTTTCATACTTTTTTGTTATTTTGGTGATATTGAAGCTATTTCATCATAAAAATCAGGTTTCTAAACACTTTTGGGCATAAAATCAGTTTTTGGCTATTGTTGGTACTTTCTACTCGTAAGCAAACCCTAGTTTTACTCGCAAGCATCCCAAGTCTACGCGTAAGCTCCTCAACGTTTGATCTTCAGTGCTATTGGTTTACTCAGTGTTTTCTTGCTTGGATAAGCCTGAAAACACTTCGACTTTGGATATCTTTTACACTGGTATAAGTGTAAAGGAGTTTTGGGTAAAACCCTAGTTTTACGCCTAAGCATAAAAGCTTACGAGTAAACATCTTACGCATAAGCATTTTCTACGCATAAGCTTGTCTTACGCCTAAGGAAATCTTACGCATAAGGTTCTTACTATTAAGCCTTTGGTTTACGCCTAAGCTGGTTTCTACGCGTAAGCTGGTTTCTACGTGTAAGCTTCTTTCTACGCGTAAGCTGGTTTCTACGCCTAAGTGTACTTCATCAACAAACATCTAGTTTCATTCGACTACAAAGATCCATCAGCAACACAAGTATTAAAAAAAAAATTGGCGGGAAAATTTGAGTAAAATTTAATTTTCAGGGGAGACTAAACGTTCAATTTTTACGCGAGATCCAAATTTTTGTTTAACTGTGAAAATTTTGGTCAAAAATTCAAATTTTTGGGCCCAAATTCGAATTTTTTCGGTCAAATTTTGCGTCAAAATTGTCAAAATTCAAAATTTTCCTACAACCTTAGAATTGATTTTTATAGTGAATTTCAAATTTTGGGAGCGAAAATTTTTCAAAATTATTTTTGGAGGGAAAATTGAAATTCACTATATCGACCTTCTGTGTGCTATATCGACTTCGCACCTTTCTTTTCTCTTTGATTCTTCTGCAGGGGAGAGAAAGTGTATTACTCAATGGATTCTGAAGATGCAAAGGCATTTGAGGACTTGAACGAAGGATGGATGGTTCTGACTAAGATGTTGAACTCAAGAATTAACAATTCCAAGCGTCAGACATCATCAAATTCCTGAAATCCTGCAATCGTGCAAGGTGAAAGAGTTGATGTACATGGAAGGAATGCTCAACGGGGTGTTGAGAATGTTGTGATTACTACATCTGTCGGTAATGCGGACAATGAGGTTGTAGCATTGGATAAGCAGGATGACAGTAGCAGATCTGAAGAAGATATCATTCTTAACTATGACACCGAGCCCGACTTTGACGAAGAACAAATGGTTGAGGAAGATATATTACCCATCTATGACACAGAGCTGAACTTTGACAATGAACAAATGGTTGAGGTACTATCTACTGTTGATCATATTCTGACTACAAATGCGACACAATATACTGAACAACCTGAATTCAGTAATGAAGGAGAGGTTGACCAGTGTGTTGCACAATGTCCAGACAACTATCTCATGTCTGAGCCCTTACTTGCAAACAATTCAACTGATACGTTAAATCAAACTCTTGAATCTGAAAACCTTCTTCTCAAAAAGACCATTGCTCAGTTTCAAAAAGATTTTTCAAAACTTGAGGCTCATTGCATCTCTCTTGAACTTAAAATGCAAAACAAATTTTTAAACTCAGAGCCAAACAGTAAATCTTTGAATGAACAAAGCAATCGTGTGGATACATTAGTAAAAGAAAATGAGCATTTAAAGGCTCAAAATCAAGCAAAGGGGCTTGCACATGTTGCTTTACAAAACAAACTGAGAAGATTAACTGACAAGAGTGTGGATACTAATTTTGTAAAACCAACAATCTTGGGTAAATCATCTCTACAACCAATCAGAAACCAATCAGTAGTTAGACAACCAACTGCTTTTAAATATGAACGTTCAAAATCTTCAAAACCACGGTTTGCCTCCCAAGTTGTTGAGAATAATCATTTGACAAAACCAGTCACTCCACATTCCTGGCCTAAGAAAAATGCTTCTGTTTCTGTTATACCTGTTTCTGCCAAACCTCATTAAGTGGCTGCACCTGGCCAGTCTAGGATTAGTTCGAAAACAATGTCTAAACCGAGCATCAAAATTCAATATTCATATGATATAAATGACTTGCACAAGAACTATGATCTAGAAAAGGCTAGGAAAAGGGCACTACTCCAAAAGGATGGAATATTAGGTTCATGACCTAGTGTATCACCTTCTAGTGTATTACTGAACACTGCTTGTAGTAGCAAACCAAAACATAAGAATACTCAACAAACAGTTAGAAATAAACCCGTTGATTTAAAATTAAAATTTCAGAAACCTAATAGGTGGATAAATATAGGACGCAAACTCTTCCCAAAAGAAGTTTCAACTTCCCCTAGATCTAACCTTAGATGGATACCAACGGGTAGAGTTTTCAAAACTGTTGGTCTTAGGTGGATTCCTACAGGCAAGACACTAAGTAGTTGCACCAATACAAGGGTGATACCCACAACATCCATCCCTGAGGTAGGAAAGGAAATCATCAAAATAGCATGTTCAGGTGTCAAGAAGATTATTGACACTACATCTTTATGCTTCTAACATCTGGAACCAAGTTACACTTGGGGATCCATGTCTTTTCTATCTTGCCCCCTCCTATTTTCTTTACATGTACAACAACAATGGTTTCTAAGTACAACTGCTTAAGACCCGTTTCTCACCGTCTAAGATATAATGATCCATCAGATGCACAATCATTGTACTTAATCGTCAAGAATGGAAAGTTTGTTTGCTCAAATGTTTGAAGATTCTTTAGAAAGTTGTACTTCAGATGTATCAAATTTTTCCGCTGCACAACCTGATCATATTCTAATTCTTGATACATCCTGGATCTACAAAAACAACCGTTGTTGTAGCTGCACCTCCAATCAAATCTCCGATAACAGAAGATCAAACTGTTTCTAACAACAATGACACAACTGATGATCAACAAAATGATTAAACAAAGCAGTTATATCAACAGTTGATTCTCACGAGATATTTATGGTACTTCACACTTGTTCGATTAATTGAACATACGTGGTTTCGCTGTCACCTTATACATGGTTTCGCTGTCTTCAATTCATCATCAACATACGTGGTGTATGATTCTGATTCATTGAAAACATCGAAGGGGAGAGAGTGTAGGTGGTAATTGCTTCCTTGTTTTTCCACATGCTTCTTTGCGAAAACCCAATGCCTTCTTGAATTTCTTCAATTAGGGGGAAGAAATAAGACGATATGTGGCTCAAACGTCTCACTTTGGTGTTATCGTCTCAATTTCACGGGTGATCTTGTGTGAAGTTACCCAAATATGATGTTATGATGCCTCACACACGGTCTTGGTATCGAGTTATTTCATATTCACAGTGATTAGTATTTCGAAAGACCACAACATTCAGAGGAAAGTCGTTTCAGTTCGTCTTTCGTGGTTTGTTTGGTGTGATGCGTCTACATACGTGAGAAGATCTTGTTGATTTCTGGCATGTTACCCTCGAACGGATTTTCCGCAATTAGTCAGATTTACCTTGTGTGGTTTTCTGCTCTTCTACAAATTCCGCTGCATACTGAAAACTTCAAAAGTTAGAAGAAATGTCTACTACACCAAAGTTTCGAATCTGCTAAAAACGGTTGTCAGTTTGAGGGGGAGCTGATCTAGAAACGTCGTCAATTGGGGAGAGGTTAATTTGTTTCATACTTATTACATCTTTTCCCTATATGGCTTGTGCATACATAACAGTGTACAACCCGTACTTGTAATGAAAGGACCCTGTGGTACGCTTCAGTGCCACAATCCTTATAAAAGGAGCGAAAGCTTCTTACTTTTGAGTAAAACTAATCAAAAATTTCATTTTCAAAGTTTTGCTCAAAAGGACAAGTACTTCCCCTTATGATTTTCAAAACCTCAAAAGTTAATATCACTTGTTGAGGGGGAGTATTTGCTTAAAACTTTGTTCACAAATTGTTCTTCGTGGAAATCTTCCCACAAAATTCGAAATGGTCATATTCAATATCAAAATTTCGTCAAAAATAACATTTATAGGCCATTTTTTAGGGGGAGAAAAATTATGTGATAAGAAATATGTTGTGAATTGCTAATGAATTGTTGTGCTAACAAGACTTAACGAATGAATTGACAAGATCTTAAATGTTAGTAACTCGAAAAGACTTGTCCGGGACGGGTAATAATTTCAAGCTAGTTCGCTAGTGATGTAAACGTGTCTCGCAAAGGACTTGTCCTAGTAGAATGTACCATTCGAGAAACTCTTGGTAGACATGAACTTTGACGGGTTTGACAACCTTTCGAGGTTTGTCCATACCTTCAAGATAGTTATTAGAGCTAGTTGTCACCTAAAAGCTGACAATGTAACTCTTTAACTATGAAACGTAACCGTGTCTCTCGGGGAATTGTCTATCTTGAGTTAATCAATTCAAAAGTGCGCGCTCTTCTCTCACCGTGCAAATTTCTGTCAAAACACTTAAGCACGTGTGGAGGGGGAGTATTTTTGCAAAATACAAAACTCTCTTTCAGTGGTACAAAATGTTCTTAATCAAAACCACTTTGAGAGATTTTTCATGAAAATTGGTTTATGGCAACATAGGTTAGTCATGGAGTTATAAGGTGACTAAGGTTAGGAATAACCGTCCTATGATCCGCCAGAGCCGGAGGGATCTACCCAAGGACACCACTAATAGTTAGAATTTAGAAGTCCATAGGTATGATTATAAAAAGAAAAAAAATGAGAATCGGAGAAAGAAGGAGTTGAAGAATTAAAAAGAAAAGTAAAGAAAAGGGTGAAAAGAAATAGCCTTCCAGATTATTCAACTTAGGGCAGACACCGGGTTCAATTCATATGCTACTAGTTGTCACTAGATGACGCCGGTATTGAAGATTAAAGTCGTCATGGACCCAGTGACGCATGCACTAAACCTTCTTAGCCACTCAAGTTTCTCTCAACAAAAGCTTGTTTCATTCTCACAGGGAACCCTACATAAACTATCGGCTTTCTCTTAGAGATTGCTGGTATTAAAGAAGGAGACCCTCTCCCTAGTCTTCGCTCAGGAAAACCAAAGTGCACAATTGAGTTTAGAGCCACGAGATTCATCAAAAGATCTCTTAGGAACACTTGACAATTCATCGCTTGTCGTTCAACAATAAGAACGCAAGTGATTCATTATCGAGTCCTTCACATATCTTAGCAATCTGTCGAGAACATTTATGAGGGGTTCACAACTGTGATCCTCAGTGATTGAATGGAAACTCCTGCCAGGGTCAACATCAAACAGCCCTGACAACAAGTTATTTCGGTAACTCCTTGTGGGTTACGCTTAGTGTGTCTCAAACGGTCTACAGTCATGGGGTGATGCTTCGGTGTACCTCAGCGACTCATCTGAACTGTAGGTGTACTTCGGTACATCGCGTTATCTCACTTTTGGGACTTCAGTTTAGGAACAACCTTTGTGAGAATTAGAGTCGTGTTTTCACACTATGCTGTTAACGCACTCGAAGTTCAAACTTGTAAGTGCTGGATTATTTCTAACCCATGTTTTATGTTTTCTTCTTATGGATGATCGCGGGTGGAAAAGATCGTGCAGATTCTCCACATGCTCATACCTACATCAACACTAATTGAAGTTCTCTCAAAAGACAACACAAAGTCAGAATGATTGTTCATCAAAGCCAAAGAATCTACAAAGTTTAAAGACTAAGAGAACTACATCAGTACTGAAATCTAATGTTAAAGAGCGTGTGAGCATGTTGGAGAAAGACGTGGAGACACTGGAGAAACGAAGCGGACCTGTTGCAGATAACCACAACATACTATCACTACCACCACAAAGAACAAAGATCAAAGAACAAAGATAATGAAAACGTCAAAGCTGAAAAACTTCAAAGTAAACAAGATCCCTACACTGGGGAAATTGTTGAAATCAAGAAACTTCTTTTCACAAGAAAGAAGAATGTCAGAAGACGTCAAAGCTACTATTACATCAGCACCTACAACGTTATCACTCATATATCATTAATCACCAACACTTAGGGGGAGATTGTTGGAATCACTCATAAACTAGATTACAAGTGTTAGTAATTAATATGTAATAGTTAGCTTAATTAGGCCTTTATGTTTGTTATTATGCTAAGGCTTATGAAGAAGGCCCATAAGCCTTGGCCCAAGTCTAATAAGGAAAGGAAAGGACTAGGAGTGTTGCCCTAGCTCCCTATCCTATAAATAGCCTTGTAAACCTTCATTTGAAGGTTGGTTGTTCATTTCATTTCAATATTCACTCATAACTTTTCTATATTCCTACGCGTATTGTTTTGGTTTGTTCAACCGATCACTTTCTATCTTCTTTCTTCATATGAATGCTTGTGTTACATAAATAGGAACCTAACATGTTTTATTTGTTTCTTTCTAAAACCAGTGTACCTAAAACTGATATGAATACATTGTATGTAACTTTCTGCACTCCTTTATTGCGCAAATCCAGACTAGTTTATGCTGATATTAACATCATATGCCAATATTGAGAAATAAAGAGTACGATGCACTTGGTAATCCAATAGTTTTCTATTTTTCCTTTAACTTACATCACGATTTTTATTTCTTAATATAGGCATACAATGTTGGTCAACCTGTTTTTGCCTACTGCTACACTATCTGAGCATTTCTTTTGTGAAATAAGAGACACAAAAAAGTTCCTTGCATACATTAAATAGACCTATGTTAAAGTTTCATGTGAACAATACTTTGGAAAATGTATAAGTTTTATAATGCAGATGCAAAAATGACTTTTGTGTTTGCTGTAAAGATACTGTAACCCCAGTTAAATAATATATTCCAGTAGATGATATTGTGCTTTCACTCACAAAGATTACTATAGATCTTTCAGTTTCGGATCAGGCTACGTTCGCTGGTCGTGAAGCACCTTATGTATGATCTGGATCCAATCCATATTACTTTTTCAAGGTGTAAGCTTACCAACACCATCAAGGCTATGATGAATTCTGAAGGGTAGTTTTAAAAATGAGATTTCCCATATCTTGGCTTGGTAGCCTGTTAAGGTTTGTAGCCATGGTGGGCAATCCACTTTTTGCCAACTGCTACCCTATCTGAGCCTGTCTTTTGTGAAAAATGACTTTTCTGTTTGCTGTGTGCCTTGCTATTTTTGATAGATGAATTTACATTCAAGTCTGCAGACACTAAGGAAAATCTTTGCGCTTACGAATTTTAGAAACATCTGGTATGCTTTCTCTTAAAATCCTTATAAAGACTGTGTAGCTACAAACCGCAGTAAATTTTTTTATCTTTCTACATATGCCCATAATCCCTCTCACCAAAAGACTGTATCCCAATTATGTGACACAACCTGAACTTCTTTCTGATGGTGTTTTAGATATACGCATTTCCAGTCTCTTATTTACACTGCGATGAGTTTAACGGGTATAGATAAATGTAAGGTTGCACATGTGTTGGTGAAACAACCTGCTTCGGGTTGCAACCACAACAATTACATTTCCAGCCACTACCCTATCTTTAAATATGCAACTGTGATGATTCTAATAGGTCGTTTGATACATAAGATTGCCCATATAGGTTGCAGCCATGGTGGACAATCCACTTTTTAACAATTGCTACCTTATTTGAGCCTGTCTTAATATCTATCAAAATATACGAAGACGTGATTTTCATTGCGTTCAATTAAAGGTAATAGCATTTGCATTTTATATACTTTAATGATATATTAGATTAAATAATTATTGTTAATTTTCTCTTAAATTTCATTGAAGTTGACTGCCAAATAAAGCTACAAGACCAAGTACTAGACTTTTTCAGCTTATGGCCTGTGTTTCTACAATGACAAACTAGACATTCATACTTCACAGATGATAGACCTTGCTTTCATTATAGAATTGTTGTTTGTAAGCATATATTACTTTGAATCCAAGTGTTTTTAGATGTTAGGATTCTTATGGTTGTAATGTTACGCTATATATATTTGTAACTTTTAAATATATTAAAGTTTGGCAATAAATGAATGTCTACTTTTGTTGTTCCCTATTCACTATCGTATAAAAACAGTTAAGTACTTAAAAACAAACTAATAGTGAATCAATGACTGAAAGTAATGTAAGTAAAAACACACTAATAAATTTTCAACGTTTATATTC
Organism: Chrysanthemum seticuspe; assembly: GCA_019973895.1. Taxonomy (NCBI): domain Eukaryota; kingdom Viridiplantae; phylum Streptophyta; class Magnoliopsida; order Asterales; family Asteraceae; genus Chrysanthemum; species Chrysanthemum seticuspe. The sequence continues at coordinate 105,009,474 of BPTQ01000007.1, read as the reverse complement.
TTATTAGAAATGAATCAAAAGAATACATTACCCAAGTATTTGCGGAATAGTACTTGGGATTGAAATGACAAAGGGTTGGTACTCCTCACTAAGTTCAGGCTAAGTCTGAACACAACTACTATGGAACCACTGAGCTATCTCAGGGACTGAGTTGTATTTGGAGGAGTGAAAGATGGCTTGTGTGTGTGTGTATGTTTTTACAATTCACAAGCTTAAATCTTTCACTCCATCTCTTATGCTATTTATACAAGTATGAGTTTTAACTCTATCCTAAGTGACAAACTGACAGGTTACAGAAGACAAAATACTGATGTATTTTGTCTCTGTTTACAAAGGCTATATCTGGTAAGGGACAAAGCCACTTTCTACTTGTCAGTACTGATGCTGAGCCTTTCAGGGAAAGTTGACTTCTTGAAGATAAGCACTCCATCTTCATCGCTTCAAGCATAACCGTTTTGTCCTGCCCATTCTTCAGTCTTCTCCGCCTTCAGTCTTTAGTCAAGTTTGTCTTCAGTGTTAGTAGTTGGTGAGGAGTTGAGGGATTCAGTGAGTTATTGTAATCACTCACTGAATCCACCATCTTCTTCTTGACTCAGTCTTCACCCCTTAAGTTCCGCCTTACTGAGTGGAGAGACTACATCTTCGCCTCTTACTGAGTATCCTGAAGATGGCTCACTGAGAGACTATGCACTCAGTGACCTGTTAGTGTTTAACGGTCCAAACACTTAGGGTATTTTCTATTCAAATCCAAGATTAAGGGGTTTGGGTATTTACTGAACCCAACAATTTTCCTATCCAAAGGCGATATGCTATATAACAATTAAACATTTCTAATATTATATGACAATGTTATTCATGGCAAATGCTTTGACTTCAGACTTTTTTTTACGCTGACTAAACAAACGTATACAAACATCCTGCAGCAACGCACAGACATATATACTCGTTTTGTAAACATAAAACAAATGAGGTTGTGATCTTCTAGAAAGTGAACACAATCTAAAAAGTCTAAAAAGTCATCACATGGTGCCAAGTGTCCCATTTTATTTCTTTATTGTAGAAAACTAGAAGGGGGGTTGAATAGTTTACCAATTAAAAACTTTGTTTTGAAATTTATTGAAAGATCAATTGATATTGATCTTGGATATGTTGATGAAATATGCAAGCAATATATAAAGATTAAATAAGGAAAGAAATGATCAAACCACAACAAGTTGTTTATAGTGGTTCGGTCTACAAGGACTCTTTTTCCTTGCCCTACTCCACTCCCCGAGTCTCACACTCGAGAGTTTAACTTCACTAGTCAACAAGCTCCTTGCACCGGCGGAGAAAACCTTTACACTTCGCTTACACTATTTCCAACACTAAGCTAGATGTCGAGTTCTTTCCAAGGGTACAACTACTCCCACACACAATGTATTTTGAGGACTAAAATACTAACCATTCACACTCACAAGATTATGATGGTTTAATACAACAATGAAGTATGAATCAACATGAGATCATACAACACTAAACAAACAAGACTTCCAACTTCTCGTTTGAAGCTTGAATGTGACTTGATCTTCTTTGCTACAAAAGAGATCACTAATATAATATGAAACTGAGTTAGAAAGGTTAGAGAGAAGACATGTATGAGAGTATGATGGAAAGGGATGCAAAACTACTTGGTTTGGCTTTGCTATTTATAGCCAAAACCATCAGCAGCATCCACGGACCGTGGACCCCTTAAAAGGGTTCCACCCGTTGTGGATTTTGGTGCCGCCGGGTCTGACAGCAAGATATCAAAATCTTTGCCAAAGTCAACCATATCTATGTAAGATTGTGTAAGATATGAAGAGTACAAATCCACATAAAGTATCTATAGAAATCTTCCAATGATTTCCATGATGCATCACATGATGTCATATGTTGTATTTCTATTTTTAGAAATATGCAAGTACTTAAGTAGTGTTTGGTTTTAAGAACCTAAAACATTCTAAAACTACTATCATACATAATGATTAGAGTCATATTAAGATATGACTAATCACAAATGTAAATGTTTGAATGATGAAGATATTGTTTGAAAAAGCTTGTTTTAATATCTATTAAACTTGACAAGCTTTAAGCTTTTATACAAATTAAATTTACTTTTGTCGTTAACAAAACTTAGGTAAAGATCAAAAATATAAATAACGTTTAATGACGATATTTGTATTAACAATCTCCCCCTTTTTGTTGAGGACAAAATATAAATTTTATTTTTATAAAAGATACAAAGTTTGTGCAAGAGTTTTAAAAATATTACTTTTAGAACTTGAAAAGGAAATGATAATGTAAGTGTATGATATTTGACTTTTTCAGAAAGTCAAAGTATTCACTAGTTGATGCATGATGTTGACTTTTTCAGAAAGTCAAAGTATGCAGTTGACTTTTTCAGAAAAGTCAAGTATTAACGAATGTAAACAAGTTCTATATTTTCTCCCCCTTTTTGTCTCAACAAAAAGAAGAGGCGATGCGGAATGTAATGAGCCCGAGCCATTATCTCCCCCTTGATCAAAGCTCCCCCTAAATTGGGTGTTTAATGGGAAGATACATGAATTGTGAAAATAAAGCTATAAACAAATGTTAGTAATAATGATCATTCACAAGCATTTCCAAACACTATGTAAAAGCACCAACAATATAGAAAACACCATTCATTAGTTAAAATTTTTCATGAATAAAATCATGAAATGAGAACACAATGATGTGTTTTAGTACAAGAAGAAAAAAATTAATCCTAAGAAAAGAAAAACTTAAAAATGCTAATCTATGACCATTCTAATGAGATGGTGGATGAGAAAGAGCGTTGAGACGCTCAAGGATGTGATTGAGGATGAACCTCATTTCTTCTTGAAAGTCATGGACCATAACCCGGGTCCTATCAACGGTTTGGGCCGTTTGCTCACAAGTTGAGCAACCATGCCTAGGGGTAGTATGTTTGGGGAGGTTGTGGTGGTGGAATGGTAGATGTGTTGGTGTTGGTGGGAATGTTTGGGGTGGTCATGATGGAGGCTAGCAAAGCATTTTGCATTTGCATAGTCTCACTTAAGTGAGAGTCCACCATGCCTTTGAATTGGTGGAGGTTGTGGAGTTCTGCATGAATCTCTTCTCTAGTGGGATTGGCATCCCACATGCACTCCTCAATGTTATCAAGATGAGGGGACATTGATGTGGGGAGTGGATGGTCCCCATACAAAGGACCATGAATGTCTTTGTGAATGGGGTGGAAGAGAAGAGGTTTAGGCCCTAATGGGGCATTTGGGTCAAAAGATGACCGAGGTGACTCATGAGCAATCCGCTCAATTGTGCCAAAGGATGGCAATGGTGGTGGATGATTTGGCCTAGGAGGCAAGTCATCCAAGTCCTCCAAGAAAGGATTTGGTGAAGTTGGTGGAGTGGAAAATAACTCCATAGGAATGAGAGTTGGAGACGTTGGTGGTGAAGATGGTGAGGGTGTTTTGGATGTTTGGATGGGTGCCGGTGGAGGTGAAGTTGGTGTTTTTGTAGGTGGTGGAGTGGTGATCACAATGTGTGATTGAGTAGGTGTGGCCAAGGTAAGGCTTGTATCATCTCGGATGGGAGATGAGATTGTGAGTGGAGAAGACTCGGATGAGGAGCTAAGGTTAACGAAGCAACAAGGCCTCACACTAATTCTAGCGGTTTTCTTGCAAGGTTTAGGAGAGGATTTTGTCATTTTTGACTTGGGTTTTTCTTTGCTAGATAATGGTAAGAATGAAGAAGGTGTGAGGATGATCATGGTAAAACCTCTCAATTTATAGAAGTGAAAAATTATGGAGAAATGTGTTTGATTTGATGTTAAACCATTGAAGAGATGAGGTTCCTAATGATTTGGAAGTGGGTTGAATGCTAGTCATATCACCCAAGTCAATCCATACAAGAGAGATGGAGTGAAGAAGAAAAGATTTGCAATAAATGTATTCTAATGAGTGGAATTTCCTAACAATCAGATTACCCACGGATTTGAAGGTACCAAAAATTTGGTTCCTTCCTTTATGCCAAAGGGCTCCTTGGGTGGATTTTTCAAATTTTTGAATTTTGGTGGGAAATGGATTTCTTATATACCTAAGTGAATTATACTAGTTCTAATAAGAGTATAAACTAGTTAAGATTGACTTATAAGTAATGGATGGTAATTTGGAATCACGAAAGAGTCGAAATTCAGAAAGTTACCTAGAGGATCCACGACACCAAAAATTTACACGGACGGAACCCTTAAAAGGGTGCCATCTGGTCCGCCTGTACAGGTACGGCGATACCAATTCACATAACAGACGGTACCAAATCGTTGGTGCCGTCTGATCCGTGCAGTGCAGAAAACTTCACAGAGTATGTTTTTAGGTGTCGGGGACTTTTCCGAAACCTGAAATTTTTCTCAAAACTTGTGACACTAAACATTTCTAGTTAGGAAAAGTAAATAACACATGTATAAACATAGTGGAGCATAGATTTTAAGTAAGGCTTTTTGATTTTCACATTATAGTGAAAATGGGTAAAATTTGATAGCATACTTGTGCTATCCCCCTGCATAATATTGTTAGCATATAACATAGTTTTAAGTTATATCATCATCCTACATAATAAAAACAACTAAATTGTATCAAACATTCATGATAATGTATTGTTCCAAACACTCCTTAAAGTATCCTCATTTGTCCAACTTCTTGTAAATCTTGCTCATCATCCTACCAAGGCACTTGAACATTCCCTTAGTTTGCTTGAACTCTGCTGATTCATTCTCGATCTCGGGAAGAGATGCGTAATACTCATGAGGTGGAAGATGAGAGCCTGGAAGTCCATCCTCGGAGCTATTTGATGATGATGATGATGGAGTTGGAGGTTTTGCTCTCTTGCCTTTTGTCTTAGCAACTCGTGCATCACTTAAAGGTACAAAGATGTGAGGGATGAGATCATAGTAAAGGTGCATCCCTTTTGGGCATGGTGGAATTGGTGCAAAGTTTCTATAGAGACGGGTGAGAAGCATCCCGTATGGAAGAGTAACTGATCCTTGAGTTGGAATATCAATCATTCTCCTAGCGATGTAGTAAGCTAAATTGAATGGTTGACGGGTGGACAAGTTGTAGAGCATGTGACAAAGGCAAGCGTTAATGTGATCCCTATTTCCTATGGTGCTAATGACGTTGGCTCTAAGTAGCTCCTCCCATTTCTTAAATTCGGGCTTAAGTTCATTTAGCTCCATTCCATATGGATCTCGGTTTACCTCCTTTCCCTTTCGGGTAACTCGGGTTGTATCACCCCTTGGATTAAATAGATGTTCACGGATAACATCCTTATCGGCCAAACGGGTTTGGTAGGGAGGAGTGCGGTCATTGATTGCATCAAGAACGGTGAGTGACCATTTATCCGAGTAGACACAAGTCCCTCGGTTGGGAATTCCTAGCACTTGAGCAAAGTTGGCTAAGGTGATGGTGTAGTCGTTTTGATTGATTCTAAACCTAAGACAAAATTCATCATCGTCTTCATCACTAAAGCCGGTCACACTAGCATAGAATTCTAACACAAACCTAGGACAAATTGGTTCATCGATGTCAAGAAGACAATCGAATTGAATGGCGGCTAGTTCTTCACGGAGATTGGTATTTTCAAGGAAGGATGAGTGAATGGTTCTACCCTCATGGAAGTACCTTGATTCTAGACCCCTAAATATTTCTACTTGTTCCTTGGAAAGTCCTTTGGTTTTGTGATGTTTGGGAATATACCCAAGGGTGTCTTTGTGATCATAGAATCTTGCGGCTACCATGGTTATTCCTAAGGACAAGAATTGATATGTTAAAAAATGAGAATAAGCTTTAATGTTTTGTTTCTAGTGTGTGCCTATATGAAAACAATTTGGAGTTGCGGTTATCTCGACTCATTTTATGCACAAAAAAGGTTTTAGTGAGGTGTTTGGCAAATACCATGAGATAACCCAAATGCTCCTAATTCAATGTGGCTTCATTTGAATATACCCGGGAATGCATATTAGTTATGCAATACCTTTAGTATTCAAGAGCATGCAAGTGATGAAAATCTAACGTTTCTATTTGTATTAACAATGAAAAAAATTGTTTTTCTACAAGTGAGAAGCTTTTCAAAATTTTTGACATGGGGTGTTTGGTTATTTGAATAAGGCCTTATATTCATTATCTATTAATTAGTGGGAAGCATGATTTATTTATGCAATATTATAATGTAGTACCTAATTTCAATGACTAGTTATGCATTTTGCCAATTGAATTCATATTTGGTATAAAAGCATACATAAAACCCCATGTAATGATTTGTGATAGTTTTGTGCATAAATAAGAATCCTAAACTCAGAATTAAGAGATAAAATGTAGTTAGGATACTTACAATGATGTTATCTTCAGTGATTAGTGAGTGGGAAGGTGTCAATAATGAGCTTGGTTTAATGTTTACACGTTTTGGTAAAGTGGTTTTTGAGGAAGAAGATGTTTTGTAGGTAGTAGTTATGCTTCTGTAGACACCACGGACCAGACGGTACCAAAATTTTGGTTCTGTCCGTGTTGTCGTTTGGTGTCGTGACTACAGTAGCATATACAAGACAAATTTGTTTTGTTTTGACTATTCTAATGTTTTGGGCTATGTTTATCCTACATGTTTGGTTCCATTAACCCTAAACCAAGTCTAAGAAGATTAAAAGGTTCTCGTTTAAGAGGCTTAGTTAAGATGTCGGCAATGTTGTCTTCAGAGGATACTTTCTCGATTGAAATGTTTCCCTTTTGAACATTGTCTCGAAGAAAGTGATGACGGATTTCAATATGCTTTGTACGAGCATGTTGAACGGGATTTTTGCTGAGATCGATGGCTCCTTTGTTGTCGCAAAGTATCACAATGTCGTTGAGATGAATTCCGTAATCTACGAGAGCTTGCTTCATCCAAAGAGCTTGTTGACATTCTTTTCCGGCTGAGACGTACTCGGCTTCAGTAGTTGAGATGGCTAAGGCCGTTTGCTTCTTTGCAAACCATGAGGTGAGACAATGTCCAACAAAAGTGCAAATACCACTTGTACTTTTTCTATCGACATAATCACCGACATGATACGAGTCGGCATACACTATGGTTTCTATACCCGTTCCTTTGGGATACCATAATCCTAAACACTTTGTTCCCTTAATGTATCTAAAAATCCTTTTTAAGGCTTCTAAGTGTGATGCCTTTGGGTTTTCTTGAAAGCGAGCACATAGACAAACACTAAACATAATGTCGGGTCTACTAGCCGTAAGATAGAGTAGGCTACCAATCATTCCTCTATATTTAGTGTTATCTACGGATTCACCTTCTTCGTCCTTGGTGAGTTTAGTGTCCGAGGACATGGGTGTTTTAGTTGGTTTGGAATCTTCAAGACCAAATTTCTTAAGCATGTCTTTTATATATTTAGATTGGTTAAAAAATATGCCATCTTCTAGTTGTTTAATTTGAAGTCCTAGAAAGAAGTTTAACTCACCCATCATACTCATTTCAAACTCGTCGTGCATGATTTTAGAGAAATCATCACATAGCTCTTGACAAGTTGATCCGAATATAATGTCATCAACGTATATTTGAACAATGATAATTTGTGATTCCTTTTTCTTGGTAAAAAGAGTATTATCTACTAATCCCATAGTGTATTTGTTATCAATTAGAAAAGTCTTAAGTCGGTCGTACCAAGCTTTAGGTGCTTGTTTAAGACCGTATAATGCTTTCTTGAGTTTGAAGACATGATGTGGTTTCTCAAAGTCGGTAAAACCGGGAGGTTGAGCAACATACACTTCTTCGTTAATAAACCCATTAAGAAAAGCACTTTTAACATCCATTTGAAATAATTTAAAGTCATAAGCACATGCATAAGCAAGTAATATTCTAATAGATTTAAGTCTAGCTACCGGTGCATAAGTTTCATCATAGTCAATCCCCTCTTGTTGATTATAACCTTGTGCAACAAGCCTAGCTTTGTTTCTAGATACTACACCATTTTCGTCCATTTTATTCCGAAAGACCCATTTCGTTCCAATTATAGTTTGATCTTTGGGTTTTGGAACTAATTTCCAAACATCATTTCTAACGAATTGGTTTAATTCTTCTTGCATGGCAATTACCCATGATTCATCTTTTATTGCTTCATTTATGGTTTTCGGTTCAATGGTGGATACAAAACAAAAATAATTACTTTGATTTTGGGCTTGTGACCTTAAGGTTCTTTGATTAAGTTGTCCTATGACCTTTTCTAAAGGATGACTTTTAGATTATTTGATGTTTATAATTTCCTTATTTAATGGTTCATCTTCCTTGTTATCATTAATTTGACTTTTTATTATTTGACTTTCAACTAAGTCATCATCTACCAAAGGTGATGTCATAGAGGGAGGTGGACTTTCGTCAAATGTTATGTTCAACGATTCCTCGACTATCATTATTTCTTTATTTAGGACAATGTAAGCTTTACTAGTTTGAGAGTAACCAAGAAATACACCTTCATAAGACTTTGGGTCAAACTTGGTGAGATAGTCTTTAGTATTAAGAATAAAGCATTTACAACCAAAGACTCTAAAATATCCTAACGTTGGCTTTTTACCTTTATAAAGCTCATATGGTGTTTTGTTTAAGAAAGGACGTATTAAGACTCTATTCAAAATATATGTAGAAGTGTCAACGGCGTTACACCAAAACTTTTGAGGAATGTTTTGTTCATTAAGCATTGTTCTACTCATTTCTTGAATTGTTCTATTTTTACGTTCAACTACTCCATTTGATTGAGGTGTTCGTGGAGCGGAAAAGTTATGTGTTATGCCATTTGTATCACAAAAGTTTCCAAATTGAGTTTCGTTGTCAAATTCACGACCATGATCCGTTCGGATCGACACAATTTTAACACCTAGTAAATTTTGAATTTTCTTGCTAAGAATTTCAAATTTATCAAAAGCTTCATTTTTGGTTTTCAAAAACAACGTCCAAGTAAACCTTGAGTAATCATCTACTATAACCAAAGTGTATCAGTTACCTCCGTAGCTTCTTATAGCGGATGGTCCAAACAAGTCCATATGTAATAATTCTAGACACTTAGATGTGGACACCATATTTTTAGATTTGTGACTACTATGGGTTTGTTTACCAATTTTGCAAGCGTCGCAAAAGTGTTGGTCATATTTTAGTTTTGGTAGATTCATAACTAGCTCTTTTGAAGATAGGTTTTGTATAAGTCTCATATTAGCGTGACCTAAGCGTCTATGCCAAAGAGATGAGCTATCGTCTAACGTTGTTAGGCAAAGTTTGTCATTAGATGTTTTATCTATTTTCATGATGTATATATTATTTTTCCTAACTCCTTTAGCTATGGTGATACCATCTTTTAGTATTTTACTACCATTTTCATCAAATAGTACTTTATACTTTTTATCACATAATTGGCTAATACTAAGTAGATTAAATCCTAACCTATCTACATGAGCAACATTTTCAATAGTTAGGGAGTTATGAGCAATCGTACCTTTGCCAATGATTTTGCTTTTGAGATTGCTACCAAAAGTGACATTACCTCCGTCATACTCTTGGTATGATGAGAAGAGACTTTTGTTGCCCGTCATGTGTCTTGAGCATCCACTATCTTTTATCCATTCATTAGGTTCCAATCCAACTTTCAAGCATACCTAAGAAGTAAAAAACTCAAGCATTTGGTCCCCAATATCTCATGGGTCCGTTTGGGTTAAACATACCATTTATTTGATTCATGTATGGAAACGATGGGTAAGAGTTCCATGACATGTAATCTGGAGTTTGATATGGTCTAGGAAAGTTTTGATTCCAACCGTTGTGTTGGTAGTTGGGTTGTATGTTGTGGTTGCTCTTAGGAAAGGGGCGTTTGGCAAAAGGTGTTTTATATCGTTGTTGAGTAGTTTTTGATCTAAATTCATTTTTGGCAAGTCCTACTCCTGATGTAACAGCTGGTTTTAGTTTAACACTATCATTGGTTTTCTTTGTTACTTTGACAAATTCAGTACGGTCCGTATTGCGAACATTCTATCCTGCTGAAGTACCCACGACACCATTTTGTTCAACCGGACGAAACCCTTATTTTGGTTCCGTCTGGTCCGTGCTGTACTGCAGCAGTTTTGACAGAATGTTCATCCTTTTCGGCCGTTTTGTTTTGACTCTTTGGAATTAATACTTCATTAAATCCTAGCCCATTCATATCTCCTGGTGTTTTATGTATTTTAACTATTTCATCGGCAAGTGCGATGTTTTTGTTAAACCTTTTAAATTTAGAATTTTGTTCGATTAGAACATCTTGTGTGAGCTTTAGTTTTTCTATTTCAAGATTAAGCTCTTGACATGATTTACAATCATCGTCATTTGCTTTTCCTTTTTCAAGTCGTTTTGCTTTTTCTTTCAACTCATAAACTTCGTTTTCCAAAAATTCCTTTTTGGGTTTTAAAAATTTATTTTTAGTTATAATTTTTAGACTTAGCTCACACAATTAATTATATTATTTTTGCAAAGTGTCATCATCAATAGAAGAATAAGAAGAGTCGGAAAGTACCTCGTTTGACTCATGTGCCATTAGAGCGATCTCTTCCTTGCTTGATTCTTCATCGTCTTCACTATCACTCCAAGCACCACTTACAAAAGCTCGTTGAGTTTTGCTTTTAGGTGGCTTGGGACATTCTCCTATGAGATGACTTGCATCACCACATCTAAAACACTTTCTTTCACCTTTACCCTTTTTATCATCCCGATCTTTTCGGAATGGCTTCTTTTCTTCTCGAGGTTGTCTTACAAACTTTCCTCTTCTTCTAAAGAACTTCTTAAAATCTCTAACGGCCATGGCATGCTCCTCATCTTCACTACCGGAGCAAGATTCGTCGTCATCGCTTGATTCCGTCTTTGCTTTTAGAGCAACGGATTTGATCTTCTCCCTTCTTCCTTTGATGATCTCCGAATCTTTCTCCATTACCATTTCGTGAACTTTGAGGTTGCCAATTAGCTCGTCTAGTGACATTTTTGAGATATCTTTTGATTCTTCAATAGCGGTCACTTTAGCTCTCCATTTGGGATGAAGTGCTATAAGAAATTTCCTGACAAAGTTCTTACTACGAAAAGATTCATCAAGTGCTTTAAGTGATGTAATAATAGTATTAAAGCGAGCAATGCCACAATCAATGGTTTCATCTTCAGGGATAACAAATTGTTCATATTGTTGAACAAGAAGATCAATTTTGTTATCCTTGACTTGTGAATTACCTTGATTTGTAACAATTAAAGATTCCCAAATATCTTTGGCGGTTTCACACATAAAAATTCTTTCATATTCTTTTCTAGGTAAAGCATTATAAAGCATCATTTTAGCTTCATTATTTTTAGCAACTAATTTGTTTTGTTCATCAACGGAAATATCCTTTGTTGTAGAACTAAAATCCCCTTTAACAATAATAAACCAAAGATCTATATCTTTTGATTTTACATATGTTTCAAAACGGTTTTTTCAATAGATAAATCCATTGGTTTCAAAGAGTGGTGGTCTTTGCATAGATTGCCCTTCTTTAAAGTTTTTAGAATCCATGGATCGTTTCAAGTTTATAAAATACAAGTTATTTTAGAAATTCTTGAGCAACGAGGCTCTGGTACCAATTGTAGAAAACTAGAAGGGGGGTTGAATAGTTTACCAATTAAAAACTTTGTTTTGAAACTTATTGAAAGATCAATTGATATTGATCTTGGATATGTTGATGAAATATGCAAGCAATATGTAAAGAGCAAATAAGGAAAGAAATGATCAAACCACAACAAGTTGTTTATAGTGGTTCGGTCTACAAGGACTCTTTTTCCTTGCCTTACTCCACTCACCGAGTCTCACACTCGAGAGTTTAACTTCACTAGTCAACAAGCTCCTTTCACCGGCGGAGAAAACCTTTACACTTCGCTTACACTATTTCCGACACTAAGCTAGATGTCGAGTTCTTTCCAAGGGTACAACTACTCCCACACACAATGTATTTTGAGGACTAAAATACTAACCACTCACACTCACAAGATTATGATGGTTTAATACAACAATGAAGTATGAATCAACACTAGATCATACAACACTAAACAAACAAGACTTCCAACTTCTCGTTTGAAGCTTGAATGTGACTTGATCTTCTTTGCTACAAAAGAGATCACTAATATGATATGAAACTGAGTTAGAAAGGTTAGAGAGAAGACATGTATGAGAGTATGATGGAAAGCGATGAAAAACTACTTGGTTTGGCTTTGCTATTTATAGCCAAAACCATCAGCAGCATCCACGGACCGCGGACCCCTTAAAAGGGTTCCGCCCGTTGTGGATTTTGGTGCCGCCGGGTCTGACAGCAAGATATCAAAATCTTTGCCAAAGTAAACCATGTCTATGTAAGATTGTGTAAGATATGAAGAGTACAAATCCACACAAAGTATCTAATGAAATCTTCCAATGATTTTCATGATGCATCACATGATGTCATATGTTGTATTTCTATTTTTAGAAATATGCAAGTATTTAAGTAGTGTTTGGTTTTAAGAACCTAAAACATTCTAAAACTACTATCATACATAATGATTAGAGTCATATTAAGATATGACTAATTACAAATGTAAATGTTTGAATGATGAAGATATTGTTTGAAAAAGCTTGTTTCAATATCTATTAAACTTGACAAGCTTAAAGCTTTTATACAAATTAAATTTACTTTTGTCGTTAACAAAACTTAGGTAAAGATCAAAAATATAAATAACGTTTAATGACGATATTTGTATTAACATTTATATCATTTTTTCTTGTTATTTTCATTCTTAGATGATAAACATTATGTTCTAACTAATGAACATTATGATTTTTTTGAAAAACTGATGAACATTAGGATTTTTTAGAGAACTGGTGAACCGATGAACATTATGGTTTTTTTTAGAAAACTAAGGAACTGATAAACATTATGATTTTTCTTTTAGAAAACCGATGAATTGATGAACATTATGATTTTTTTAAAAAGTTGATAAACTAATCAACAACATGATTTTTAAAAAAATTGATGAACTTATGAACAATGTAATTTTTTTAGAAAACTGATAAACAAAGTGATTTTTATATAAAACCGATGAACAATATGATCTAACTGATGAAATTGTGATGTAACTAATGAAAAAAAAAATGATAAATATTGTTAAAAAAAACTGATGAATTGATCAAGTGTTGAACAACTTTTCTTATTGATGAACAACACCTTTTATTGAACACCGTGTATAATGAATAACTTTTTTTATAAAAATTACAAGCTAATAATTAGCTGTATAAAAATTAAAGAGGATTGCTACATCCACATACATTTTACAAAAACAAATCTACACAATGGATGTGTCAACATGTGATTGGTGTGATGAAAGAGAAGAGAGAGAAAATGTATGAAAATACACCAATCACATGTTGTCACCTCCTTTTGTTGATTTGTTTTTGTAAAATGTCTGTGGATGTAGCGATCCTCAAAATTAAAAACTGGAAAACTAAAAACTAAAAAACCAGCTTGTTTGTCTTTGGCAATGCGATATCAAAAGTGGCCTGATCATGCGGACTCTTAAACAGGTACTCCTTTATAGAAGCAATCTTAATAACATCATTTTCATACTTTTTCTTCAACCGTTTTTTTACGTTTTCGTCCGTTTTCTTACAATTTCGTCCGTTTTCTTAAGTTTTCGTCCGCTTTATTACGATTTCACCTGTTTTTTTACGTTTTCATCTATTTTTTTACGTTTTCGATCGTATTTTTACGTTTTCGTCTGTTTTTTTACGTTTTCGTCCGTTTTCTTACGTTTTCGCCTGCTTTTTTACGTTTTCGTCCGTTTTGTTATGCTTTCGTCGGTTTTTTCCGTCAGTTTTCGTCCCTTTTTTACGTTTTCGTCCATTTTTTTACGTTTTCGTCAATTTTCTTACGTTTTCCTCCATTTCCTTACGTTTTCGCCAGTTTTTTTTTACTTTTTCGTCCATTTTTTACGTTTTCGTCCGTTTTTTACGTTTTCATCTGCTTTTTATGCTTTTTTCTGTTTTTTACGTTATGGTCCGTTTTTTATATTTCATCTGTTTATTTTACGTTTTCAACCATTCTCATATAATTTTATAAGTTTTTTGTACGTTATTTTATCTTAAGATAATGTAAGAAAACGAAAGAAAACATACGAAAATGTAAAAAATATAGACGAAAACGTAAAAAAAAGGTCGAGAACGTAAAAAAAAGACGAAAACGTAAAAAACGGTCAAAAACTTAAAAAACAGACGAGAACGTAAAAAAAAGATGAAAACGGACGAAAACGTAAAACAATGACAAAAACGTAAGAAAACGGAAGAAAACGTAAAAACATACGAAAACGAAAAAAAAACAGACGAAAACGTAAGAAAATGAACTCCAATGTAAAAAAACGGACGAAAACGTTAAAAAATAGACGAAAACATAGAAAATGAAGGAAAACGTAAAAAAAAAGTAAAGAAACAGACGAAAATGTAAAAAAATTATGGAAAACGTTAAAAACAGTTGAAATCATAAAAATACAGACAAAAACGTAAAAAATGAGATGAAAACGTAAAAAACAAATGAAAACGTAAAAAACGGACGAAAACGGACTAAAACGTAAAAAAACAGCGAAAATGTAAAAAACGGTCGAAAACGTAAAAAAATTCCAAAACGTAAGAAAACCAATGATCCACTTGACCCATATGACAAAAGTGTTTATAGAACAAAAAACGGTCGATATTGGTATATTTTGAACTATTTTGTATTGTCTTTAATACTTCGTATTTTAAGCGATTGCTTGTTTTGCACTCAATAGCACAAAAAACTAGTGAAAAAGAAAAAGGAAAAAAAAATGTTACTTCAATAGCACAAAAAATACTAGTGAAAAAGAAAATAGAAAAAGAAGAAAAAGGAAAGAAGTACTTCAATAACACAAAAAATAAACGGTCTTCTTCTTGCAGATGAAGAGCTTAAATGCACCTCTTCTTTTGCAAACATGGTTTGCAGATGAAGAGGTTTGCAGATGAAGAGGTAAAAGCTCTGAAAAAACAAACGACGTATTATTCTTATTAAATTCTAATTGCAGCTTCCTTTTAATCTCATCATAAAACGCTGTTGTATCATTATGATGACGACTTGACGACGTCATCATTCTACTTGTCGTTATGTAATCATAACAACCTTATAATAACTCAATCTCATCTTCATCTATCCATAGCCTCTGAAATAACCGTCGTGAGTCAACGGTGACGGTTGTTGTAGTTATCGGGGCGGCGACGGTGACTTCGCCGAAATTGTCTTCTTCATAGTCGTTGATTAGGTTAACGTCTTATTCTTCGTCGTCGTCGTTGAGAATGATGGCATCATATTCTTTGATTAGAGATCTGGCCGGAATATATGGATGCACTGGTTGAATGTTTTTGTATTTATGTGTGTTTTTTATGAAAGAGAAATTTATGGGGAACTTAGAAAGAAGATGTACGAGCATAAAGTAGTATAGATAAGGGTTGAGGTCTAGAACAAAATGGACTGTGAGGATCACTTTGTAGATTTTTTAAAGAGTGATGCTATGTTCATATAATGTTTATAAGGTTAATTACATTGATTGACCATGAACTTTCAAATATTTCTAATGTTAAGTAACGAACTTTCAAAAATATTATTATCACCCATAAAACTTGTTGTTGTGTTCCATTTACCCATATGGGCTATATTTAATTATTTACAACTCATATGGGCTATATTTACAACTGGAAACAGATCGTACCATTCAATAAAGTTAAAAAAAATAGTTTCTTATTAAAACTCGTTGACAAAGTTACCTCCCCAACATTATTTCCCTCCAAAAATCCCCATTAACTAAAATCGTCTAATTCCTTCATTTTCTAATCAATTTCTAAACGAATTTACATTCTAAAACCATTAATCGATTCGTCTAATCATTTCAAACACAATGGTTAGCTTGAATTAGATTTTCGTTGAGTTTTTAGAAATCCCCCATTTTGTATCTTGTTATAACAACCCTTTGCTTCTGGATATGAATTATCTTGTTCGAAACATAATCCGGAATTTTATAGACGTGTTTCCTAGTCCGCTGGTCTTGTTAATGGGTGTTTAAGTTAAGCTTATTCGATGGGCTTACTAAAATTTTGGAAAAACTGATAATCTCATTTTTTTTTCTGCTTATGAGCTTATCAACTTGAGTGGCTTATTATAAGCCACTCAATTGGATCGAGTGGATGGAAGTTAATTGTTGTTGCACATGTCTTCAAGTTTCGATTGGGTGTGACTGATATTAAATTTTGGGTGCTGTCATTTTTCTGCATACTTAGACTTTGGATGCAAAAGTAAACAAATTGGGTTTTAGTTTTTTATGGGTGTGTATTGTGTTTCGTATATATGTGTAATCCTTGTTTTTGTGTGTTAGAACTTAGGAATTAGTCCTGTGTGTTTGGTGTTACAGTCAATGAACGTTGAATGTCATTGCTGATGCCGATGTCATAGCTGTCCCAGCTGAGGATGAACCCACATTTGGAATTGACTCGATAGATAAACAAGATAAAGTTCAGCATGAAGGTGTTCAATCCAATTCAGATATGGAGGAAAATGGTCTACAGTCTGATATATGGAATGAAATGAATGTTGGAGTTGAGTTGAACAAGGTAGGTGGATACGCTATTTGCATAATGAAATTCATATGGCTTTTTATGTGCTTCATTACACCTAAATGGATGTGATTCTGTTAGTTTCTATCATATATATGATAATTCACCCTTAATTGTTACAGTCAGTGGACTTCGAAGATGGGATGAACTCGCAGTATAACACAAATTTTACACAAACAGTGTGTGAAAATGAAAGAACTTGTGCTGTCAAAGGCAAATCCGAATTTTCCACCAATATGGTATAATATCTTATGTTATATTACTTGCGGATTGGAGATATCTTCGCTGCAATTTAATGCCGCCAACTCGCTGCATTCTCACCTACAAGAAACCATAGCTTTTTATTTAACATAATACGATGGTCTCTTTTCCTTCACATTTGGTCAACCAGTAGTAAGTTCAATATCAATTTAGTTTACTTGTCTATTATAATCCATGAAATACATTTTTTCTTCTCATTGGTGTCACTGGCTTAATTTGACGACCCTGGGTTTAGTTTGAATTATATTAAATGATAATATCTTTCTTGAATAGTTGGAATGGAGGTTTGAAAAGATAGGAAGACATATTTTAATTTGATTTTGTTTTGGATTCTTTTTTATTTATGAAATAGTTAATTGAGTTGGTATATGACTGTTAAAATTAGGGTTTATGAAGAAAGAGAGTAAAAAAGAGAGAAATGAATATATAAGTGGTTATTTGTTGGCACATGTGGGCCCACAGATGGTTAAACATTCATATGGCCTATAATAGAAGGTAACATCAAGTTTTATGAGTGATACTAATATTTTTGATGTTACCTTCTATCATATGGCCTATAATAGAAGATAACATCAAGTTCATGGCCAATCACTGTAATTAACCCAAAATAAATCTACAAAAATGAGGTGGTCACGTATGATTGGTCAATAAAAGAGAAGAGAGAGAAATGAGAGTGATAAACACCAATAGCAGTCAACCACCTCACTTTTTTTTTAACATTATATGGACATAACAATACTCTTTTTTAAAAGGGTCTAGATATTAGTATCAAAAAACACAATTAATACCAAATTTGTTTTCTTTTTTAATATTATTTTTATTATAAAACTACGAAATTGAAACTATGAAACATAAAATATAAAATTTAACTAGTAAAAAGTATTAAATTGGCAAAAAAATAAGGAATAGATTATGATATAAAAATGTGTTATAATGTTAGCATGAAGATAAAAGGAAGGGCGGGGATGGTGAAATGTGTGTCACAAGAGTGGCCATAACAAAACCTTTTTTTAGAATTCTTTCTTTTTTTATTTGAAACTCAAGAAATGACATATTTATTTTTAACAACATACGGTATCTAGTCATCACAAACAAAACAAAACAAATCCAACTCGGGAAAACGAAAATGGAAATCTTATGCTGGTAAAAGACGTATTGGGCCATAAATGTTGGACATGGGTTATGTGGACCACGGCTTATTAAAGTGTACTAGTGATTGCTCCGGAAAGAGATCATTAATAGAAGTGTGTAGTATATGGGTAACTCAAACGTATTAGGTTTGAGCACCGAGATCGTTCCGAACGAGGGTTGAATGAAATCTTCAACTCACGTCGCGATTATCAGGATTTGAATATTTTAAATAGGATTTTTGGGATTTCTACACTACGGGGCAAGGGAAAGTAAAGGGAAGCATATAAAAGTTCTAAATCTATTATGCAAATGACTAATTACGCAAATTAAAACTAAAACGTAAAATACGAATTAAATGCAACGTGAATTAAATGCAAATTATTCTAAACTAATTCCTAAAAATGATCTAAAATTATTTTTTGACTAAAAATGCAAATTGAAAATTATCTAAGAATTAAAACTAATTTTTATGATTTTTCTTGAATTTATTTGAATTAAAAACTAATTTCTAATTTAAAAATATAACTAAATTACTAAAAATTATGAAAATGAGTGGGAAAATTATGAAACTATTTTTCAAAAATCTAAAATAACTAAAAAGCATTTTCAAAATTGGATTTGTATTTTTCTGATCTTTTTTCTAATTTCTATGATTTAAAAACTATTCTTAACTAATTAAATGTCTAAAAATTATTATTTGAACTAGGAAAATTATAAAAAATATTTTTTTGGCTTTTATTATTTTTCTTAATCTAGGAAAATTGAAAATATATTTTTTGAGCTTTTTCTGATTTATTTGTATTAAATGCTAATTAAAAAGTATTAAAACCTATTTTAAATCAGAAAAATAGCTAGAAGCTTCAGAAAAACATGAAAAATTCAGGAAAATTCTAAAATGTAATGAGGAAGTAAGGAAAAATGTAAACAACTACTAGTGAACACTGATTATGCAAGATGCAATGTAACTGTTTTGAATGAGCACTTAAGAAATAAGCTACAAGTTATAAAAGTGAACCAGAAGCTAAAGCAAGCTTAATTATGACTTGTAATTAGCTAAAACTTTGTGAAATTCACTTAATGCAACTATACTACACCTCTAAATGACAAGCTACAAGTTCCTAAGATCAGATTCAACCTAAAGCTAAAAAACCTAATGATCTAATTTGCAGATCCAAAATAACCTAATTAAAATAAGCTAAAGTTAAAACCAGAAGTGTGAACCTCTAGATGACCTACCAAGGAACCACTAGACTAAGTTTGAGCCTAAGACAAGCTCAAATGAGCTAGTTATAATCTCTGCAAAAAGCCTGATTGACCACAAAACTTGTGCACAGGGCACTTTCAGTTCAAATGACTAGGTTTAAGCACTTGAAAAGCTATTATAAAAATTTTGCAAAAATATTCCAAAAATACCTTGAACAAGACCACCAAATAGAGTTCCAAATTCCAAAGTTTCAACTATTTTGATTCAAAACTCAATGAATTAAAATTCAATAAAAACCAGTTGATAAAACTACTTTAACTCTTTTTGACTTTTTTATCAGAAAAGGAATTTGACTTTTGTGAATTTTTAACTTCAAACTCAGATTATATTTGATGAATTAAGATGCAATAAGACTCAATTAAGCTAGCTCTTATGATTATAATCCTAAAATGAAAAATCTAACACCACTATACTTATTGATATGCTAATGAGATCAGTTATAATGAAATTTTGACTTTTAGTTTAAACAGATGCAAAGTAAGGCTTGAAATGATTAACTTGTATCTAAATAAAGCTAGAATAGCTAAGCCTAACCTCTGAACAAGCTACTAACTCAGATCTAATCCCTATTCCAAACACCACTTATTAAACTAATGTGTAAATTTAAAACAGAAATCTAATATATCAACCTATTATACTGCTAAATCTGAATCCTATATGACTGATTACATCTGAATGGAGAGATCTACACAATTAATACTATCACATTCCAACTTCACCTACTTATGCAGATTATGACAATAAAAACAGAAATCAATACAACTAAAGTGCAGAGATTAAAACACAACTTAAATCTACTTATAATAGCAAGATTACACTGATTTAACACAACTAAACAGAATTAAGAACAATCAAACTACTGCATTAATTAAGGAACAAGAATAAGGACTTACAGTAGTCCTGCCACTATGGCATGCTAAAGAAACAATCAAATACCCTTATCCAATTATAATGCAAGCTAAAATACCCCAATTCTGATCCAATATCAGTAACCTAATCCAATTCAACCATGATCCTGCAACATTTGACTTCCTTTGACTGAGATTTGTTTAGAGAGTAGAAACTGAGTAGGTAAATCATCATAAACACAAACTAAAATAATTTTAAGACAGATTTGATATTTTTTTTTGTTTTTCTAATATTTTTCTGAATTTTTTTTTTGTAATTTTGTTTTAGGAGAATTTGAAACTGATAATGATGAAATATAAACTAATTTGAGCAAACTAAGTAATAATAAGCTATGATTAACAATAAAACAGTAATTGAGAACTAAGGAGAATTTAAGCTAAAATTATATTATTAATTAAATCTGAGTACAACTTTGAATTAGAAATACAGAAATGAATTAAAATACTGAAAAACATTTATAAAATACTAAGGGTGCGTTTAGTTGGAGAAAAAAATTTTGTGTTTTCTATCTCTAGTTTTGTAAAAATTTAGAAGGGAAATTTATCTCCACAAAACACTTGAAAATATAGAAAACGCGTTTAGTTGGTGTTTGTATTTTCTATTTGGAAGAAGGGAGGGAAGGTTGTGGGTTACAAAGGAAAACAAGGAAAACAACTAAAATTTGTTTTGTAATTTTCCTTGTTAAGTTAGAAAATAGAGGAGTTTGTGTTTTGCAAAACATTTTGTTGGAAAACATTGATTTGAACGCGATCTCTATTTTCCTTGTTTTCCACAAAACATTTTGTAGAAAACAAGGGTGTTTTCCTCCAACTAAACGCACCCTAAACTACTCAGAAGCTACTACATGATTACAATGTGAAAACGGGGTGCCTTTTATAGGCAAAGCTAGAGCAGTAGAAGGGTCTAGAATTTTTCAATCTGTGCTTCTTTGGAGCTCGTATCCACCCTTAGATTAAGTCCCATCATCCATCCTTCAATCAGAGCCATTGATTAGACATCTCCACGCATCCTCCACTAATCAAGATCAAGGGAAGCACACAGATTGATGACATGGCAATCCCTTGTCAGTGCTTTGTCAGATAGAAGTACGGAATTGCCCTTAATTGGGTTGATTTGATCAATTGGTGTTGAGGGCATATTAGGGTTCGTGGGTGCCTGGGTAATTTTGGGTTTGGGGAAAAACAAAGTGGCGGGTAAATGTTTTCAGTGTTATTAATTATTTTTTAACCGTGTTGACTTGTTGACCGAGTAAAATGGGAGTTGACCGTGGGTTTAGTAACAGGTTTGACTTGGGTATGGATTAGGCTTGTGGCTATGTGTTGGGCCAAGGAGTATTATTGGTTTGGATTAGGACAAGCATTGGACATGATTGTTATTATAAGGACCAATTGTGTAACTTCTGAAATTAAAGGGACCAATAGTGTAATTTCGGAAAAGTAATCCAAGGACCATTCTTGTATTTTCCAAATACACCAAGGACTAAACTTGCCAAATCTGAATCTTCAAGGGTAATTTATGCCAATTGCTGAAACTTGAGGGACTGATTCTGCCACTTCTTTAAAGTTGAACAAATCTTACATAAATCATCCTCTCAGCATAAAAATCTTCACAAATGCTCACTTCTGACCTTTCGGCTAAGCTTTAGCACTCTTTCTCTCTCGTGCTCGGGTTTTTGTCTGATTTGGCTTTCTTTTGCGTGTTTTATCATATCCGTACGTCCACATGCATAAAATCAAGAAACCAATAGATATTAGCAGTAAACGGCTCTTTTATGGTTATTTTGGTAAAGAAATGATATGTGTTTAAGCACATACCAACTAGCATGGTACCCGCGCAAAGCAGCGGTTAGGATGCGAATGTTGTTTAACGATTTTATAATTTTATTTTTTTTTCCGAATAGTAGTTAACGATTTTTATAAAAGATAGTTTTTTGAAATTGTGTGTTTATGTTGTGAAATTGTGAAGAATTAATATGACATATTATTATATATTCAAATTCAAAAAGTTATTAATTTTAACTTTAAAAATATTAAATTCATTGTATTAGTTATCTTTTATTTATTGTAACATGCATCCACTTTAATGTGCAATTTATGTGTTTTTAAAAGTTTAATTTCAAAATTACTAATAATAGCAAGTGTGTAAGCTTAAAATTTTTAAGACTTCTAAAAATAAAAGTCCTAAATGCTTTATAAAGAGTAAAGATTTTCATGACCATTTACATACTTTAAAGCTTGGATCATCATCTAAAGTCATCTTTTTCTGCAATTTGTATTTGCTTACCATCATGCTTTCATGATTATGATAAATGAAAAAAATCAATTAACCAAATTAAGAGAGATTACTTGTGCATGACTTTTGCTATATAATTATGTGATAGAAAGACGAGTACTTAGATTGGGTAAAAGGATATACTGATGCTTTATGTATTGGAAAAAGGAAAGGAAAGGCTTTTTGTATAGCGAAAATTACATAGGAGGACACTGTCCTTCACTATACATTTTGCAGAGAACCAACTTTTTATACTTTACACAAGAGGACTAATTGGCAATGTTTTTGCTGGGAACTACCTTAGAATTATATCAGGACCTACCTTGGATCGAAAGATTCTAACTTTAAGACAAAATATTGCAAAAACGTGAGAAGTAAATCTGGAGAAGATGAACAAAGTTTGAATTTGACAGTTGAAGTGTGACTATGTTAGAGGTAGGGGAAGACAACTTTTTTATTTTTTTATTTTTATTTTTTTATTTTTTTTTTGGGTACAGTAAAGGAATGTGGGGCCTATAGAGTTATGGCTTTTCAATTTTTTAAAGTTTCTATTATCATTTTATTATATTATGGAAAACATGATCTTATGAAATTTCTTTCAAAGCAAATAACTTTTCTATGTTCTCATTTTATTTACTTATCAATTTATCAATATGTGGTTTTACGAAGAAAAAAAAAGAACAAGTCATTAACAATATAAAAATTAAAAAGTCTAGAAAGTCAATTAGCATGTGACAAGTGTCCCCCACCAAATTTATCCCCTTCCCTCCTTTTCCTCTTAATATTTTCGTTTAAGGGGTATTTGAGTCATTTGACTCATTTTTTTGAATTCCACCCTAAACTTCAAACGATAACTTTCAAACGACTATGAAAAAACGATTTCACCATAATTTTTAAAATTTAATCTTCTTTAATTTAGTATAAATATTGTTAAATATTTTATTTTTTTTACATATCAAATGAGTCTTGATTTTCTTTATTTTTTGGGCATTTTCGGCCCTATTTTTTACCCTCATAAATGTTGAATCGTTAAAAACTTTAAACATGAAAGTGATAGATTTTGGTTCACTCTTTACACATGTTTTTGAATCACTCAAATATGATGTCATATGAGTAAGATATCACACGTTAAAGATGACATTTTACTCATATTTGTTGCACACATGATCTTTGATAAAATGTCTAGCTTAGATTTTTAGTGTTAAAATTGAGTTAAATGCACTATTTTTTGTACAAAAATACAATTTTAATCATTTTATTATTGTAGAATTCAAAAAGTGTTGTTTTTGTTAATTTCTTTTGTTCATCAATATTTATTGATGAACAAAACAAAAATACTGATGAACGTACTTTTTCAAACACTGATGAACAAACATAAAATAAAACACTGATGAACATTGATGTTCATCAATGTTTTTCTATGTGAAACCTTATTGCGCTATCTAAAAAATACTGATGAACAAACACAATCACGGATGAACATTGATGAACAAACATTATATCCCTAAAACAATTGATGAACACTTATGTTCATCAGCATTATTCTATGTGCTATCTAAAACATTGATAAAGAAACTAAATGCACTGATGAACAACATAATTACTGCACTATCATAGTTACATCTTTACGGTCCGCAACAGAATTCATCAATCACAACTAATTTAAATGACTAAAAGAGATTTATCTTATAAAAGTATATTTAAATGCACTAATTGGTGTATTACAATACATCTTGTGTTATTTTTGTTGTTTTTAGCTTTTTTTTAACTGATGAACAAAGATTAAATGATGAACAAACTAACTGATGAATAAACAACCAACTGATGTCGTTCAAAAAAAAAAAAAAAAACAACCAACTGATGAACTGATGAACAATGTGATTATAACTGATGGACATTGTGATTTTTTAAACAACTGATGAACATTATGATTTTTTTTGAAAAACTGATAAACTGATGAACATTATAATTTTTTTTAGGAAACTGACTAACTGATGAACAGACTAGCTGATGAACTACAACAACTGACGAACAATATCAACTTTAAATGTATTTTGGTACACCAACAAAGTATAAATATACAGTTCAACTTATCATATCTTCCTGTATTTTGATTAACATAAGTAAAACGATTGTGGCTACTGATGAACAAGAATAAAATGCTTGATGCTATTGTCGAACACAAGTAAACTGGCCAAAAAGACAGTTAATGAACAAAATCTCGCTATGATGAACATAAGTATGTCTTGTTTATCACTTAATAGTGTTCATCACCTCATCAGCATTGAACAAGATTAACTGATGAACAATGACTGATTGATGAACAATACTGACTGATGAACAGAATTAATTGATGAACAAAGACTAACTGATGAACAAAACTTACATTTTTTAAAAACGTTAACGATTAAAAAAAAACATTACTTTTTGAATCTTACATTAATAAAATGATGAATAATGTGTTGTGGTACAAAAATTAGAGCATTTAACGCGAATTTAACACTAAATATCTAAGCTAGACATTTCATCAAACACCTTGTGTGCAACAAATATGAGTAAAACGTCATCTTTAATGAGTGATATCTTACTCATATAACATCAAATTTGAGTGATTCAAAAACTTGTGTAAAGAGTGAACCAAACTCTATAACTTTCATGTTTTAAGTTTTTCACGAATTGACATTTATGTGGGTAAAAAAATATGGCCAAAAATGCTTAGAAAATCAAAAAAATTAACACCCATTTGATATGTAAAAAAAAATTCGAAATTTTTAACAAAATTTATACCAAATTAAAGAGGATAAAATTATAGAAATTATTGAGAAATCGGTTTTTTCTAAAAGTTTGTCGTTTAAGAGATATATGCGGATTTTTTTATATAATTTAGGGTGAGGGACGTGTGTCACACTATGAGTGGCTTTTTGCACTTTTTAGATTTATAACCCTTTGCAATAGATCCCCATTCATAGTATAAAATCATGTTAACATTGTCTAGTTTTCCTATCAGTTCAACCGATTAAACCATTTAGAAAACCATTTGACAACTAACGTAACCATTTCAATGCCTAATTCAATTTTGTGTTTGTGTATTAAGTTTTCGTTGCTACTTTCTGTAATTCGATTTTTGCTCTTGCTATTTTTTTGAGTTTTAGGTATTAAGTAATTTTCACACCTTTTTTTTTTTTTTTTTTTTTTTTTTTTTTTTTTTTTAAATTTTTTGGAAAATGCATTCTCACAACTTCCTATTGAATCAAAAAATGCCTCAAACAATAGTTTGTTAAAGAATAACTAATATTTGGAGGATAAACAACAAAAGTTATATTGAATATATTAATATGAACTGGTCATCAAATTTGTCAAATCAATAATGTGCTTGTGTTAAATTTTCAACCCGACCCAACCCATTATCCTAGCCTCTTTAACCTGTTGATCTCGTAGCATCGTTAAGGAACCACCTTAGTTTTTCTCCTAGGTCCACCACTACTAGTTAGTCGTGAAGAAAATGGCGTGCCCGAAACACTCAATACATGTCGCTACCACAACAAACATACAAAATAAAAAATAAAAAATAAATACAAAATCTTTGGTCGCGAAAATTTAATCGTGTCCTAGGGGAAAAAACAAATATGTCAGGACATACAATCTGCATTTACTAACTTTTGGATATTGAATGAAAATAATATAAAAAGGTGCAAAATTTACTCTTTAGTTTTTTTATATTAAAATTTTTTTTATATAACAAACTTTATTCGTTAAATATTTAGCAAATATTAAGCGAATTCGCTAATAAAAAAATATACCGTTTCGAAGAGCTCTGGATTACAAACAAAACAAGCCCAATATCGATATGCTTTTGACGTACTTACGATTTTACAGAAAATGTTAGAAGTTTGATATATTTTTTAAAAACAAAAATAAACTTTCAAAACACACTCTTAAACCAGAGGGACCAAAAGATGCACAATTCTATAAAAGAGGAAAATCGTTTGGAATGACCGGAATATCGTTTGGAAATAAAAACGTAAACATTCGCTAAACACTATGCGAAAGATTTTCTTTGTTTACGTTTTTATTTCCAAACGATATTCCGGTCATTCCAAACGATTTTCCTCTTTTACAGAATTGTACATCTTTGGTCCCTGTGGTTTAAGAGTGTGTTTTGAAAGTTTATTTTATTTTTAAAAGTATATCAAACTTCAACATTTTTTATAAAATCGTATGTACGTCAAAAGCATATCGATATTGGGCTCGTTTTGTTTGTAATCCAGAGCTCTTTGAAATGGTATATTTTTTTATTAGCGAATTCGCTAGATATTTGTTAAATATTTGACGAATAAAATTTGTTATATAAAAAATTATAAATATTAAAAAGTTCAAGAGTAGATTTTGAATTTTCTACATTCTTTTTATTTTAATAGAAAAGTCAAAGTAGTAAATGCGTATATCGCGTATACATTTACATTTTTTGGTTGATGGCATATGTTCATTAATGTTTACGCGACATATGCATTTACTACTTTGACTTTAGTTTATATAAATTTATAAATAAAACTTTTAGTTTTATATAAATAAAAGTTGGCGTTTTTAGTTTTATTAATAAAAAGATACGTGTTTAGTTTATTAATGTTGGAATCACTCCTAAACCATTTCTCAAGTGTTAGTAATCAATATGTAATAGTTAGCTTAATTAAGGCTTTTATGTTAGTAATTAAGGCAAGGCTCATGTAGAAAGTCCATGAGCCTATGCTAAAGCCCAATAAGGAAAGGAAGAGACTAGATGTGTTGCCCTAGCTCCCTTCCCCTATAAATAGTCTTGTAACTCTCATTTGAGAGTTGGTTGTTCACTTTCACTTAATTCCTATGCCTAAAGGTTTTCATTCTATCGTGTGTTTTGTGTTTAAGTGTTCATCCGATCTTTCTTATCTTATTTCTTATACATTGATGCTTGTGTTACAAACATGGTGACCTAACAGTGGTATCATTCGCCAAATAGTTGGGTGAAACGGTTTTTTTTGTTTTGAAGTTTTTACTATATACGCGTAAGTCTCGGTTCTAAAACTTTCATACGCATAAAAGCTTTAATTTTTACACTTTAAAACTCAAGATTCTTGTACTTTAAAGGTTATTTGGTGATAAAGTTTAAGTTTTTGGCAAAAAGTTTGAAACTTTACGTGTATCTCATTAGTTTTGAGCTTGGTTTCATTCGTGTAGTCTTTTCTACGGGTAAGGTGAATAAGTGTTTTGGATCATCAAGTTTCCCACTTTTGTGTTATTTTGGTGATATTGAAGCTTTTTCATCATAAAAATCTGGTTTAGAAACACTTTTGGGCAGAAAATTCAGTTTTGGCAAAGTTTGGTTAATCTTACGCATAGCTAAACCCTAGCTTTTACGCGTAAGCTTATCAAGGTTTGATCTTCAGTGCTCTTGGTTTACTCAGTGTTTTCTTGCTTGGATAAGCCTGAAAACACTTCGACTTTGGATATCTTTTACACTGGAATAAGTGTAAAGGATTTTTGGGCAAAACCCTAGTTTTACGCCTAAGCTAAATCACTTACGCGTAGAGTCCTTTACGCCTAAGAATTGTCTTACGCCTAAGCCTAGTCTTACGCATAAGCTAATCTTACGCATAAGCATTCTACTACTAAGCCTTTGGTTTACGTCTAAGCTAAGTGTTTCTCAAGTCTACGCGTAAGCTATTCCTACGCGTAAGCTATTGTTACGCGTAAGTTGGTGTTTTTACGCATAAGGTATTTTCTTTGCATAAGCTGGTTTTCTACGCATAAGGACACTTCATCAACAAAGTTTCATTCGACTACAAAGATCCATCATCAACACAAGTTTCAAGATGTCTCAACCACCATACTCTAGCTACTTTCCTCATATGTATCCTCAACAACAACAATAACAACAACTCCATCAACAACAACAACTCTATCAACAACAACATCAGTTTCAACAACAATTTCCTCAAGGAGCAATTCCACCACAAATGATTCAACCACTACCTAGTCTACAAGTACAACCTTATACAAACTTTCAAAATCAGCATCCATCCAAGTATGCTATGAAGGAACCGTCTTGGTTAGCAAAGATGTGTGAAGCTTTAAGTAGCCAACAATCCATTCATGAAGCTGGATCACTTGATAGACCTCCAATGCTTACTTCCGGAAACTACGATCAATGGGTGATAAGGTTCTTTAGGTTTTGTGATCTAAAGAAGCCACATGGAAAGTTCTTGAAGAAGGTCATCCTTGAAGGTCCATTTCAGATGCCTACTCTCACTGTACCCGGAGATCTGAATGCTGTTCCACCAAGAGATGATATCACCAACATTGTCGGTATTGATCAACTTCTTCACTTAGAAGCTGATGAACTCGCAATGCAATATATTCTTTTGGGATTACCCAATACGATACTTCGTAGTGTTGATGCTCAAAAGACTGCTAAAGCAATGTGGGAGCATATTCATCTTCTCATGGAAGGCACTGAACTCAATCAAGAAGATATGGAATCAAAAATCTACTTAGCATATGAACACTTCATGATTGAACCAGGGGAGACATTAGAGTCATATCATCATCGATTCTCAGACATCATCAATGACTTGGAAAAACATAACATCATTATGCCAAGAATTGCAGTCAACACTAAGTTCCTCAGTAGTCTTGGTCCTGATTGGGAAAAGTATGTTATCTTCATCCGTCAAGCGAAGAATCTTCATCATGCTACATACGGATTATTGTATGACTATTTGAAGCCCCACCAAAAGGATGTTGACAGAGAAAGAGTCATCCGTGGTGCTCCTGTTTCACCTTCACTCCCGGATAATCAAACTCTTGCATTGTGGGCTCAAGCGTGTTATCCTCATTTTCCAACTTTACAAACTGTCTTCACAAATCCTCCACAACCAACTGCTACAATTACCCCATATGATCCGTCACAGCAACAATCCCAAGAAACTCAATTGGTTCCATGCAACAATAATGATCAAGCGCTTTACAGTGAATCTAATGAGGATGCTGAAGCTTTCGATGCATTGCAACAAGGGTTTGTCATGATTGCTAGAGCCTTCGGCCGATACTCTAACAAATCCATCAATCGTATTCGTACCTCATCAAACACTAGGAATCAAGCTGTTGTTAACCATGGACGTGTTGAAGTTCAGAATCGTGGTAATGTTCGTCAGATGGGTAGTGGTCAAGGGTTTAATTGTAATGGAAGGAATAAAATGGGTGCTCCACAACAACGAGCTCATGTGGTTGAACAGGGAAATGCTCAGACTGGGGTTAATGGTCTTCATTGTTATAACTGTAATGAAAAGGGTCATCTGGCTAATGCATGCCCTAAGCCGAGGACAAGAGGCAGCGCTTATCACAAAGAGGCTTTACTCTTGGCTCTCAAGGATGAAGCTGGTGGAACTCTTACCAACAAGGAACAGAGCTTCATGGCAAATGCAGATTCGAATGATGACATTGAGGACTTGCAGGCTAATGCAGCTGTGATGTTAATGGCAAACATGCAAGAACTCTACATGAGTGACACAGGCCCAGTGTATGACACTGACGGCTTGTCTCAGGTACCGAATCAAACTATATTCATTACTGATCTGATATCTCCGCCAACATCTGCATCCGACAAGGGTCCGAGTGTTCAACATGAGTCGTCTACATCTCATTCCGATGATAATCAAATAGATCCCGTAGTTATATTTGACGATCAAGATGACCTTATGGTTAACACTGATAATCAAGTTGACTCCGTAGTTATATTTGAGGATCTAAATAATGATCATGTTGAGACTCACGTTGAACAAGTTGAACCTGTGTCTAATCCAGATATTGAGCTCATGACCTTATTTAAGGACCAAAAATCTCGAATGGAAAAATGCCTTGACATCAATAAGAAATTAAAGGATAAAAATGCACTGCTAACTAAGGATAATGAATGCCTAAAATTTCAACTCAACATTTTTCAAACACAAGAAAAAGGTGAAAAAGGTTTTGAAGTCGCTTTTGCTAAATCTTACCAAAACGAAAAATCTATGGAAAAACATATATGTGATCTAGTTGCATCCAAGAATGCTTTGTTGTCTCAAATAGAACAACTGAAATATGATCATAAACAACAACTTAACACTCTCACTTTGGAAACTCAAAAAGCCAAGTATGAGTTGTTAACTTGTCAAAAACAGTTCTGTGAGTACAAAAAGCATTCAAAGAAACGAATAGATGACTATCTTGACGAAATTGTCGACTTACAAAACAAAATCAAAGAGTTTCGAAATGTTGTTTATAAACATGGTGAGTCAATCACAACTATTCAAAAGTTTACTTTTAAACCAAATCCAAACGGATATGGACCGAATCTTGCTGATTACAAACCTAAGTTTTCTAATAGAGCATTCAAACCAAATCCTCAGGTTTACAGTGCAGAACATAGAATTGATGATTCCATTATGACTGTTGTTGAATATAATCGCATGGAGGAATTAGATGCAGAAGACGAGAGTCGGTCAAAATTGGAAAATGTTGTGTATAACAAACCATTTAACAATTCAAAAGCCGTAACTTTCGTCACACAACAGGATCATTCTAACACACCTTGGGTTATCACACCTACTTCTGAGTCTTCTAATGATGGTCCCCTTTCCAATGTTGAACAAATTAATGGTCCTTTACCTTCACTCAGTGAAATAAAGCCATTAGATGAACAATGTCAAGTTATAAAATATTTTGAAACATTCTTATCGGACATCAAACTTTTGGAACGTGAAATTGAAATCAATTCTGAAATAAAAGTTGAACATTTTCAATCGCCTCAAGCGCGAGCCCAAAGAGATATTTTTCAGAAAAGAATTTTACCTCATGTCCGAAATTTGAAAATGTGTGCAATATATTGGGAAAGGGATTTTCACAAGGAACTTGGACTTATGAAAAGAGTTTTCGAGCAAACAGAAACATCGATTTCAAATACAAAACGTAAAAAGAAAATGTTAAGAAAAGATGTTGATCGACTCTTGGAAGATGTAATCTGTGCTGATACCATTAATGTTGTGTTATTACATTCTGTTGCATATGCATTTGATTATATCTCTGCTGATTCTGTTGATTCTGTTGAAAATGTTGAGAATACCGATAATGTGTCACAAATCAAGTCTTTAAAAGTTGAAAATGAGCGATTGATAAACGAGCTTTCAAATGCAAAACGTCGTCTTCAATGGTGTCAAAAAGATTGTCAAAATCAAGAACTCGCTTTGCAAAACAAAATCAACCAGTTGCACACAAAAACTATTAATCCAAAACTTGAGCAACTGGATGATCAAAACGTGTCTTTGAAGTGTCAAATTTCAAAATATGAACAAGAAATTTCAAAAGTTAAAACAGAATATGGTGTCATATATGATTTACTCAAAAAGACTCGTGCTCAAGCGTTAAAAGATCTTGATGATCATCTTGCATATACCAAAGATATTTTACGACAAAATGGAAACACTCGCTCTGAAAATCAAGAATTGTTACACATTATCCATGATCTAAAAGCTGAGTTGGTGAAAATTAAGCAAGATAGGGATAGTAACACTAAAGTCATTGCACCAGGACTTCTTAGACTGCCTAATGAAACACCACAAGAATCTAATGTGCTTCCCTCTACTTAAACAAGAATAGTTTCCTCTTTTCCCAACGCTAGCACTTCACAGCTTAAGAGCACTACAAGGAAGAAAAGGAAGTTGCGACGTAAGAAAAGAACAATAAAGACCTCTGAAGTAGAAGAATACCTTAGGAATTTGAATAAGACTCAAGTTGCACCCACTTCAGATATTGCGTCTGACAAATGTAATGGAAAAAGTGATGTAACGAATGCTGAACCTTTAAGTACTTTAAATGTTAAGTTTGAAGCTTCTTGTATTGGTTGTCGTAAAAGTATGTTTTCTGGTTGTCATGACAAATGTGTTGCTAATTCTATCTTATCTCGTAAGCGGAACAATAGAAAACGGAATACCTCTAGGCCCACTAATGCTTCTAAGTCTGTGCTAGGTAAACTGCCTTCTAGTGCTCATGCTTTAATCATTGATGTACCAATAGAACCCACTTCACCTCCTAGGAAGAACTTATCACCTAGTGCATTCACTAAGACCAAAGCTAAGACTAGTCAGAGATGGCAGAAATGGTTACATAATACACTTGGCTTTACATGGATACCTAAAATCATAAACATGTGTGTTTCACCTATAACTGCATCGGAACCCTCTAACACTTCGGGTTCCAAATCTACTTCTATTCCATCTGTGTCGTCTGTGTGTAATGCAGGTGATACAGATCATCCTCTGGGTTGTTGATAGCGGATGTTCCCGACACATGACAGGAAATCTTAAACTGTTATCAAACTTTGTTTCAAAGTTCATTGGCACTGTCAGATTCGGGAATGATCACTTCGCGGCTATCATGGGCTTCGGAGATTACATCAATGGGAACATCGAAATTAGCAGAGTTTATTATGTGGAAGGTCTCGGTCACAATCTCTTTTCAGTCGGTCAATTTTGTGATGGAGATTTGGAAGTTGCTTTTAGGGAGAAAACTTGTTTCATTCGTGATCTACAAGGAAACGATCTTATTTCTGGTCAAAGCACATCAAGTCTTTACACAATCTCAATGCAAGACATGATTGCTTCATCTCCCATCTGTCTACTTTCTAAGGCAACATCTACAAAATCCTGGCTATGGCACCGTCGTCTCTCACATCTAAACTTTCAAACCATAACCAACCTTGCACGGTTCAAACTTGTTGAAGGTCTCCCACGATTTCGGTATTCTAAAGATCATCTATGTTCAGCTTGTGAACAAGGGAAAAGCACTCGTGCTCATTTTTTTTCAAAGGTGGAACACAACTCACAACATGTGCTTCATCTTCTTCACATGGATTTGTGTGGCCCGATGCGTGTGCAGACGATTAATGGTAAACGCTACATTTTGGTAATAGTTGATGACTACTCAAGATGGACTTGGGTTTATTTTCTTCGAAGTAAAGATCAAGCTCCACAGATGATCATCACCTTTCTCACGAAAATTCAAGTTCAGCTCCGGAACACAGTCAGACAAATCAGAACAAACAAAGGAACTGAATTTGTAAATCAAACTCTTCGTGCTTATTATGAGAAAGTGGGAATTGAGTATCAAACATCCATTGCACGGACACCAGAATAAAACGGTGTTGTTGAAAGACAAAACCGTACGTTAGTGGAAGCTGCAAGAACGATGTTGATTAATGCAAAACTTCCAGATTAATTGTGGGCTGAAACCGTATCTACTGCATGCTACACTCAAAATCGTTCAATGATTTCTAAACGCCACAACAAAGCACCTTACGAGCTTATCCACAACCACAAACCGAACCTCAAACACTTTCATGTCTTTGGATCCCTTTGCTATCCAAATAATGATCGTGATGACTTTGGAAAGCTCAAGGCTAAAGCTGACATTGGAGTCTTTGTTGGATACTGTGAAAATTCTAAGGGTTACAGAATCTGGAATCGTCGTACAAGGGAGATTATGGAAACGATTCATGAAAATTTCGATGAGCTTACAGAGATGGCTTCTGAGCAAAACAGCTTGGAACCCGGACATAACCGTCTAAACTTCCCCCAAACCCCATCATCAGCTGAACCAAGCCTTCAGCTTACTCGTCAACAAATGGAACAACTATTTGCTCCTCTGTTTAGTGATGATATTGATAAACGTGCTCCAGATGTATCAAATGTTTCCGCTGCTCAACATGATAATAATCCAATACCTGATACACATGAAACAATAACTACTGTTGAAGATGCACCTCCAATTGATTCTACAACAACAACCAAACAAACCGCATCCAATGACGCTGAACCAACTGATGATCTTCTGAACCAAGAAGTACCTACACCTGCAGATTTTGATCCAAATGCGTTCTTCAATCCGTTTGCTAATGAAACTGCCACTTCTGATGTTGCGGAATCATCTAGAAGCCATTTGAATCCTCCTAATTTGCACAATGTATATCATTGGAAACCCAAATCAACCAGTCGTAACTAGACAAAGCCTTCAGACTGACGGTGAACATTGCATTTATGCACTTACCGTTTGTCAATCTGAACCCAAAAACATTAAAGAAGCAATGACTTACGACAACTGGATTAAATCCATGTAAGAAGAATTTAATCAGTTTAAACGTCTTGAAGTATGGGAACTGGTTGAAAAACCAACAGGGGTCTATGTTATTCGTCTGAAATGGATTTGGAAAAACAAGTTGGATGCTGAAGGTACGGTTATCAGAAATAAGTCACGTCTGGTGGCTAAGGGTTATAGACAATCGACTACGAGGAATCATTCGTACCAGTTGCTAGACTTGAGGCTGTACGGATTTTTCTGGAATTTGCGGCTCACATGAACATCACGGTCTTTCAGATGGATGTCAAAACCGCTTTTCTGAATGGTAAACTGAAGGAAACGGTCTATGTTAGTCAGCCAGAAGGATTTGTTGATCCAGAGTTCCCTAATCACGTCTACAAACTGAACAAGACTCTCTATGGTCTCAAACAAGCCCCTCGGGCGTGGTATGATAAGTTATCATCCTTTCTTATTGCCAATAATTTCGCTAAAGGATCGGTCGACCCAACACTTTTCATACAATATCACGGGGAACACATTTTAATCGTTCAAATTTATGTGGATGACATCATTTTTGGGTCAACACATCTAAAGTACTCAAACACTTTTTCAAAACTTATGAAAAAACATTTTGAAATGTCCATGATGGGTGAACTTACGTTCTTTCTAGGACTGCAAGTTCATCCATCACCCCGTGGTATTTTTCTGAGTCAGTCCAAATATGCTCTTGAAATTTTAAACAAACATGGAATGCAAACCTGTGATACCTATGCTACACCAATGGCACATACCAAGAAACTGGATGCTGATTTACATGGGAAATTGGTTGACCCTACCAAATACCGAAGTATTATTGGGTCTCTCATGTATCTAACAGCCAGTAGGCCTGACATTGTATTTGTTGTATATCTTTGCTCCCGTTATCAGTCAAGACCAACTGAAACTTACCTCTCTGAGGCTAAAAGAATCCTCCGATACATCAAGGGAACCATTAACTTGGGAATCTGGTATCCGAAGGATTCTGGTTTTGAACTAATAGCTTTTTCAGACGCTGATCACGCAGGTTGCTTAGATTCACGGAAAAGTACTTCAGGAGCTCTACAATTTCTTGGTGATAAACTAGTGTCATGGCAATCGAAGAAGCAGGATTGTACATCGCTGTCCTCAACCGAAGCGGAATATGTAGCCATGTCGACGTGTTGTGCTCAAGTCATTTGGATGAGAACACAACTCAAAGACTATGGTTACGTATTTGACAGAATCCCGATGTACTGCGACAATCGACGTGCTATTGCAACCTCGTGCAACTCTATTCAACATTCGAAGTCCAAGCACATCGATCTTCGATATCATTTCATCAAGGAGCATGTGGAAAAGGGTACCGTTGAATTATATTTTGTGGGTACTGAATACCAACTGGCAGATCTTCTCACCAAAGCCTTAGCTCCTGCTAGGTTTACTGAGTTGGTCCACCGGATTGGTATGAGGTGTTTGACTCCAGAGGAACTGGATGAACTTTTGACACATTCTTAAAACCGGTCAAAAACCAAAACCTCTTTTGTAAATAAATTTTTCAAAAACAAAATACAAAAATATAAAATCTGATAAAATTAAAAAATATTCTTCTATCTAATTTCTTTCAAACATGGCAAGTACAAAACTTCAGTCAACACTTTGTTCTATCAAACTTTTCACATTTTCCTGAACAAGTGTTGAGGGGGAGAAAGTAAATATTTATCTGTTTCATAAAATCTTGTACTTGCATGTTATCCAGTTTTGGTAGTATCTTTGATAATGGTGGACACGTTTTTTGTGTCTTGACACTCCTCGGACCCAAATTTGAAAAATTTCTTTAATTTTAAAGTAGAGGGGGAGTGTCGTTAAGTTTCTTTCCAAATATCTTCATACTTAACCTAAATGGAAATTGTGGGCTATGGATGAGAATGGTTAAGGTGGATGGACCAAAGTTGTCAAAAGTCTAAAGTTATTTTTTAACAAAACCTCTCCACCTAAAATTCTTTTACATTTATTACTACCATTAATCCCTCAACCACCTCATCCCAAACATAAGAATCAATCCTCAAATCCGTGTGAAAATCTTCAAATTTGTAAGTGGTTTAAGGATCATTGTGTTATTATAAACATTGGTTTTTGATTTCATGAAAATCCAACGGCTAGATTTTGAGATTGGGGTGATTTTGTGTTCTACGCGTATGCGTATGAACACGAAATCATCATTGGGTGTTTATGATGAAAAACATTGTGTCAAAATGTTTAAACATAAGTGTTATGAACATTTCCATCTTCAAAATCTACCCAGATACTTCAATTAATCATTTTTCAACAATTAGGGTTTATGCGTGGTTTTGGGGTTTTTCATTTGTGAGTGTTTCTGTGTAATTAGATGGTTGTATGATGTTTGCTACATGCTTAATTGACCTAATCCACTCTTGAAGCTTGCCCAGAAACATAAATTGTATGAAATTGAGTATTAGGGTTTAAGGTTCATAAGAATTAGGGACTTTTGATTCTTGAGGTTCTGGATGTTAAAACTTGTTGCAACACATTCACATAGACTCTAAGACACCCCAGAATAAATTTGGTGCCATTTCCATGGCTGGATTTCTTACTCGTAAGAATTAAACCTTAGGGTTTTAGTTTACGCGTATGTAAATCTTACGCGTTACCATTAACTGAATGTGATAACATGTGTGGATGAAAGGAGTTGAATAAAATGTTAATGTAAGTGTTATGATGAATTTATTTCAGGTTATTACGCGTGCAAAATCAGAATCAAGGTTAAAAATGGATCTCTACGCATAAGGATCATCTTACGCGTAGAATGTTATTCGTAAGAGAAATCTTACGCGTAACCTTACGCGTAAGGTTCTACATGGGGACTACGAGTATCCTGTGAAGGATATGCGTAAACTTGAGTCTTACGCATAAGGTTCACTCTTACGAGTAAACCTTACGCATAAGCTCCAACATACGCTTACGCGTAAGCCTTATGCTAAGACCTCTTTTCCTACGCGTAATATTTCTTACGCGTAAGAGGAGTTCCTACGCATAAGCTTATGCCTACGCGTATGGTTACTACTGTTTACGCATAGCTTACTTTTTACGCATAAGCCAAAATTTTAACCTTATCAATGAATTGTTACGCGTACAAACTTGTAAATAAATAAATCATAACGTCACAAAACCAAAATGTCACTAATAAGCTTTAATGGTTAATATGTTGTATAAATGAGTGAAAATTTGGACTTTAAAATTCAAAATTAATAAACTCACGAAACTTATCACGACTACTTTGGACTATTGGACAAACAAGTGACGTTGGACTCGTAACATTCATCAACATAACATATTCAATAATTGGACAATAAAATCAACTGTTGACTAACATAATGTCTTTCGATATGTTGGTTCTTTTGGCTCAATGTCTTTCAGATCACAATATGGATGTCACAATGGAAAACGTTAATGCACCAAATGTACTCACAGTGGAAGATATTTTCCCTACCGGTTATCAGATGAAGATTGGAAAGAATAACCTCAAAGTGGACTTTGATAACTTCACATTCTTTGAGTCTTCGTGTCAGATTGCTGTGGATATTCTGAAGACTCATCCCTACAAAAACATGCTCACAAACTCTGCAACAGTACTAAAGATCTATATTCATCAGTTTTGGCACACCATGAAGAAGATCGATGGTCAAGATGCTGTTACGGTGACACTCAACAACAAACAAGTCACCATCACTGTTGCTGATTTAAGGGCAATTCTCCTTCTTGCTATCATCCAGCCTGCTGATTATGTAGCTACTCCATCGGAAGAGGCTACTCTCCAATTCATGGTCAATATTGGCTACGATGAAGCTGCTGGAATTATCACTAAACATTCTTCAGTAGATCTAAAGAATATTCCTCAGCTGTGGAGAACATTATACATAATGATTGCCAAATCTGTTTCTGGACGTGATAGTGGTCATGAGCATCCTAAGCTCATGGAACTACAGATATTCTGGGGAATGGTCAACATGATGCATATTGACTTCGAAACTCTGATTTGGGAAGACATGATGTCTTACCTCAAGAAGCCTGGCACCAAGATCCCATACATCAGATACACCAAGCTGTTGATCCAAAGGATTCTCGGGAATCATCTGGACATTCCCTTGAGACTTGATGACCCCGACCATCACTCCGCATTGTTTGATCCTACACTAAATGTTATCAGATTTAAAGACTCAACAACAAAGAAACAAGGTGCAGTTTTGCCTGACTGCCTTCTCACTGATGATATCAAGCAACTTCAATCATACTCACGATATCAAGAAGCAGTAGCATTAGGCAAAGTTGGTTTCATTAATGAAAATCTTCCGCTATACCAGTCAAGAAGACCAGGAGAGGCAGTACTGTAAGTATAGCCAGCACTGGTAGTACCCTAAAGTATCCAAAGAGAAATCCTCCCAGCAAAAGAAAAGTTCCAACAAAGAAAGCCACTCCTAATCCTCAAACGGCTCTTAAATTAATGGACGAAGACTCCGAGGATACTGAATCGGATGAAGAGGTTATCTACTCGGAAACTGCTACAGAAGATACGCCAACAGCAGAAAAACCTCTTAGTCCTAAATCTGACAAGGGCAAAACTGCAGTGGAAGAGCAGGAAGAAGAAGATAGTTCTGATGAAGAACCGAAGGATGAAGAGAAAGAATACCACAAAACTTTCAAGCATTTAAGGATTCAGTATGCTGCTTTGGAATTTAATCGCGATCAAACAAGAGGCCCTGGAGGTTCAAGTGGTGGTTCACTAACCACACCAGTTCTCGATGCGGTTAATCAACCCGATAAGGGAACTGGTACCACCACTCACGAATCTGAACAAAAGCATCAAGAGGATAATATCATCTTCGACTTTGAGAAAGAAGAGAAAAAAGAGAAGAATGAAAGGATTACAGATGAAGATATTGAGGAAGCTGATAGGGAAAGAAAAGAAGAGGAAGCTCTAGCTAAAGCGGCAGAAGAGGCTAGGGTTAAGGCTGAAGAAAAGACTAAAGCTGAAAAAGAAGCCGATGATTATCTTCTAGATAGTCCCGAACGTAACCAGGAACAAACTTTTGAGCCAAAAAATGAGCCAGAGCCTTCTCATGACTCATCTTCGTCTGACTCATCTTCTCATTCATCACCACCACCATCCAAAGACACCACCACCAGATCCACATCCAAATCGGTCAAGAAACCGAGCAACACTTGGGCATCACGGGCTAAAGCCAAGATTGTTAATGCTGTCAGGCAAGTAAGGAAGAAGAATGTGGTCAACAAGAAACTTAATCAACTGGCCGACAGAATAAACATTCTTCAGGATGAGATAAACGAGTTTTCAGAAGAAAGGGAACAAATTCAACAGTTTCTAAATAGAGATATCCAAGGGGAAATGGACAAGACGATCCGAGAATATACTCACAAGTTTCTTCTCGACAACGTCCCTGGAGTGACAAGAGAGATGTTCACCAGACAACTTTATCCAAATATCATGCAATTGGTCAAACAAACAATGCAATCTACTCCTATAGCAATGAAAATCAATCCAACTGAGCCTGCGGTTGTCTCTGATGCAGAATTGATTTCCAAGCTTGTTCTACCAATGTCTAAAAGATCCACAACGTTTACTTCTGACGAAGCTAAACTATTTGAGGCATTACTGGAATATCAACTCAAAACTTCCTGCAAAGTGGCAGCTGAAAAGGCTAAGCGTCCAAGAGACGATGATGATGCGGATAAGGATTCTGAGCCAAAACGTAAGAAGAAAAATGAAGATTCATCATCTATGCCTCCACCACCCCAAAGGACCTCCACCTCCAGAAGATCTCCACAACGTTCTCCTGCTAAAGACAAACCTCAGGACTCTGAGTCTCCACCACCAACACAAAAAACTGGTGATCACTTTGAATACACTGGTGGTGACGATGAGGAGATTCCTGAGCCCCAACAACAACCTCCTTCTTCTACATCAACGAAGCAACCAACATCATCATCAAAGCCAAAGAAGAAAAAGTCAACTTCAGTTGTGTCATGGCTAGATGACGACGAATCTGAAGAGTATGAATGGTATTCAAAGCTTGTTGATGCAACCCCTAAGTTACCGGAAGGTCAAGAACTGGTAGATGGTCGAACTATGGAGCATGTCAAGATTATTCAGGAAAATTTCAAGGTGAAGAAGATGACAAAAGCAGAGTTGAAACGAATCAAGAACGAAGCTTTTCAATGGCTAAAAGACAGCTCAGACAGTGCATTTGAAGTCGAATATCACCTCGACAACATTGCACGAGCCATGTCCAACAACATTGATTGGATCAATCCTGAATCTAATATCGATTTCACCAGACTAGACAAGGCTCCATACTACACCGACTGGACTAAGCCACTACCTACCATTGGCCGACCTGATCAACCGAAGATTCCCTACCGTTATTTCTTCAACAATGACCTAGAATTTCTTCTGCACGGTAGCGATGTTAGCACAAAATACGCTACCTCAATCACCTTCCCATTCCTGGCAGCAATCTACTCAAGCAACATAGCCATCGAGGAAGAAGCAACACATATGTTTGTTGACAATGTGGAAAAGTATGACCTCGATGCACTGTATGGGATTCATCATTGGCCAGAACGAAGAAGAATCTACTACAGAAGCTGCCAGGTACTAAAATCGAAAAAGGAGGTGTTCAGTGACGAAAGGATCGTTGCCATAATGCATGTTACCCTGTCTTCTAAGTGGGACTACTCATTCCTCAAGAAAATAGTAGTCAAACGGCAAGACGAACAAGAATATGACTTTTCTGAAACGGATTTCCCGAGATTGTCACTCAATGACATTGAAGATATGTACCTTGCCAAGGTACAAGGACGAATGTGACATTGCTTCACAAACATCCAGCTCCAGTACATCAAGTCATTACTAATATTCATCAGAAGCATCATTATCCAAGAACGTTTCGAAGATATTCAACTTGCCCGTGGAGTCATACCAGAAACGTGTTAATCTCACCAAACCACAATGTCGGATCGTAATATTATTGTGTTGATGATTCGGGTGGTCTTGGATGATCAAAATACATGTTTGCCATATTTAGAGAGAGAAAGATAGATAGGGTGTTCTTGCTAGAGACTTGGTTCTCAAATGTAAAAGGTTAGATTGAATGAAGCACCACCCCTTCCATGGATGGAAGGGGTATTTATACTTACAACTTATACGTCCTCCTTTCGGACTGTGGATCAGGTATACAGTGGGTAAAGACCCGTCCTTCCTCCACGATGTTACACTACGCTAAACTATGCTACTAACTAACAAATAAACTACTAAACAACGTAAATAACTACAAGTCTACGAGCTAACATATGCTAGACTATAATTGGGGTGACCGAAACTTTAACATGGAATTTCCAATTCCTAACAATCTCCCCCTAAGGGAGGTCACCCCATGAAATACATTATGCATCCTAGCATTCTTTCTTTGACATTGTTCTTGAGCTCGTAGACTTGAATTCTTCACTTTCGCAATCTTTGTGCTTTCGTAGCGATTCTTCAAAGTCCGCATTGATTTGTACTTTTAGTGGAGGCCTTTAACTGATCCACATCTTTGATGATCTTTGAGCTTTCATTGAGATCATCAGCCACAGTAAATCTCTGGATCACCCTTTATTGTGTTGCCATCATGTGAAGTTGTGAATTTCGGACCGACATGCTCACACTTTTGAATCATGACATCTTTCCATCAGAGTAGCGGAAGCCTTACTGGTTCATGATATTTGCAGCAGCGAAGCAGAAGCATAGTATGAAATATCAGAGCCAGGTTATGTAGATATGCACCAGTCATGATTTCTTCAAATTAAGTGTGGATGCTGTGAGCATGCGGCTTTGGATTGACTCCTCAATTCTGATCAGTTGCAACCGTCCAAATGTACCTGCAAACAACAGTTAGCAATAAAGCGCACGAAAGTGTCTTTGATCACTTTCGTTGAATTGAGGTACACGGCCCACGGTTCCCCGTTGATCAGTACAAGTACTGCCTGTGATCAGGTAGGATTCCTAAGAATCTCCTTGACAGGGTTTCGCAGCTGTTCTAGCTGTTCTCAAACCGGAACGTCTCAAAGAAGACAACACGGAGTGAGTGAACCAGCGAATTGAGATTCACTGATTGATGAAAAATGATTTGAAAACAATCGCGTATTGCTTGAAGAAAGAGTTTTTGCAATACGACGAAGGTTTTATGAAAAAGATCAATTTTCAATCAAAATACTTTTTGTGTTAGAGAATGAGTACACATTCAACGTGCTAGCGAAAAGAAGAGATTCGCACATCGAACGGTTTTTCTAAAAGTATTTTTCAATCAGAGATACTTTTTGAATTTGAAATGAATACACATTCGACGTGCTAGAGAAAAGAAGGTTTGCACATCGAACGGTTTTTCCAAAAGTATTCGTCAATTCCATTCCTGGACCAAGGTTGATTCAAGATTGAATCTCCCCATCGTTTCTATCCAGTTGTCACAAGTTTGATCTTACGAGAATATCTCACATGTTACCCACCAAGAGCTTGTTTGATGTTGGCTCTAGAAGGATTTCCATCTTCATTGTGAATATTTTTACATATCACTCAGATGTTCTGGCAATACCACAAGGATAATGCGTAGGACTCTTAATATATTCTTACTTTCCACATTGTGTGAAACATCAAGTCTTCGTTAATTTAGTGTCCTAACGAGATATTGTGGATGATCTCTTGGCTCTAGACTCAATTGCGCACATTTGGTTCCTATGCCGGAGACTAGGGAGGGGGTCTCCTTCTTCAATATCAACAATCTCTAAG
Source organism: Chrysanthemum seticuspe (assembly GCA_019973895.1). Lineage (NCBI taxonomy): Eukaryota > Viridiplantae > Streptophyta > Magnoliopsida > Asterales > Asteraceae > Chrysanthemum > Chrysanthemum seticuspe. The sequence goes on along the minus strand of BPTQ01000007.1, from coordinate 104,965,896 downwards.
AGAAAGTCGATAGATAATGTCGGTTCCCCGTGAGAATGAAACAAGCCCTTTTAAGAGGAACTTGAGTAGTTTGGGAAGTTAGGTGCAGTGCGTCACTGGGTCCATGACGTCTTGTCTTCAATACCAGTGTTACCTTGGTAACAACCAGTAGCATATGTATTGAACCCGGTTACTGCCCTAAGGTTGAATTATTGGAGGGCTATTTCTTTTCACCCTTTTCTCATTTCATTTCTTTTTCATTCTTCAACCCCTTCAGTGCTTATCGATACTTCATAACTAGAACCTTGTTGGGTTTATTCCAGTACTAGCTCTGTCTCAGTCCGCACTCTTCCCATTTCTCATTTTTCTCCTTTTTTTCAATATACCTAAGGACTCTACACTATCTAGTGGATTGTCCATGGGTAGATCCCTCCGGTTCTGGCGGATCGTGGGAACTAATACCTAACCTCACCATCCTTATAACTTCATGCATAAAGTAAAATGGTCGGTCTTTTGGTACAGTTCTTTCCTTCATGAAACCAATTGAAAAATCATTTGGAAAAATCAATCAAGGTACTTGTGATACGAGATCAAAGAATTTTGTAGCTTAATAGTTTTGATCATTTAGAAATGCTCCCCCTCAACATGTGCATATGATTTGAAATTGTTGAGCACATGGAGGCAAGAGTTCTTTGAAATAATTTCTTTGAAATAATTTCATGATCACAATTTTCATAGAAAAAGCCATTTGATTTTCTTGGTAAATTCTCCCCCTCAATATGTGCGTAGGATATTTGAAATCATTTTATCCCATAGAGGCAAGAGTTCTTTTGAAGCACATTTACGATCACACAAGCCATTAAGAAACCATTTAAAACTCAATCAAGGTACTTTATATTAAAACATAAAAGCATTTGCACCTCGATAGTTTCTTTTGTTTTAAAATGCTCCCCCTCAATATATGTTTCGAGGTTCGAAAGCGTTTAGCACATATGAGAGAGCAGCCTGCACAACTGAATCAAAACGATCAACTTTTATCAAATTTCATTATTAAATCACAAATTCTCCCCCGATCAAAAATATCAAATCCTTTGAGATTTTGGATCCCAAGTGATTTAATAAGGTTTATAAAACATGGGAGAAAATGTGCCTGATTTAAAAACTCATCTAGTTTTTGGATAAATGCTCCCCCTCAACATGTGCATTATGTATATTGAAATAGTTTGGCACATGGAGGCAGGAGTGCCTTTGAAGGACTAAAACCAATTCCATTAAAACAGATTTGTGATTTAAATCACGATCTCTCACCCGATCAAAGATTTCAAACCATTTGAGATTAGTGATCCCAAAAGATTTAAATAATTTAGAAAATTTTGGGGAAAGACGTGGCAAGATTTGATTTTGAAAAATGACAGATAAGGACCATTTTAAGACATTAAAGATTGTTAGTATCAGGTATGATTGTTTTAAGAGATCTTTTAGTAAAATAAAACAATTTCACAATCAAACAAGAACAGAAAAAATTTCATTTTGACAGATCTTTGAGTTTTAAAGAAAATCATACCATGACATAACATTATATCTTTAGATCACGACTTTGTTTCGTACAAACCGGACCTTTTATGAAGAAATATCGTTTGAAAATATTTTATTTTAAATCACACTCCCCCTCAATCCATGACATAAGTCAATGATTGAGTGACTTATGTTTTGATAAAATGAAGTCCGGTGATTTTCAAAATTTAGTCCAATTTATTTTCAAAACAATATTTTTCCATTTTCAAAAACAATATTATTCAAAGTTTTAGAAAAATGGTATCATTCACTACTTGTCATGCACAAAGATACATTAGGTGGTTGAGAAGCTTCCGTTGTTGCTGTAGGGCTTGGAAGAAAACCGTCTGCCGAAGCAGTGAGACTTCTTCTTACGTTGCATTTTGAATGCCAACTGAGGTCAAATTAAGCTCCGTTTCTTCAATCACTTAGAAGAAAACCATCTGCTGATGCAGTGAGACCTCTTACGTTGCATTTATGCCAACTCTCCATTGAAGTCCAATTAAGCTCCGTTTCTTCATTTGTCAACCCATGATATCGTTACCCTTTCCTTGCGGCATCCAATCATGTTCATTTGTGGGATACGGATCGGGAACATTCTTATATACCAATATACCTGCATATGTTAGTGAACACACATACAAATATATGGTGGTCGACAACACCCAAACAGCAATCGACTAATAAAAGTCAATCCAACATATCAATCAGATCATGTAAGGTATGGGAATAATGTGTTTCTCAAACTCTAATCATCTAAACCTAACAATCATATCTTAGAAACCTAGTCCTTCAACATAGGCAATTATATTTTTTCAGATAAGCATGTAGGATAATTAAGAAAGTCCGTTAGATGATATAAATTTGAAAACATTCTCCCCCTCAATCAATGACTTATTTTTTGAAAAGATTAAAAGCGCTGAAGTCATTGATTGAGTTTTCAATTTTCACAAAAACTCTGAATCTGATAGATTTACAAGCAACTCATTTACCACCATTTTAGAAAACAGCAAATATTTTTCTGAAGAATTTATAGACGGAAAAATATTTGAGTAGGAACAGCAGTCCTTCGACATACTTTCCTCAATTGTTTTTAGGATAAGTGCATGAAATATTTGAAAAATTGGTTTAGCGCAGCACTTTCCTTTCTTTTGAAGAGCGGGTTGCTATCTGAAATAATAGCAAACCATAGTTTAAGCGCGGGTCACAGTCAGAAGTAACTGTAAGCCATTATTTGAAGCCCGGGTTACAGTCTGAAATAACTGTAAGCCATTATTTGAAGCCCGGGTTACAGTCTAAAATAACTGTAAGCCATATTTTGAGACATGTTTAGAAAAGAATATTTACACCTCCTGCTCGAACTTCATCTATGGTCCCGTGCCATTATTGAATGACATTTCTAAGACCGTAGATGTTATCGATACCAGAAGACATGTCTTTAGAAAACATATTTTTGGTATTTTTGAAATTTTCTGTTTTTTATGGGTTTTTGTTTGTTTTATATTTTTCTATTTTCTTTTTGTTGGTTTTATAATTTTGTATTTGGTTTTCTGAAAAATATATACAAAGATAGAGTAGATGATATAGTTAAAGAAGATGATGATACGAGTACCGAGATAAGGATATCGAGCAACCCCGTTGAAGAAGATAGAAGTTATCATCTCATAAACATTCACCACCAAAGCTTCCGAGGCTCCAGAATAGAAGATAGAACATGAGCCTTTGAGAAAGAGAGACTTTGGTAGCTTCCCCCCAAATAGAAAATCCTTTAGCAGAGCAGATTCAAAGCTTTCTTTCAAGCTTCCATTAGCCAGGTGCACCAAGAAGCACACCATTATCATTTATCCCGCTGCTCCATTTAAGAACGATAATCTAGATTCTCCATTCGGGGTTATATCATCAAGAAGAACATCACCGTATCATCCCACTCATAAAACAATCTTCTCAAATTTCTTTTCTACTGACGTCTGAAGCAATCCATTCCAAAAGGTGTCAAGAGACCACTTCCCCCGAGTAGTTGAATTGATGCAGTCAGTCTCTTAGACTAGAGCTCACGAACCCGAATACACATACCCGAAGACAAAGAAACTTATACCATCGACGTAGCAGATTAAGTCCAATAGCCAAAGAATAACCCCGATGTATACTTTTCTCTCCCCCTGAAGAAAGTGTATGAAGCTCAAGAACCCGAAGTACCCGAATGCCCAAAGAGAGAATAACCGATAACATTGAAGAAGCAGGCCGAATCACTGATTATCTCTGCTGGTGACAATCTCTGCGGATGTCAACACCGGAATAAGTGATTATATCTCTGAATCACTGATTAAGCCCTCAAGAAAAACAGCTGAGCATCCCCAATGTACACAATCTCTCTCCCCTGATGATTGTGATACATCAAAATCATCACACACTTGTGTACCTCTTTCATCTTCAGAAACTAACTCTTCCATCTCTTCCCCCACATAGTTGGAATAAGAACACTAAACGCCTTGATGAGTAAACCTTGAGTTTCTCTGCGGTCATGACATTTGTTTTCCCGGGATAACTTCAATCACTTAGAAGTATTAAGTCCATCAAGTTTACTCGCGTTTAGATGCGTGTCTCCTTCCCCCTTGCTGGTTTTGACACTTCAGAATCAGCAACACTTTGTAAGTCCAAATACTTGAAATTTGTTGAGAATAACATCATTAGCTCAGATATATCTGTGAGAATCTACTTGCTGAAGTAAGTGAGCAAGTCTAATTGGGGATTAAATCAAATATTTCACCCTCCCCCAATTAGTGCTCTCCCCTAAACCGACAATCTTTATGATGAATGCTTGAATAAGAAGAAGTCATTAGATAATCAAATGCAACTCGTCTTTAGTCTTCTAACATGTAGCAAAAAATGTAGAACCGACTATAGACTCGACCTTCTTCAAGATTGTCCAGTTGGGGAATAGATAGTTAACATCTTCATCTCACCAAATGCGTTCCAATTACCTTATATGTAGCAAATCTCCTTAACTAAAATCCCTCCCAATCAAACAAGAACAGAAAGATGTTCATCAAAGAAATCAGCCCAACAACTAGAAGCACTTTGTCATTAATCTAATCAGCCCATGTGAAGATGTTAACCAACGGCTCTTCGAAGAAACACCATTTATTCTTACATGAGTTAGGAGCCATTTGACCATTTATTCTCATAAATCAATCAACCATGCAGAAAATTCACACTTCTTCTTCCCCTCAAGAATTGCAGACGAAGTTGCCATTCTTGATTAAATAAGTGAAATCATCCAAATGTATTCTATTCACACTTCTCCCCCGCAAAATTAGCACAGGATGTCGCCATCGTCATTATAGTTGAGCAAGTGGAATAAGCAAACAATCAACAACAGCCCGGTTCACTTGATAATTGAAAGCACATGGAAAAAGCATGAAGCATGTTGATGAGAATGGTCATAATAAGAAGATTTCTCTTCTTCAGAAGATAAAGCGCACTGAAGCGTACACTTTTCTTTTCTTTGAGGTACGAGGCATGAACTGTTGTGTTCATACGTCATCAGAAGATTTCTCTTCTTTCTAATATAATGCGCACTGAAACGTACACATTTCTTTTCTTTGGAGTACGAGGCCTGAACTGATGTGAACAGACGTCATAAATCTCTCTCTTTTCAATCTCTTTTGGCAAAACATGTAATCAACCCATTATCATTCTGTAGGCTCTTTGTCGTGACAGCTGATGGAGATAACCCAATATGATGAATTTGACCTTGAAGAAAACTAACTCGAACTCGTGACTTATACTTGCACATATGTAACAAAGAGCGGTGCCGATTTCCATTAGCATCTCTAAGTACTCTCTATGTACTCTATACTCTTCAACCAACCAACCATCAAGTATAAGACGTACATTACCTCTTGAAAATCCACAACTGAATGTGACACTGAGCACTACAACGTAACTCCTTAAAGTGATAGTTATTTTCTGGTGATAAGAGTCCAATTCCCCCAAGTGGTAAAAGAAAAGGTAAAAGACACCCAACAATAACTAGATTTCCAAGTCTTCGTTTTTAATAATAAGCTTGAGCAAGGATATTGAAGAATCTTCATCCATCCATCCCCGATACCTTCAGATACTAAGTACACTCGCCCGTGATATTTCACTTCAACCTCAAATAAATAATAGTGAATTAACTCCGTTGTCACATCTTCTGATTAAAAACTCAACTCTAGCCTCCTTTGACGTTTTAAGTGAACTCTGATAATGGTTTCATCCCGACCATGGTTAAAAGCACATAACCCCGTAAAACCAAGTAATAACCATACTGCCATGACAAATATCCAAGCACACATCCAATTCATGAAATACACCCTTTTATCCCGTCTTCGAAGCAGAAACCGTAGCCCCAGCATCAAGTAAGATCCAAAATTACACTTTCTCTTCTCCAAGATGGTTCCATCATTACGGGATTTTACAAGTCTAAGATTTAAACCGAGAAATAGGTTCTTTCGCGGGATTTTACAAAATCACGACAAAACCGTAAACAATGTCAGCTATAATGTGTTATGACAACATTGGTTTCGGTAAATATCTGTTTTAAGGGAACATGCAGTGGTTCATCAATGGTACATTATCCAACATCATCAACATCATCAACCATCCAGTAAACACTTTGGCAAGCACATCATTCACGCATTCTGTCGGCTATTGTAGTGACCACATGGAGAAGTAAACCCGATATATCAAACTCGAACATGACGTAAAATTCCCCAGATTCGTTACTTAAACTTGTACTAAACCTTGTGAAGAAGAAACGGTGTACCCAATATACAAAACCTCTTGACATATCCTCAACTGCGTGAGGCACCGTAGTGATAGTTACGTTGTGGGTTAAGTGAGAAAGAATCACAAACGTAACTAAATATCCAAGTCTTTATCACACTCTGTAAAATGCCCAAACAAGTCATCTTCGCGGAAGGGTAGAAAGAAAGAAGACGAAAATAAGTAAACACCCCCGGAAAACCTCACTTCAAATCCAAATACGAAATACCGTCCAAACAACCCCGCAGTCAACTTTATACAAACTACAATTCAAGCCGTGACATACTAATCTTCGTGAACATGTATATATCAAAGTACCAAATCTCATAACCTATTGAATCTCATCATCAAATTCAAGTCTTATGATCAAATGTGCACATTTATCTTGACCCGGTTCAAGCGACATATTACACGGTTCAAAAATCAAACTGCTCATCGGATAATAATTCAAGCCTTTATCCTAGTCCATTCCAATCCAAAGCCCAAATACATCTACGGCCCATAATCAATCCAACATAAAAGATCTTGTCCAAGAATTATGCACTCATGTTCAACTTAGCCAAAGAATAATGAAACTTTAAAGACTCACGTTCAATATGAATATTACATGTGCAATCCTGGAAAAAAAAACGTCTTCCTTAAGATATCTCCAAAAGCCCATGACATATACCCAATTTGTTTCCACGATCATTAATCTTGCATGGCCCAGGAGTATTCAGATAGATCCATAGCCAATCTTAGGCCCAAGAGATATCATAACAGGCAACACGTATACCCCCCAATCCAATTTCAACAAAACCTAATCCCATGGGGTATAAAATACTCACTTTCTTACTTAACCCTAATAACTCTCACACTTAACAAACCCTAATCCTATTATTCATCCGCCCCCATCACCTAAAACATTTTCTCTGCATCTCTCCAAATATTCTCAAACCCTAACATAAAAAAAATCCGCCTCCTTCTGAACATAACTCATTTCGTGCCTCCAATAAAACGCTCCAAGGAACCTTCGTAGATGATAACTCGATTCGACCTAGCCACAGAGATGGCTCGAAGCTAAGGGGTCCTTGGTTTCAGCTAGTTAAGCCACAGGGATGGCACGAGGTTTATGTAACAGCCACAGAGATGGTTTGTCGAAGGAAGAGAAGTCATCTAGATGTAAACAAAAACCCCAGGTAGGTTATCATTGTTGTGCTTGTGTTTATTTGTACCAACGAACGAGGGAGAAAGTAATAACAGATTCTATATTGTTGTTTCCTTTTTCCTTGTGAGGTTCGAATAATATTTATGCTTAAGTTTGTGATTGGGTCATCTAACCGAAACAAGATATTCAGTTAACATAATTGTTATTTGAATAGTCTTATATGTTCGGATATTAAAGAGGAAAGAACTCCAAAATGGATCTATGATGCTTTGTTATTTCTCGTATGGCTTGACTTTTCAAGTCATGATGAATCATTGATGTTTATGAGAAATCAATACTGAGATCCTTCACTTTGATAGATTAGAGATTGTGAAAACATGATGTCAACTGATTTACATTTCAGTTTGGATTATAGTATTTGATGTTTGGACCGATGATGGTTTGAAATCTGAGGTTCTTGAGTCTTGTTGTGGTATGGTATTTTTGTGGTCAAGGTCAACATCTTCTTCTACCTTTCTGTCAGGTCAAGTTGCTAGCCAAAATTGTGTCAAGTCGCTAGCCACTTTAAGTCACAACTCGCTACCTTTAAGTAGCTAGGTCTGTTAAAAACAAATCGCTAGCTTTTCAGTTTGACTCAAAAGTCAAACCGATACAAGTCGCTACAATTTTTTTTAAGCAAGTCGCTAGCCATTTTCCAAACCAAGTCGCTACGACCTTTTTCCAAACCAAGTAGCTACGACTTGTTAAATAACAAATCGCTAGGTCAAATGTTTGTACCAAGTCGCCATGAGTAAAGACTCAGGCAAGTCGCTACCATAAAAACAAGTGGCTACAAAGATTCATTTCATTAGGACAGTTTTGAGAGTAAGTCGCTATAATGATAGTACAACTCGCTAGGATGAAAACCATGACCAGTAGTTTATAGAACATATTCAAACCCAGAAAAAGCACATCATTTTTGACCCATTTTGGACTTGAATATTATGACCATATGAATATATAACGCTGATATCACTTGGTACAAAAGACAAGTCTAAAAAACTTTTTGGACAAGATACAAAACAGATGTTAGCAGAAAAATGTTGAAACTAGACTTTTAAGACCAAGTAAAGAACTTGTTTAAAACAGTTAAGCCATAAGAAAGACATAATTTTTCTGACCAAAAAGTGATGAAAAAACAGTTTTTAGACAAGATTCAAACCACCAAAATAACCACAAAAATCGACCAAAAAAGACATAACCGGTACCAATACCGCATCAAACATAAACCGCATCAAACCATGAAGAAAACCACGAGAATCAACACACACAACGCAACCTAGGCTCTGATGCCAATTGTCGGATCGTAATATTATTGTGTTGATGATTCGGGTGGTTTTGGATGATCAAAATACATGTTTGCCATATTTAGAGAGAGAAAGATAGAGAGGGTGTTCTTGCTAGAGACTTGGTTCTCAAATGTAAAAGGTTAGATTGAATGAAGCACCACCCCTTCCATGGATGGAAGGGGTATTTATACTTACAACTTATACGCCCTCCTGTCGGACTGTGGATCAGGTATACAGTGGGTAAAGACCCGTCCTTCCTCCACGATGTTACACTACGCTAAACTATGCTACTAACTAACAAATAAACTAGTAAACAACGTAAATAACTACAAGTCTACGAGCTAACATATGCTAGACTATAATTGGGGTGACCGAAACTTTAACATGGAATTTCCAATTCCTAACACACAACTAGACCTTCCCGATATCAACCATCTTCCTCAGTACACCATCATTAAGAAACCATTTGGGGTAGTTTACCGCAGTGAACTTCACCGAAATTGCTTCATGGCGTGCAAGGAGCTTCACAAACTTTGTGATCATACTTTGAAGAAAGTTTGGGATGGAATGGCTTATTGGTTAAAGGAGATTCATCAAGGCATAGGGTCGAAGAAAAGGTGGAATTCTAGGGAAAAGAGGGATGCGAAGAAGATCATTACCAGGATTGATGAAAGGTTGTTTCGTCGGGATCAGATAAGGACATTGGAGAGTTTCGTGGGTGGACGTCAAAGCATATCTCTAACAGGCTACCAACGTCCAGACAGAACTCCTGGTGTTATTGACGGACTTCCTGGTACTCCTTGATTTATGTCTTTCTTTAAAAACTTGGATGTGTGATCTATAATTAACTATGGTTTGTGCACACATAACAATGTACAACCCGTACTTGTAATGAAAGGACCCTGTGGTACGCATCAGTGCCACAATCCTTATAAAAGGAGCGAAAGCTTCTTACTTTTGAGTAAAACTAATCAATACTTTCACTTTCAAAGTTTTACTCAAAAGAACAAGTACTTCCCCTTATGATTTTCAAAACCTCAAAAGTTAATATCACTTGTTGAGGGGGAGCATTTGATTTAAACTTTGTTCACAAATTGTTCTTCATGGAAATCTTCCCACAAAACTCGAAATGGTCATATTCGATATCAAAATTTCGTCAAAAATAACATTTATATGCCATTTTTGAGGGGGAGAAAAATTATGTGATAAGAAATATGTTGTGGATTGCTATTGAATCTTCGTGTTAAAAGACTTAACCAATGAATTGACGAGCTCTTAAATGTCAGTAACTCGAAAAGACTTGTCCGGGACGGGTAATAATTTCAAACTAGTTCGCTAGTGATGTAAACGTGTCTCGCAAAGGACTTGTCTTAGTAGAATGTACCATTCGAGAAACTCTTGGTAGACATGAACATTGACGGGTCAAACCTCCTTACCAAGGAGTGTTTACAACTTCAAGCTGACCTAGTCAGTGATGTAACCGTGTCTCGCGGGGAATTGTCTATCTTGAGATGATCAATTCAAAAGTGCGCGCTCTTCTCTCATCGTGCAGATTTCTGTCAAAATACTTGAGCACGTGAGGAGGGGGAGTATCTCTGAAATATATATAAAAAACTCTTTCAGTGATACAAAATGTTTTTACTCATAACCACTTTGAGAGATTTTTCATGTAAATGGTTTTATGGCAACATAGGTTAGTCATGGAGTTATAAGGCGACTAAGGTTAGGAATAACCGTCCTATGATCCGCTAGAGCCGGAGGGATCTACCCAAGGACATCACCAATAGTTAGAATCTAGAAGTCCTTAGGTATGATTATAAAAAGGAGAAAATGAGAATCGGAGAAAGAAGGAGTTGAAGAATTAAAAAGAAAAGTAAAGAAAAAGGGTGAAAAGAAATAGCCCTCCAGATTATTCAACTTAGGGCAGACACCGGGTTCAATTCATATGCTACTGGTTGTCACTAGATGACACCGGTATTGAAGAATAAAGTCGTCATGGACCTAGTGACGCATGCACTAAACCTTCTTAGCCACTCAAGTTTCTCTCAACAGAAGCTTGTTTCATTCTCACAGGGAACCCTACGTATACTATCGACTTTCTCTTTGAGATTGCTGGTATTGAAGAAGGAGACCCTCTCCCTAGTCTCCGCTCAGGAAAACCAAAGCGCACTATTGATTCTAGAGCCACGAGATTCATCAAAAGATCTTTTAGGAAAACTTGACAATTCATCGCTTGTCGTTCAACAATAAGGACGCAAGTGACACATTATCGAGTCCTTCACAGATCTTAGCAATCTGTCGAGAACATTTATGAGGGGTTCACAACTGTGATCCTCAGTGATTGAATGGAAACTCCTGCCAGGGTCAACATCAAACAGCCCTGACAGCAGGTCACTTCGGTAACTCCTTGTGGGTTACGCTTAGTGTGTCTCAAACGGTCAACAGTCGTGGGGTGATGCTTCGGTGTACCTCAGCGACTCACCTGAACCGTAGATGTACTTCAGTATATCGTGTTAGCCTTCTTGAGGGCATCCGGTTTCAGGAACAACATTTGCTAGAATTAGAGATGTGTTTTCACATTATGTTGTTAGCACTCTCGAAATTTGAACTTGTAAGTGCTGGAAATCCCGCTAAGGAGATTCCTTTCAAGAATCGAGTCCTGAATATGTGGGTCATTACTTGAACTTGTTCAATGTAATGCCAACTGTCCCTTACGGGATTCGGACGGCTGATTCGCCCGACCAAGGTGAATGGAATCAAGACATTCATCAGTAGAACAATTGTAGTAATCAATTCTTTATGAAAAGATTACAATTATCAATTGGTGTTCGTGACTGTACCGGAGATGCTGCTGCTGATGGATGCTTGCGGGAGGAAGAGATCGTGCTGATTCTCCACATGCTCATACCAACAACATCATCAAAGAAGTTCTCTCATTATCAAAGGCAACACAAAGTCATAATGATTCTTCATCTAATCAAAGAATCTTCAAAGTTATAAAGACTCGAGAACTACTTCAAATCTGGAATTCATTGTCTAATGAGTGTGTGAGCATGTTGGAGAAAGACGTGGAGACGCTGGAGCAACGAAGCTGACCTGTAGCTGACAACAACATACTATCACAACCACCACAAAGAACAAAGAATCAAAGACGTCAAAGCAGAATACTTCAAAAGAAACAAGATCCCTACACTGGGGAGATTGTTCGAATCAAGGCACTTCTTCTCACAAGAAAGAAGAATGTCAGAAGACGTCAAAGCTACTATTACATCTGCAGCAACAACGGTTCAATATTACAGAAGACATCAATTTCTAACACTTAGGGGGAGATTGTCGGAATCACTCCTAAACCATTTCTCAAGTGTTAGTAATCAGTATGTAATAGTTAGCTTAATTAAGGCTTTTATGTTAGTAATTAAGGCAAGGCTCATGTAGAAAGCCCATGAGCCTATGCTAAAGCCCAATAAGGAAAGGAAGGGACTTGATGTGTTGCCCTAGCTCCCTTCCCCTATAAATAGTCTTGTACTCGTATTTGAGAGTTGGTTGTTCACTTTCACTTAATTCCTACGCCTAAAGGTTTTCATTCTATCGTGTGTTTTGTGTTTAAGTGTTCATCCGATCTTTCTTATCTTATTTCTTATACATTGATGCTTGTGTTACAAACATGGTGACCTAACAATTAATGTTTACGTTTATATTTTCAAATGATATTTCGGTCATTCCAAATGATTTTCCTCTTTTATAGAATTGCGCATCTTTGGCACCTCTAGTTTAAGAGTGTGTTTCGAAAGTTTATTTTTGTTTTTAAAAAATATATCAAACTTTAACACTTTTTATAAAATCGTAATTACATAAAAAACATATCGATATTGGGCTCGTTTTGTTTGTAATCCAAAACTCTTCGAAACAATATATTTTTTATTAGCGAATTCGTTAGATATTTGCTAAATATTTGACGAATAAAGTTTGTTATATAAAAAATTTATAAATATAAAAAAGTTAAAGGTAAATTTTGCACTTTTATATATTATTTCAATTTAATATCCAAAAGTTAGTAAATGCAGATTGTATGTTTTTTCCCCTTGGGGGCACGCCATTTTTTTGGCGACCAACTAGTCTTCTTGTGTAAAAAATAAAAAGTTGGTCCTTTGCAAAATGTTTGGTGAAGGCAGCTTCCTCTAATGTAATTTTCACTTTTGTATAAATAAAAGGGGACTTGCATAGCAATATACCAAAAGATTAACAGTTAAACACTAAACCATCACACACTCCATATCAATGGATGTTATTACACATAAGGTTCAACTTCATTACAAGCACATTGTATCAAATTAAACTACTAGATTAATGACCCTCATGTACCATTATGCTTTACCAAATCGCTGCTTGAAATACGCAAGCAATTGTTCTTTTGGAAGTTCAAATTTTGGTGGTAAAACTTCTTTAACAACTTGACAATTCAGGAAGTTCTCAGCCCATTCAGTTATTTTCGGAAACCTGTCCTTTGTGACAATTTTAATTTCGGTATTATCTTCAAGCATTCCAAGCCAGTAGGCTAAGTAATCAGCAGCAATATCAACAATGTTAATGTTGTCGCCTCCAAAAAACTTTGTACCCTTAACCTTAAGTTCATTTTCTAGTATTTGTAGTTTCTCGTAGGCTTCTGCAAGAACCTGTTCGTCTCCAACGTTACCAAAAACCTTGAATGTTGCGGGAATACACTGAACAAACCATAAAATGTACGATTCAATCCAAGTTGTATTTAATAACCACTACTACAAAAATAGTCTAACAAAATGTTATAAACGCAGTAAATCTTCTACGAAAGTGCTCGAAAGGTGTCACGCAATGGCGAAGGATACAAGGGGCTAGAAGGGGTGCTGGCCCCCCCTAATTTTTTGCTCACACTTAGCGATTTATATGGATACATAATTTATTAAAAGTATTTTACATTGTGTGCATCCTAAAAACTTGTTACCAATACATGGCTAATAAAAAAAGTCCAAAGTTTAAAATTAAAAAAGAAACGTGTAGTTACATTCTTTTCGCTTAGTCTCTTTTTATTTGGTTAATTTGCTGTTCTTTTCTCTAGTAGAAATTAGTTTCATTTATAATAATTTGACTAGGCAATTGGTACTAATTTGTTTATATAGGTATTGATAGTTTACTAGTTTTGCTTCTCGTTAGTCTTTTTTATATAAGAATGTTACACTTTATTCTTGAAAATTTTTGGCCCCCTAATCAAAGCGATCAAGCTCCGCCACTCGTGTCACGTACTAATAATATTTGAATATTTAAAAAGGTTAAATAAACAAGTAAAATGACAACATCAAGCATCCAAGGCTCCAAGCAGGGGTGTAAACAAGACGAGACAACTCGTGAGTTATTCGAGATCGACTTGTAAACTACTCGAAATCGACTCGATTTAAACGAGTTGAGCTCGAGTTCGAGTTACTCGAGTACATTTTCGAGTCGAGTTCGAGCTTCAAAAATACTCGGCTTGTAAAGCTCGCGAGCCTTATCGAGTTTTGATTAAATTACACATTTACCCTTTTATATAAATGCATTTACTTAATTTTTATCGAAATCGAGTCGAGCCGAACTTGATATACCGAGTATTTATCGAGTTCGAGCATGAATGTTGAAATAATCGAGCTCGAGTCGAGTTTCGAGCTCGAATTTTATATCACGAGTCGAGCTCGAGCTCGAAATATAAAGCTCGAACGAGCTCGAGTTTTGGTATTCGAGTCGAGCTCGAGCTTGGCAGTACTCGACTCGTTTACGCCCCTAGCTCCAAGCATATATTCATGGTAGGTATAGTATTAAGTGAACCATAAAAAATGGGATGTGATTTGCACACTCTCATAAATGATTGGAACACTCAAATTTTGAATAATTAGACATTTATAACTTTACAGGATAAACATAACTAAAAATAATGTGAGAATAGAAATGTTCAAACACTCAAAATTTGAATGTCCCAATCATTTATATAAATGTGCAAATCAGCTCCTATATATTTTTTTTTTAATGAGAATAGAGGAAGTAAAGATGCTGAGCAGTTGTCAACTTCAAGGAAAATTGACATTTATGACCTAACGAAAAATTGAATATCACAAAAAGTAAAATACAAACGAAGCTGAAAACATAATAAGTCAGTAACTAACTCAATAGCAACATGAAAATTTCATGAAACCAAAAATAATGCACGCAAAAAGAATTATAGCCAATAAACCATTACCGTGTCATCGACGAATTTGGTCCAAAATCGAGCAACAGCTTTGTCATAAGGATCCTGAGGCAAAATGGAATACCCTTCCCAGACTTGATCAATGTACTCAACAATCACAAGTGATTCACATAACGGTTTTCCGTTATGCACAAGCACTGGTACCTCCTTATGAATAGGATTGTACTTCAAAAGATCACCACTCTTGTTTTTTAAGTCTTCTTTAATAACTTCATACTTGACACCCTTTAGATTCAAAGCAATATCTACTCTACATACATAAGGACTTCCTCCTGTGGATCCATACAACTTCACTTCATCACCCATTATATGATAAAATGTGATCGATCAACACCTACTTTGACTATTATAGTATTTATTGACTATTATAGTTATTATCTACTCCATAGAAAATCATTTATTGACTCGTTATAGATTTATTTATTAAACTTGGGGAAAGGGAAAATGATGTCTTTTTCTAATTGACTTTGAATACACGTATGCACATACGTAATATGGGTAACACATAAACTTTTTGCACTCCCTTGATTGGCTCGCCAACTTTCTTAGTACTTAGCTGCAAAAAAAAAAATAAATAGATCTGGAGAGACTTGGCTGCGATTAATGTTAAACAACACTAAATGCCCGACATTTTTTTTGAGTAAATTGCAATTTAGGTCTCTAATATTTCTGAAAATTGTAAAAAACCACCGAAGACAACTTTGTTTCGATTTAATCATTGAAACTGACGTAGCGTTACAAAAAAGCCATCAAAAACCTAATGAGTGTTATTTTTCACAAGTATTTAAATATAAAATAGCCTAATACACATTCTGAAGGTCAGTGAGAATAAAGTCTCTGATAACGATCAGCGAGAATGTCACTTCATTACTATCTATGTGAACCTGATAATTATCAGAAATGAGATACCCCCTGATATGTTATCAGAGAACATGACTCTCTGATTATTATTCAGAAGGTGACTCACTAATAAAGAAATCAGTGAGTGTTGTATAAAGCTCAAACGTTTGTATGGCTTCAGGGACGTCGAAGACCAATGATGCAGGTTTTACTGACCAGGTCTTAATATTTATAGTGTCTCGTTATACCTATGGTCTACCCTAGTGCACTAACGGGTAGTGTACCCGGTCGTGTGTAGTGTAGTAAACGGTAAAGTCGAGGTAGTCCCAAGAGCTATGTGTGTTGGATTATTACTAAGTCTAGGTGTCACAGATTAATAATTGTTTCGATAGGGATTTAATTAATTAAACTACTAATGCAGAATAAAGTAAAGCAGATAAATAGTAAAGGGAAATCAATAGAGGAAAGTGGTGCTAACCTAGCTAGTTATGTCTACGTATAATTACTTCCAATTACTTCAGGTGGGGTCAAATTCGAGAGGACAGCATTTGGTCAATTCGCCCTAACCTATCAGCAAAGATGCCACCACAGGAGAAATCAGGCGCACCGTCATAAGTCCTGTTGTTCCTTGTCCCCTAAGCCAAGTCATTAAGTACCGCTACATGCTAGATTTATAATAGTGAATGCCCGGCCGTTAGGAACTTAGACACGCACCCCCTAATTCTTAAGTTCATCCAAACGATAGGTGATCAGTTGGTCAAATCGCACAAGTAGAAAGGGTCGTCAGTTGGTCATATCTTACCCTTTCCGTCTCAGTCCGCTCACCTAGGGTCAGTTGGTCATATCTCCTAGGCAATTGGCCTCTATCGCCATTCAAAACTACCGAACCAAGGGTGGCTACCAATAAACTATGCTTGCATACACTTAGAAATAATTGTACGGAAGTAAAGTAAACGCAAACAGAACAATTAAGGAATCATAACTAGGCTAGCACCAAGAGTTGCTTAGCCGCTCATATTAATCATGCAAATCAATTCAATATTCAAAGGTACGAAATACATGAATTGAAAGTAAAAGAAATATAAAACGCTAATGCTTATCGTAGGGGAGTGATTTCTCCCTTGGAGACAGCTCCGTATGCTCCTCTAGACCTGCCTTGAGCTTTTTCCCACGTTCTCTGAGTGTTGTGTGTGGAATGGAATCCCTATAAATGCTGGAATTCGTGGGGTATTTATAGGCCAGATCTGGGTTACGGCGTAACCAATATAGGAGTTACGTCGTAACCTTATATTTCTTCGAATAATGCACTAGATCTGCTGGTTACGGCGTAACCTAATGAGTGGTTACGCCGTAGGCTTCAATAAACTCGGTTACGTCATAGTTGATGCAGTTGTTACGGCGTATGTATCAGCGGCATTGAACCTCATTTGACCTAATGTAGTTACGTCGTAACCTTTGGGAAGAGTTACGCCGTAACCTAATAAGTTGGTTTTCTGAGTCACGCAATAGTTACGGCGTAATGTGAGAGACGAGTTACGCCGTAACTTCTTGAAAATAGCATACTGTGATAAATCTTTAGATATTTCTCTAGTTCCGCGTCTCTTTAGCTCTAATGCTCGTAATTTACTTGAAAGTGGAAAACAATGGAAAACAAGCGTAAATCCATATAAATGATATAAACTACAAGCATTATCGGGGGAAATTGACACTTAATATTCAGGACTATTTTATGTTATCAACCAACTGAAGAAAACATCTCACAAACTGATGCGGTATGAGGGAGTGATATTACAAGAAGTTAAAAGAAACACCAGGGTCACCGGGATCTAATAAATGTCCCTATGACTATTGAAGGCTTAATTCAAGTTTACAACCTCAACCTTCTGAATGCATGAGCGGGAAACTTCTTTGAGAAGATAAGATCAAGTACTTATCGATATACGAGAAACAGGCATTAGAACAATAAGATGTCAAATCAGGAAAGCTGAAAGTACGCTTGAGACTAGCCTACTGGGCACATGCCTATCTAAAGCAGGTGGACAACTTACTGTAGACCCATATGCAACCACTGTTTCCCCATCTATATCAACCAAATGTTGTAATAGGATTAAGTAGAGATTCAAACGTAGAAAAATAATACAAAGTATTATAGTTAGAATCCTCCTCTTCTAGGAACAACAATGCAAAGCTAGATGCCTCTTGTTGTTTGAGGTAGGAGAGAATCTATCATCAACCGGGGGTAGTTTTTCGTAGGCTATCCCTTTTAAATCTTAGATTCATTTCTAATAAGGTTTATAAAAGTTGAAAAGACAAATGGTGTTCTTAGCTTGTCTGTGTCGTTCTCAAGCAAACCCAAACTCAACCCAGTTGATGTTCATTAGTTTTTCTCACTTGCTAAAATTGTTGTTCTTATCTTTCATGGTTTGCATGAACGTGTGTGCTCAAACCGAACTCCTGGTATCAGATCGGGTGGGTTTTTCTTAATCCGGATCCATTCTTGATTGACTGCTAATAAAATATAGCCGTTCTTGAATGACAGCTAATAACACTAAACCAAAACCATTATCTTCAAACCCCACCATAAAATACCCTCCACACTAAAACCCCTTCATCATTTATACAAGATCGGGTAATAACACGATGATTTTGTATATAATGAAGCTTCATCTGCCCGTTCACCAGATCTTTTACTCATCTTCTCCTTAGTACTACATGTTTGCAAGTACCTTAGTTCAGGGACGAAGGTTCACTAGGACATATCATCCTTCATCATGAACTCCTTGTTCAAAAGTACTTGAGAAAATGTAGGTGTGTTCATCTTACATACTGAGAAGAGTGGTTTAATAAATGAAGAATGGTTACTCTCAGTAGTAACCAAGATTTGGTTAGAAGAAAGCCAAATGCTATTAATTAGCCATCTGAGGCTGTTGCTGAGGGGGAGCATCACGGGATGAATGATAGGTCTTCAGTCTATGCTTAATAGTTGAATCAAGGAATGGTAACTGAATTATGTAGTTCCTATTCCTCAAAAAACCTGACTGAAGACAGTTGCAACAAAGGAACAATCTTAAAAAAAATATTCCTTTCTTCTCCTTTGTTATAAAAGCTCATATTGTAAGAAGAAGCCTTCAGTCTATGCTCACTTACAGGAGACTGTGAGGTAGAATAATTGACCCATCAGTCTTTTACTAGTTTTAGATAGCCAGTTAAAATACTAAAGCATTGAACCTATGGTGACTCATAAACCTAGAAATTAAAAAGGTTTTAAACCTAAGGACTACGAGTCTAATCCTGTTCAGCAGTAATAAGAGCTGAACCAATAATGACTCAGACCATTAACTCTGATAATTCATGGTCTATGTCATGTTCAGCAACAATAAGGAATTAGACTGTGCTAGTTATTTCTTCCTTGTTGTAAAATCAATATATAAGAAGAACTCGTTATACTCACTTACTACTGATAATTAGTCTATTTGTATATACAAATAGGGGAGATTGTTGGGTCTGACAAACCGACCCAATTGTCTCTGACAAGTATTTAAACATAAAATAGCTTAATACACCTTCTAAAGGTCAGTGAGCATAAAGTCTTTGACAACGATCAAAGAGAATGTCACTTCATAACTATCTATGTGAACCTGATAGTTATAAAAAGTGAGATACTCCCTGATATGTTATCAGAAAACATGCCTCTCTGATGATTATTCAGAAGATGACTCACTGATAAAGAAATCAGTAATTGTTGTATAAAGCTCAAACGTCTATATGGCTTCAGGGACTTCGCATACCAACTGAAGAAAACATTTCACAAACTGAAGCGGTGTCAGGGAGTGATATTAAAAGGAGCTAAAAGCAACACATGGGTCACTGGGATCGGACAAATGTCCCTATGACTACTGAAAACTTAATTCAAGTTTACAACCTCAAACTTCTGAATGCATGGGCGGGAAACTTCCTTGAGAAGATAAGATCAAATACTTATCGATATACGAGAAATAGGCATTGGAACTATTAGTTATTAAATCGGGATAGCCGAAAGTATGCTTCAGACTAGCCTACTAGGCACGTGCCTATCTAAAGCAAGTGTACAACTTACTGTAGACCAATATGCAAACACAGTTTCACCCTCTATATAAACCAAAGGTTGTGATAGGATTAAGTAGAGGTTCAAATGTAGAAAATTAATACAAAATATTATAGTTAGAATCCTCCTCTCCTAGGAAAAATAATGCAAAGCTAGCTGCCTCTTGTTGTTTGAGTTAGGAGAGAATCTGTCATCAATCGGGGTAGTTTTCCATAGGCTATCCCTTGTAAATCGTAGATTCATTTCTAATAAGGTTTATAAAGTTAAAAAATACAAATAGTGTTATTAGCATGCCTGTGTCGTTCTAAAGCAAACCCAAACTCAAAATAGTTGATGTTCATCAGTTTTTCTTACTTGCTAAAACTGTTGATCTTATTTTTCATGGTTTGCATGAACATGTGCGCTCAAACCGGACCCCAACAAACCAGAAACGAAAAGAACCGAGAACCAAAAATAAGCAAAATTGGAACTGAAAACCGTCCCAAGTTCTTTGGTTCGCTTCCGATATGGTACTCGGTTCCGGTACGAGAATTTTCGGTAGTTCCCTATGAGAACCAAAGTGTTTAAAGTATTCATTAAGGACATAAACCAAAACACAAAATAAGACATTTTTTTTCCTTTATGAATGATTTGGGAAATTACCGGAACCGAACCGAAAAACACACAAAAGAGTCGGTTCTTAAAAAAAATGTGTTTTTGTTTAAAGAATTCATAAACGAGAACCTTTCGTAACTTCATATTTTCAAAAGAGTCAGTTCTTTCGAGAAAGTACCGAAACCGGACGGTTCTGACCCGACCTGTTCCGAGAACCAAACATTTGGAATTTTAGGACCTAATATTGGACCATGGTTCTAATATACGGTTCGGTACCAGTACAGGTTCTATACGGTTCCTCGGTTCTTTTAGTTCCTCGTTTTTCCCCTTAGTGCGATCATATACATTTACTTTTTCCGTCACAATATCATTGTATATCTTGTAGTTTTTAAATCTATTTTCATGTGCTATTTTCATTGAAAGCACATGATTGCAAGAACACTACCACGATGTTATAGTACTCATTTAATCAAAATATTTACAATAATAATTTAATACAAAACCTAAAATATATAGAGGTTATATCACATAAAAAGTTACATGTGAAACATTACATTCAGTTGATAATATATTATCATCAAAGAAAGTAGAGGCATCATGGTTTGATTTGGCTCGCTTTTAGGCTGAAATCAAAACCCGAATCGAAAATTTTCGGTTTTTGCTTTCTAATAATCACTCGATTCTGGTTTGATGTAGGTTTTGGTTTTTGGTTTTGTGTTTTTTTCGGTTTAGTTTTCATGCTAAAACCAAACTGAACCATTAACTTCGGTTTTTCCAAAATTCAAGTAAACCATCGGTTTTCAATCATTTTCGAATATGTGGTTTTGGTTTCTTGGTCTTTTTCAATTTTTCGATTTTTAGCACATCCCTAGAATTGAAGGTCGTCCCTTTCATTTTAATTCAAAGCCTGTTTTTCTCTTTATATTTTAGCAAAGCCTTTCTTTTCTTATAACATGTTTCAATATGCGGATGACAATGAAATAACGATCCTAAACTTTAGAGTATGTAGTTGTTCAAGAAAATACACTTCATAAACCTCCAAGTCCATAGTGGTTAAATATTATGAAACTTTAATTAACACCAACCTACGTCTCCATTGTGGTTAAATATTATGAAACTTTAATTAACACCGGGTTACGTCTTTCTACCGAACTGTTAGCTTACATAACCGTTGTCTAAATTAGGGGTGTAAACGAGACTAGACAGCTCGCAAGCTATTCGAGATCGACTCGTAAACTACCAGAAATCAACTCGATTTAAATGAGTCGAGCTCGAGCTACTCGAGCCTACCTTCCAGTCGAGTTCGAGCTTGAAGATGCTTGACTCGTGAAGTTCACGAGCCTTATCGAGCTTCAATTAATATTCACTTTTACCTTTTAATATACATGTAGTTACTTAATTATCACAAAAATCGAATCCACTCAAGCTTGATATACTGATCCTGTAAGGTTCTGGTGGTCATTCATACGGTTATCACACATGCACAACAAAAAAAGACACATAAAACCTACATACCAAAACCCTATGGACAGATATACTAAACAGTGATATAACCTAAAATTAACATGTATAAAGGGTGTTTAGAAGACTTACTTGTAAATCATGTTCTACGTAAGCTTATTTGACCTTATCTTCTTCATAGAACATCTTTTTGATCTCCTTGCTGCCTCACAATCAACTTTAGGGTTTCTTGGGGATTATCACTCTTTGAGTTGCATCAGGCATCCAACGGTACTGCACAGGTATAACTAGGGATACGAACCCATCGCAAGTTAGGCGAGTACGAAACTGGACAAACCCTAATTGATCAAAGGATCAAACTAAGGCTCGATTAGGGTTTTTGAAAACCCTAATCACACGTGTATAGTGCGATCAACCCAAGGTTAAAACCTTTTGGTTTTCAATCGACAAGAAGTCCACTTGTTTGTCAACTTGGTGATCAACCAAAGGGATTCGTTCTTTTGGTTCTTCTGATCGATCGCACGGGAGAAGAAATGGGGTAGGAGAGAAGATTTTAGGGTTAGTGAATTACAAGAAGCCTTGAAAACCCTTGGTATTTATAAGATACCAAAGAAAATTCTAGATTACTTATTCAACAACTATTGGTATTTGACTAAAATTCAAATACCCTTCCCCTTCTTGGCTTCGGTCGAATGAGCAAAACAATTGTCTCTTGTTATTAATTACTCTCTAATATTTATCCCGGATAAATATTAGACTTATGGTAATAACCGTTTAACCCTTTAATGAAAATAATTCCATATTTTTATTTCTTCTTTAATTCTGTTTTCATTTAGTGACTTTTTTCTTATTTCTACTTGAATTGTTCTGTTTAGTGTGCACCGACGTGACCCTTCAGAATTTCCATGAAGGCAAGTGTGAAGGCCATTGTGTTGTTTGCACACAAGCCCTTTAGATCATTCATCGAGTTCGAGCTTGAAATGTAAAAATTATCGAGCTTGATTCGAGTCTTGAGCTAAAGTTTTTTTATGACGAGTCGAGCTCGAGCTTGAAATTTGAAGCCGACCAAGCCCAAGTTGATATTCGAGCTCAAGTGTTAGTAATCGAGTCGAGCTCAAGCTTGAAAGTACTCGGCTCGACTCGCCTCATATAGACTCATGTCCAACATTAATGGCCCCAATGTTTTGAAAGGCTCAAGGCGCACTAAGGCGTTAAGGGGACCAAAGAGCCTCGAGGCGAGGCGTATACCAAGGCGCGGGATTCACGAATACGAGGCGCACTAAATACATTAAGTTTTTTTATAATATATGTGACCATTTATGTAGCTTAAATAACACAAAATAACATTAAATACTTAATACATGACACATATAGCCATTATAAAGATTAAAATGGATCAGTTGTCACTTTTCAAACGGATCAACTCTTTGGCTTGATGAACTACATATAGATTAAAATCCATATCAGACTAAATATGCTTGTGTCCTACACTTACAGAATTACATCTAACAAAGCTCACAATTTAACCCAAAATATCAAGCAAGCAACATATTAATATTCAAGGCATGATGCCACATTTTCATGACAATATATCATAAAGAAAATACTTAATGAAACAAAGTAACTTGTTAAAAAATAACAATTAATAAAATAAACATAAAATCAATTCAATATTACAAATCATACAAATACTCACCATATGATGTGATGCTTGTAGATAAAATAAACTTATGACGTTATTTACAAATCAATAAAATAAACAATCAATAAAAATCAATTCAAGATATAAACTTATGACAAGATTACATATTTGTAAAATGATCAGAATCTGTAGTTACCCACTTGATTGTGTGTTTTAGTTCTTTTCCAAATTAGGGGTATTAGATATAACTTAAAAGGCTCATGCATATAACTTATAAGGCTTATGTATCTTATCTTAATATTTAGAAAAAAACCTCAAAACCTGTTACATCTCCGAGGCGCAAAAAGCCCCAAGGCGCAAAAAACCCAAGGCGCTGCGCTTTTTATGGGATTCATGCATGTCGTGAGCCTCGATCCGAAAAAATCCCTAGAGCTTGAGCCTTGAGCCGAGGCGCGCCTCAGGCGCGCTTTTTAAAACTATGAATGGCCCAATGCATTTTTTGCTAGCATAAAATTGCCATTTCCTCTTGCTGGAGCTAGATTCGAGCATTGTTTTATTTGTAATGTATTAGAGTAGTTTTGAAGACCATTTCCGTACACGATTGATTGAGTAAGCATGTGCTTGACGAAATTAGTTAGACTTTGAACTGAAACTAGAGCTGATATAATAAACTTGAAGTTGCAGTTTTAATATTCACACATGTGCATGGCGAATTAGTCTAGACTAAATCCTAATATTGTAAAATCACACATAAAAACATTTATTAAATTCACATATATTATTAGTTGGTTTAGATTATACATACCTCTAGAAGGATAATGACACCCCCTCTTATTTTTAATATTTTTTTTTTATTTTTTTTAAAATTTAAAATTTAGTTTTTATTATAGAACAACAAAACTGAAAGTATGGAACATAAAATATATAGTTTAATATGTCAACGTTATTATATAATAAGTCAAAAGTATTAAAGGACAGAAAACACATAACAAAAAACGGTAGAAACTGTATTTTTCTGTTCACAGACTAGTAAAATAGCTTAAGGGGTGCTACTAACCTATTAGGTACCCCAAACAACACCCTTATTAGTTTTTGTGTGTACATCCATATACATAATTTAATTTAGTTTTGGTGGTTAGACCTTGCCATTGCGACGGTCTAGTGGTGAGCTCTTGTCAGGCATCTCATGGTCCAGAAGCCAAGAAAACAAAGCAACTTTCCTTTTATTCTAAAAAGTGGTAAGTGGTGGCAGTGATTATAGTAGGATAAAGTCGTGTGAATCAAAGAGTATATATGGTGATGTGACGCATCTTCCCCGTGTATTGTGTGGAAAACTAGAAGGGGGGTTGAATAGTTTTTCCGATTTTAAGTTAGTTTCAAAAACTTTAGATTCGATGTAATGTGAAATCGTGTGGATAGAGAGAAAGTATAGATCTATAAGTAATGCAAGTAAAGAAAGTAAGTAAAGTAAAGGATAGAAATGACACAACCGGTTTATAGTGGTTCGGCTACAAGGACACCTTCCTTGCCCTACTCCACTCCCCGAGTCACCTACTCGAGAGTTCAAGCACTATGTCAACAAACTCCTTCAACTCGGCGGAGAAGCCTTCACAACGCTGCTTACACTTTTTCCGGTACAAAGCTAAATACCGAGTCCTTAACACGGAGGACCAAACCAACACTACTATAACACAACAAATATGTGAAATATGAAATACACGATCTTCGCTAAAGAAATCTTGTGGAGGAACAAATCAATCAAGGACCCCTTGCTAGGATGACTTGTAGAATGCTCGTGATCTCGCCTTAGAGAAGGACCTATATGAGAATCACAACAAAAGAAAGAAGAACTACTCTCTAGATCAAGTGATCTTAGGTTAGAAGAATGTAAGAATATATGAGAGAGTTTGTAAGAAGAGGGGTGAGTTACAATGAAGAAATGGCTCTCTATTTATAGGCAATTTCTTTTTACTGTTGCACGGATCCCACAGATCCCTTGCCTGAGGGATCCGTCTAGTGTAAATGGAGGGATCCGTGAGACGCTCCTGTTTGCCCATGGGTTTTTGGGTTATGGGTCATGGGTTATGAGTCCTAGACTTTAGACCATGGGTATCTAAGTAGATACAATGTATCTAAAAGATGCAATGCATCTAGACAATGGGTTATGGGTTAACTCCATGGGTTATGGATATGCTCCATGGGTATGGGTCATGGGTTGTGATTTTTACCCATCCTAATAAACTATTACAATAAATGAATTATTACAACAATTTATATTAAATGACTATATATGTAGATGCTTTACAAAAATAACATGAATCCTTATAATTTTACTTATGATAACATTATAATTGTTATCAACAAAACACAAAGAGATCGCTAAATATTAATAAATGTTTTTACGGTTTATTTGTGTTAACAATCTCCCCCTTTTTGTTGATGACAAAACATAATGTTATGATGAGTAAAACTTAAGATTAGATGTATGTTTTGAAAGCCTAAGTTTTACTTCTTCTCCCACTTTTTGTCGAAACAAAAAGTGACCCTAATGAAGAAAGTGGAAAAATAGTCCACGTATCTCTAACTCCCCCTTGACGGTAGCTCCCCCTAGAATAGGGCGTCAAGTGAGAAAATACAAAAACCTACAAAGAAAAAGTTAGTAGTAACATTCATAAATAATCTTGTGATTGACGAGAAATAAGATTGGGATCCAAGGTATGTAAACAAAGCCTTGTAATAAAATAACAAAAATGTAGTGGTATATATGCCACATACAAAATGTAAAACTAAGAACAAGGTTTGTTCTTTAAAATGACTCAAAAGAAAAACTAGAGAAAATAGTAATATTATTCCTTCCATGCTTGCATAAGGTTAGTGATGGAGGTTTTGGTGAGTGATGATGTTGATGCGATCAAGGATGTGGTTAAGTATGAATCGCATCTCTTCCCTAATTTCTATTGCAAGTTCCCTAGTGGATTGGCAATGTTCACTATGTAAATGATGTGGGTAGTGTGTGTGGAAGGTTTCCGGGTTAGTTTGATTTGTGTGATGCGAAAGATGTGGTGGAAAAGTTGGAAAATAAGGATCAAAGTACGGAATGTTTGGAAGTAGTGATGGAAAAGAACCTAGATGCTCTTGTAAGAGAATGGGAGATAAAGGTGGTGAAGTTACAAGGTCTTTGTAAATAATATTTAGAGATGTGGGAGGTGTTAAAAAGACTAGTTCTTTTTGGTTGGTTTGTTGGGATCTTGTTGGAGTCTTAAGGATTTCCAATAGAGTGACTTTAGGTGGAGACTTGATGGGTGATGATGGTGGTGTGCTTGTTGGAGATGAGGGAGGTGCTACTATAGAACCATTTGGTGGTGAAAGGGTAGTTGGTGAAGAACTATTTGACAATGTTTTTGCTAAACAACAAGGCCGGATGCTAATCTGTGTAGTTTTTCTAGATTTGGGTTGTGATACTACGGAAGATGTTAGGATAAAGTTTTGGATTTCTTGAAGAGGATTATTTGCACTAGGTGATTCATCTATGTTGGAGGATCTTTTGGATGACATGATGATGGTTGTTTGTGAGGTTGAGAGTGATGAAGATGCAAGCATTTTGGGAACCTTATTTATAAAGAAATTAATGCATTGTAATGAATGCTTGACCCAAAATGTGGACTAAAATCTAATGATTAGATATGAATTTAAGGCATGTGATAATGAGAACACAAGCATTAAGTAACATACTCATTAGTAAAAAGGATAAAATGATGAAAATATAGAGGTTTTTAGCCATAGTGAGAAAAATAGAAGAGAATTTTAGCTTACGTCTCACGGATCCTTCCTTTGAGGGAACCGTCCAGCATTAATGCTGGGATCCGTGGTACTGGTGACTCAGGCAGCTTAAAATTTTCCTTTTGGAAACATTTGTGCCTAGTGTGTGCCTATATGCAAACCATTTGGAGTTGCGGTTATCTCGACTCCTAAAAAGAAAAGGAAAATAGACTAAAAGTGAAAAAGCATACTATTATGTGAGATAACCCGAGTGCTCCTAATTCATTGTTGCTTAGATGAATATACCCGAAAACACATATTAGTTATGTGTTCCCTTTAGCATTTAAAAGACATGAGATGCAATGAAAACGGGTTTATACTTTGTATTAATAATGCAAAAGAAGTTTGTCCTAGACGTGAGAAATAGCTTTTATGAAAGAGATACGGGAAGAAGTATCCTTTTAGAAAACATTTTGAAAAAGAAAGGAATTTATTTGTTTGAAGAAAACATTTATCTTTAAGAAAAATAAGTATGAAATTACCTGTTTTGTAAATAAAATCTACCTTGGGTTTTGAAAATTCCCGTATTTGTTTGTGAGTTGTGTGTGAAATAGAGATCCTAGACTCAGAAAAGAAGAAGGCTAGTGTTTACATACCTTGTAGAGTTTAAAAACTAATTACGACGATTGTTCCATGAGACCAAGACCAAGACGAAGCAAGTTGAATTGTTCTCGCTTCAACGGTTTGGTGAGGACGTCGGCTATGTTGTCTTTGGATGCTACCTTCTCAATAGAGATGTTCATCTTTTTAACGTTGTCTCTTAAGAAGTGATGACAGATCTCTATATGCTTGGTACGAGAGTGCAACACCGGATTATTGCTTAAGTCGATGGCACCTTTGTTGTCACATAGAATGGCTATGTCTTTAAGATGAATGTCGTAGTCAACTAACGCTTGTTTCATCCATAGTGCTTGTTGGCATGCTTTGTCGGCGGAGACATATTCGGCTTCGGTTGTTGATATGGCCAATGCCGTTTGCTTTTTTGAGAACCAAGATGTTAAGCAACATCCCATAAAAGTACATACACCACTTGTACTCTTTCGGTCAACATAATCACCTGCATGGTCAGAATCTGCATATACAATAGTTTCTACCCCTGTACCCTTAGGATACCATAATCCTAATTGAGTCGTTCCCTTAATATATCTAAATATTCTTTTGACCGCTTCTAGATGTGATGTTTTAGGGTCTTCTTGAAACCTAGCACATAGACAAACACTAAACATGATATCCGGACGACTAGCCGTAAGATAGATAAGACTACCAATCATGCCACGGTATTTTCTGTTAACAACGGATTCACCATCTTCATCTTTTGTATGTTTAGTGTCGGATGACATTGGTTATAATAACTAGTAAAATTTTGGATTATTATAATAATATTTATCACGTCAGAAAATTCAAATGGGTTATTTTCTGACAGATGTCAATATTTAGATTTAAAAACGAGAGGTCATCTCATTTCTTTTAAAAAAATAAGACACCGCACACACGATACTTGTCCACTAAGTATCTGTATAATAAATGTGGAATTTATTATTGTCCAAGTTAAAATTTAAGTATACATAAGTTTAATCCATTGTTTCGGGAAGTTATTATACAAAACTAAAAATAAATACTTAGATAAGTGAAATATACATTTTTATAATTCATTGATAATCTAAGAAAGAAAACGAGTGGTTATCTCGTGAAATTAGAAAATCACGGCACCGCACGCATACCGACACCAAATTAGTAACGGCAAACGGTTATAATCAAATTTCTACGTAATAAAAATGTTATACTATTACGTTTATGAAATCGTCTCTGAAAATATAATTTCTATATTTTTCGGGTACCGGGAATGTACGTTTACTTGAGGAATCGACAGAGCACGGGGTACAGTTAATACTATAATAATAATATTAATAATATCTAATCTAATCCTAACCAACCGCCCATTGCTCTTTCTTTTTTCTTTGTTTCGTTCCTTCCCCAAAACACCTATTTCAGTCTTTTCTTTCTTCTCTCATAACCCTAGAGAAACCGACACCTCCCTCTTTTGATGAAACGCCAACCTACACCATCATCATCATCAATGTGGTCAGAAATAAAGAAAGAATAAAAGCTCGACGTGTCCTTGTCCTGCTTTATCTCCCTCCCACGCGCATAAACACAAACACGGAAACAATTCCTCTTTTGTCTAGGCCAGAAGCTCTTCTATCTTCCTCCTCCAAATAGATATCAATTCATCTAGGCCATCACTTTTTTTTGAGTTAAAGGAGGGTCGGCTGTGGAACAATTCTTGACCCAAGAAGGATGATACAACATAACCAAGACGAGAAAGAAGGTTCAAGACTTTCCTTATGTACTCCTATAAATAGATTCGTCACAGGTTCCTCAATATCAAGTACAAATTCACAAATTAGGGTTCATATCAATTCAAAGGGCTTTTCTAAATTAAGCTGGGGGTTTCGTGATTAGGTGAAAGAGGAAGCTACTCCAAGTGTTAATTGTCCTAAATCATCCCGAAACTCCTCCAATTGAGTTCGTTGGGTTTTTCGGTGTTCACCTATTTCGACCCATGAAATCTAATGTTGCGTGTCGGAGCCGTGAACTACCACTAATTGAGTTAATTCTCTTCGTACTACTAATGGGCAAGGTGAGTTTTATAGCCCCTACTTTTAAACTGTTTTATACTTGTTTTGGGGGATGATACTTACTCATTTTACTTAAATGATTTAAGTACTGAAATTGTGCATTTCTATGCATACTATGTTTTATGATTGATATGTTTAAAGTTACATCACACATAGATGTTTTATGGACCATACCAAAATGATTGACTTAGAATATTACGCAGCTTAGCCTAAGTCCTTAGATCCCAAAATGCCCTCTTCATGAACCGTCAATTCCTGCTGGGAAGCGCAAATGTTATAAATAGATCTATTGGGGGTGACTCCCCTGTTCGGTTGGCCCCGCATGGGTCAAGGCGAAACATATAGCATGTCGGAACCGAGTGTATTGGGATAAACACTCGCCATGGGCCCCTTATTTGTATGACTACATTTTGCATACAGAAAATGTCGTAGCTTCGGTTGCATGAACTTAGTGCTAGCGTAATAGATTCAATATATGACATTATATTCGTTGTAATGTACATATACCCTACTTATGGTCCACTAATGAAATTCTTTTATGTAATGTAATCATAAATTTTTATGAAATTATGCAAGAGGTAATGATCATCAAAACCAAATGTTAAATGGTATACCGTAGTGCCATTTAAATAAATCTATGAACTCACCAACCTCGTGTTGACACTTTTTAGCACGTATGTTCAGGTTTTGAGGTGATAGCTTATCTTTGGAGGTGCAAGGAAAAGGCATGGCATGGTCATAGACGATTCTGATATATGTATTGGGACCACCTTTTTATAATGGGCCACTTTCTGCACTAATCAATAATGTAAACATTGTTTTCAAGAATGAATAAATTTTATTTATGAAAATCAGTTGTTCTATGCTTATGTTGTGATATCAATTTAGTAGCGCCCCAAGACTTGTGTGCTTCCGCTGAGCCATTTTGGGGGTGTTACAGATTGGCATCAGAGCCTAGGTTATAGAGAACTGGGTATTTTTAAAACCTAGACTATAACCACTTTTACAAAAACTAAACCCTATGACTGACACGTGCCTGCCTGCCAAGCCGATGCCTCACTTATGATTCTGTTGAGATCATACTTGATAAGATACATGTTTTATCACTGCTTACCTAGTTTCATTATAGGTTATAATTATTTTCCCTATACGTATACTTACGTATGACAACACTACACATTTTCCCTCACATAGATGGAATAATTGTTCTAGTCTTTAAGACAACTTTTAAAAGTGTTGGGACATATTACTAGCGTAACTAAGCTAAGTATTTCAAAATTCATTGAACCTCGGTTAAATATTGATTGATCACCTATATTCAACCAGGGACAGTGGGACATAGCCTGATCACCTATGTCCGACTCAGAGGTGAATTTTGCAATACTTAGTATAGTTATAATAGCGTTATGTCCAGTGAACTTTGATTAATGTTAATATTTTAATAAACATGTAACACTTTAATAAGTCATTCATTGGCATTCCTTAATCATAAGCCACTCATTGACATTCCTTAATCATAAGCCACTCACTGGCATTCCTTAATCACAAGCCACTCACTGGCGTCACATTATTAATTCCCTATATAGAATAATTCCATGTCACAATCGGGTTATGTTATAGTCACTCCTACCCCAAACCTTACATTCCGTGGATGAACCAAACCATTTTAGGGGCAACCTTCCAATAGCACCTATGAGAAAGATCCTTTAGCGAGAATAGGCAACAAAAAGAACAATAAACCTTTGGCAAGATCTAGAAAGGCACGGTAAATGATATATAATCCCACAGAAACTTGAAAATTTTACGCCCTACCTTGAAAATTTGGTACCTAGAAGCTCCACCCACCTCTTAAGAATAACAGTGCCTACCCTGTTACCCTCCTACAAACAAAATAAAAGAGTTGCCATACAAACTATTTCCGATCATCCCACGAACCAGTATAATCAAAATACCTTATGAACCACTCCATGAATTATTCTACAAACCAAATTACCACCCTACCATTTCACCATAAAGTAAACTACAATTTCACTACTACTCACAAGAATAAAGTGTTTCTTAATACATTGAAAAGTATTCTAGAACCACTCTATTAGTTACTTACTTCCTCGAAAAGTGTTTTAAGTTAATACCCCATAAACAGAAATGATGAATGTCCTCCTTGGTAGCTAAGCCTGATCTTAGGATGTATCCCACACCTCTGCCTAAAACCATAGGAAAACAATGAGGTTCACCAACCATTAAACCTCCAACCCTACCCAACTTAGACAACTAAACCCTACTAGTAGCTATGGGTAAATGTTATATCCTGCTACACATCCTTGCTACAATATAGTTTCCAAATTGGAGGATTCCCCTTTAAAATCCAACAATAATACTTTCCAAATCCCTCATTGAAATGAGACGAAATGCCGAAACACTAAAAGTTTCACAAAATTCCTCTTATACACAATTAAGAGCCATTTTTACAATCTTGTGAAAATGTGTCATTTTTACACAACTACCGATTTTGAAATCTGGTCTTAGTCAAACTTGTATAAACATTTAGTCGAAAGAGAAATTCGAAAACAAATGTTTCTTCATCCCTTAAGAATCAACCCATATACCTTAGAATCATGAAACGCCAGAAATGGGTACGTCTTGATAAGACCCTGAGAAGTTAGAAGTGTCCACACTAACAAAATAGTAAAACCTCATAACGTCAAGAATTAGAACTTTTACCCAATGAACCTACCCCAGAAAATCATGGCATCTTAGATAGAGGATGTGTTACTGACATAATACTTAGGTACCCATACACTAAAGGAAACCCTAGAACCACCTAGGGAAACTCGAAACTTGTTCCAAATACCATCACCTCGTTCCTGACACCCTATCGGGTAACGTAAACTGAGATCCGGGACGGATCTCCTGTAAGGTGGGTAGACTATAACAACCCGTAAAATTTCAGATTATTATAATAATATTTATCACGTCATAAAATTCAAATCGGTTATTTTCTGACAGATGTCAATATTTAGATTTAAAAACGAGAGGTCATCTCGTTTCTTTCAAAAACAATAAGACACCGTACACACGATACTTGTCCACTAAGTATCTGTATAATAAATGTGGAATTTATTATTGTTCAAGTTAAAATTTAAGCATACATAAGCTTAATCCATTGTTTCGGGAAGTTAATCCGCATACTGCAGCGCAGTAGCATACAGAACTAAAAATAAATACTTAGATAAGTGAAATATACATTTTTATCATTCATTGATAATCTAAGAAAGAAAACGAGCGGTTATCTCATGAAATTAGAAAATCATGGCACCGCACGCATACCGACACCAAATTAGTAACGGCAAACGGTTATAATCAAATTTCTACGTAATAAAAATGTTATATTATTACGTTTATGAAATCGTTTCTGAAAATATAATTTCTATATATTTCGGGTACCAGGAAGGTACGTTTACTTGAGGAATCGACAGAGCACGGGGTACCGTTAATAATATAATAATAATATTAATAATATCTAATCTAATCCTAACCAACCGCCCATTCCTCTTTCTTTTTTCTTTGTTTCGTTCCTTCCCTAAAACACCTATTTCAGTCTTTTCTTTCTTCTCTCATAACCCTAGAGAAACCTACACCTCCCTCTTTTGATGAAACGCCACCCTACACCATCATCATCATCAATGTGGTCAGAAATAAAGAAAGAATAAAAGCTCGATGTGTCCTTGTCCTGCTTCATCTCCCTCCCACGCGCATAAACACAAACACGGAAACAATTCCTCTTTTGTCTAGGCCAGAAGCTCTGCTATCTTCCTCCTCCAAATAGATATCAATTCATCTAGGCCATCAATTTTTTTTAGTTAAAGGAGGGTCGGCTGTGGAACAATTCTTGAGCCAAGAAGGATGATACAACATAACCAAGACGAGAAAGAAGGTTCAAGACTTTCCCTATGTACTCCTATAAATAGATTCGTCACAGGTTCCTCAATATCAAGTACAAATTCACAAATTAGGGTTCATATCAATTCAAAGGGCTTTTCTAAATTAAGTTGGGGGTTTCGTGATTGGGTGAAAGAGGAAGCTACTCCAAGTGTTAATTGTCCTAAATCGTCCCGAAACTCCTCCAATTGAGTTCGTTGGGTTTTTCGGTGTTCACGTATTTCGACCCACGAAATCTTATGTTGCGTGTCGGAGCCGTGCACTACCACTAATTGAGTTAATTCCCTTCGGACTACTAATGGGCAAGGTGAGTTTCATAGCCCCTACTTTTAAACTGTTTTATACTTGTTTTGGGGGAAGATACATGCTCATTTTACTTAAATGATTTAATTACTGAAATTGTGCATTTCTATGCATACTATGTTTTATGATTGATATGTTTAAAGTTACATCACACATAGATGCTTTATGGACCATACCAAAATGATTGACTTAGAGTATTACGCAGCTTAGCCTAAGTCCTTAGATCCCAAAATGCCCTCTACATTGTAACACCCCAACCCGACAAGGGTAGAAGTGTCACATTCTGGTGTCATATCAGAACATACAATTAAAAGCGGAAGTCTTAAGAATAAGGTATCAAGTCATTTAAACAATGACTTACAAGGAAAATTACATAATCCAAAATGTTTAAATGTAAAATGAGATCTCCAAACAATAGCCCGACAAAATAAATCCAAATAATAAGGTAACTAGGGTTGGTCCACTCAGATAATCCGACTCTCAGCCCATCAAGCCCATCTTCAAACCTAACACCTGCCGCAGGAAAAGAAATGCGGCTGAGCTTAAAAAGCTCAGTGAACAGATATAACAAAATAAAAGCTAAAGAAAATCTGAAATGCAAAATGAAAAAAAGGAAACGGTTAACAAAGTCGCAGCGAAATGAGAACAATGAGTCAATGAGGATCATGCAGAACAAAATTATACGGATATCAAAAACGAACAGATAACAAGGAGAACAAAATTAGTTGTACATATTCATTCGACACATATGTGATTTTATTTATAATTTTATGTAACCTATTTACTATATTTACTCTGCCATGTTTTAATCATTTTGTGAACATGTCACAAGGTGTAAAATCATGCGGATGGTGAGACCATACACACGGCTAGAATTCAGAAAACAAAAAGGAAGGATGAGGTGCTGATGTTACCTTTGAGACGTGCATGGAAGAGGAAGAAAACAAGACGATAACCAAGCAAACCAAGCACCTTTGTGCCCTCATGTGTCACGACCAGCAGCAGCACAACAAAGCCACGACAGACCAAGCAACTACTTGAACCCATACCCACGTTTTCAGCAGTATAACATCCATAGCCATCAGCAGCACGAATCCACAACCATCAGCCTTGTTTGATGTTTTGAGTCGAATGGAAGGAGGAAAAAGTTCCAGCCGTCACTTTGTGTTTCTAGGTTTCATGGTTGCAATGAAAGTCACGAAAAAAAATGAGGGAGAGGGGTCATATGGTTTATCTTAGCCGAATAAAAGAAAAAGAAAACATGGGCCAAAAACCAAACTTATTTGGGCTTCAATTAGGTTGTAAAGTTTATGTAAAACTCAGCCAATGTACATGAGTTTTAACATTTACGAAAGTAATCTTTTGTGATCTCGTACACACGTGTTCTTCAACTATTCGTAAGGTAGGTTAAACTTTATATTTTGATGAGCAGTGACATATTATACGTATTTTATACATATTACATTTGAGGGCAAAATAGTCTTTTAACGCGTTTTAGATTTTCGGGTTTTACAACTCTTCCCCTCTAAAAGAAAATTTTCGTCCTCGAAAATTGCAGTCGCAAGGGTACACAGAGACGTACGAGTTCAAGGCAGATGTAGCAATCTATAGCTTCACACAGATCATAACGATTTCGGTTCCAAAGCGTACGTAACAGATGTCGATGAAAATCTCAAAGAGGTACATAATTCTAAACGAACGTGAGGAGTACCAAATAACGGATATAAGTCCTAGTCCATTCACGTACCAAACCCCAGGCATTTCCCAAGCCGTCGTATGATTCCAATAAGTTCAAATTATATGATCTCGGTATTATCACGTTGATCAGGCGTCATAATACTTGCATCACATAACAAGTCCTTATTGTCATCATATTCTGTCTCGGGTCATGACAAACCACATAACCAATATGACATCAAAACATATAACATACAGGTAGCAAGCACATACCAAAGCAGACCAGATTCACAAACATGCAGCATATAATACATCAAACCAACTTACCATACCAGAAAAGAAAGAAGGCCACCAACTTGCTTGAAACGGTTCCTCATGACTCATTACTGACGATCCAAATACAAAGCTGAGATAAGACCAAAATGCTAGACGATGAAACTTCACGATTCAAACCGAGTTCTGAACAAATCAACGAAAAGCAATACCGATCAAAATCACTTAACAAAATATCAAACCGCCTCAAAACGCATGACAAACGAATCGGAGTAACATAAGTCGCGCCCAAATCATATGAAGTAGATGAACCTTCTCAGCCACCGGTTGAATCTGGTCTCCGACTTTTGAATCTTTGGTTGATCCGTCCAGCTTCCTCCATCAGCATCCTGATGTCTCCAGCAGCACGACAGTCAGGTGTGGCTTCTGCTTCATGAACCTCTCCAGCTCAGGGACTGTTGCAGCAACGCGGGGTCGGCACCATCATCTTCGGCTCCACGGGGTAGTCTCCATCTAACGATCGACAAACGGATGTGCGAAGACAAAATAACAAAGTTCGATGCGAAAAGAAGAAGGCAAAATCATTGAAGACAAACAAATATCAAGGTCAAATCTGAATGACAATCAAATGAATCGGAGAAAATCAGAACAGACGGAAGCCTAGTGTCTACCCAGTCCTCACAGGTCAATCCTAAGGTCAACAAGACGAAACCTTTGCTCTGATACCATAATTGTAACACCCCAACCCGACAAGGGTAGAAGTGTCACATTCTGGTGTCATATCAAAACATACAATTAAAAGCGGAAGTATTAAGAATAAGGTATCAAGTCATTTAAACAATGACTTACAAGGAAAATTACATAATCCAAAATGTTTAAATTTAAAATGAGATCTCCAAACAATAGCCCGACAAAATAAATCCAAATAATAAGGTAACTAGGGTTGGTCCACTCAGATAATCCGACTCTCAGCCCATCATGCCCATCTTCAAACCTAACACCTGCCGCAGGAAAAGAAATGCGGCTGAGCGTAAAAAGCTCAGTGAACAGATATAACAAAATGAAAGCTAAAGAAAATCTGAAATGCAAAATGAAACAAAGGAAACGGATAACAAAGTCGCAGCGAAATGAGAACAATGAGTCAATGAGGATCCTGCAGAACAAAATTATACGGATATCCAAAACGAACAGATAACAAGGAGAACGAAGCAAAGCAAAGCATCGATGATATATAAACAAGCACATACCAACCAGACATACAAGAACTGAAACATAAGCAAACATAGCAGGCGTCGCATCAACACAAGATATATGTCATACAATCAATTCAGGAAATCAGAAGACATACAAGCCAAACAGATATCTACAGGAAAGCGGAAGCAATTAATTAATAAGTGAGCATGGCAATTCACACAGATCAAAACCCTTAGTTGAAGACATAACCAGTATCATAACAGCGAAAGTGCTAACAGCATTCAATACATGGCAGTCACACGTAATAAGTAGGAATACAATATAAACGATATAATTAAATGAATTAAGGACATAGCAGGGCAACTAAACAAATTAACAAGCCAGACGTCACAAGCTGAACCATTTACCCAATCAAACCGTAGCATAAACAGAAATGCAAACATGGCAGGTCAACAACAAGCAGATAAGGATACTATCAGGTAATCATAGTCCACAAAATTAACTGAACGAAGTATACATGATAAACAGACAAAAACTATCGATTACACACTAGCATGGTCACCAGGCATTCAGAGGGTCACATAACAGTGAGATCACATATAAACAGATGACAGCATGTAAATCAGATAACCGTATATTAATCATATCGTAGCAGGGTAATCAGTAGTCATATAAAACATGAATAGCATAATCAAATCTAATAAACATATAATAACCCGATACGTGAATGGAGCCTTAGTTTGAAGTAACGGAATGAAAGTGTGACAGATCAATGAAATGAAGTATCTATATCTTGGTAAAAGTGAGTCATATAAGGGTACTGAGTAATGAACAATTAATACAGATTATGGTGCGTTGGGGAATACGGAAGGTACAATATAGGTATATCAAAAGTGTAAGGGTTGTCAGAAATCTACCACGAGCCCGGAAACATATCATATCATATCATATCATATCATAAGTAGCCATTGTATTCGGAGGGGTGACCTCGGAATACCATATATAATAGGAGGGGAGACCTCAGTAACCAATGGAGTAGCTAGCTCTCAGACTGTGAAGACGCGTATTGCACACAACATCATTCACCAGAAAAATCATATCATAGCATAACATATCAGATACAGAACAGATCTAGGATGCATCCATACTCCCCTACCTTAACATATACAAAATATGTTCCACCACCAAGGGACGTGGCAGAACATCACTCTACTGCCCTAGAGTAATGCCAGAGGTGCATCACTGACATGGACATGGAACCCCCATGCCTAGTGAAATAATGGCTCGGGTGTCAAACAAACTTAGGTCAGACAGAATGTCAGAAATGACACAGATCATAGGTAATCATAAAGGTCAAAACAGAAATACATATCAGAAGGTTCATAATCATAAGGTCCAAATCAGAAAGTCCAAATCAGATATAGCAAGGTTCAACAAACAGAAGTTCAGACAAACAGAGGTTCAGACAATTAGAAGGGATTCATAGCAA
Organism: Chrysanthemum seticuspe; assembly: GCA_019973895.1. Taxonomy (NCBI): domain Eukaryota; kingdom Viridiplantae; phylum Streptophyta; class Magnoliopsida; order Asterales; family Asteraceae; genus Chrysanthemum; species Chrysanthemum seticuspe. The sequence continues at coordinate 104,926,878 of BPTQ01000007.1, read as the reverse complement.
TGGCATAGGAAACCCTAATAAGCATAAGAGAAAGGCCAAAGAAAGAAAATCATGAGAAACCTTTACTGAAAAGGTCAGAATATCTGTACCTTAGCAACGAAATCAAAGCAAACGAGAAAGTTACACCGGGAAGCAACGTCGTATCTCCTTCAACGTATCTACACGAATTTATATCATATATTACTTATATACTCATTTTATAAGCTTCTTATGCATTTGTAAGTGTTTTACTTATTGATATCATATTTTATCTTTTATTTACTTAAACTCATATTTGGACCAGACTTTAGCGATTTTTATAAAATACTTTCTTAGCTCAAATAAAATCAAGTGAAATCCCAAGGGTTCCCATATGAGTTAAAAGACTCTCCAAAAATTGAGGGGTTCTATTTCCAAGTACAATGGCCTATGGAAAATCATAAGTCCAGACCTGCCCAGAAAGTGATCAGAAAATACACCTTAAAAGTTTGCGCTTATTAGACCTATTTAGACACCTTAGAAAAATTCCCAAAACTCCCAGAAATTCATTTATAACCTAAATGTCACTCCTGTAAAAGGAGAGCTCCTAATTCATTATGGTTTGAAAATGAAAAATCAAACAATCCAACTAAATTTCAGACCCGTTTTCTCAGCTTTGACACTTGATCTTGTAAAATTCAAAAATACGACTTAGACAACTCCAAATTCGACCAAACCACTTGAAAAACTTAACTAAGACATAAAATAAACTTTTCCAACAAAAGCCCAGATAATTGCACTTATAAAACTTGATCTATGACATGCACAAATTCGACATATGATGCTGTCCAGTTTTAGGGTCTATTAAAACCATTATAAGCACATGTTTTACCTACCCAAACGCACCCATGACCCATGTAAGCTACACGACCTGATTAGTACGAGCTAATCACGACCCCTCATGAATACCTTAGTTGTGTCAAGCCATATCCTCTCCCAAAACAGTTTACAAGCGCCCCATTAACACATCAAACGAAACCCCACACCTTGTACCATTCGACACCAAACAATACTAACCATATATACGTTTTAGTCCCATTTAATCTTGATGTAAACAAAGAGCCAAGCATGACGAGAGGTCCATAAAAATCAGATTCGCAAACCATATTAGTTGTACATATTCATTCGACACATATGTGATTTTATTTATAATTTTATGTAACCTATTTACTATATTTACTCTGCCATGTTTTAATCATTTTGTGAACATGTCACAAGGTGTAAAATCATGCGGATGGTGAGACCATACACACGGCTAGAATTCAGAAAACAAAAAGGAAGGATGAGGCGCTGATGTTACCTTTGAGACGTGCATGGAAGAGGAAGAAAACAAGACGATAACCAAGCAAACCAAGCACCTTTGTGCCCTCATGTGTCACGACCAGCAGCAACACAACAAAGCCACGACAGACCAAGCAACTACTTGAACCCATACCCACGTTTTCAGCAGTATAACATCCACAGCCATCAGCAGCACGAATCCACAACCATCAGCCTTGTTTGATGTTTTGAGTCGAATGGAAGGAGGAAAAAGTTCCAGCCGTCACTTTGTGTTTCTAGGTTTCATGGTTGCAATGAAAGTCACGAAAAAAAATGAGGGAGAGGGGTCATATGGTTTATCTTAGCCGAATAAAATAAAAAGAAAACATGGGCCAAAAACCAAACTTATTTGGGCTTCAATTAGGTTGTAAAGTTTATGTAAAACTCAGCCAATGTACATGAGTTTTAACATTTACGAAAGTAATCTTTTGTGATCTCGTACACACGTGTTCTTCAACTATTCGTAAGGTAGGTTAAACTTTATATTTTGATGAGCAGTGACATATTATACGTATTTTATACATATTACATTTGAGGGCAAAATAGTCTTTTAACGCGTTTTAGATTTTCGGGTTTTACAACTCTTCCCCTCTAAAAGAAAATTTTCGTCCTCGAAAATTGCAGTCGCAAGGGTACACAGAGACGTACGAGTTCAAGGCAGATGTAGCAATCTATAGCTTCACACAGATCATAACGATTTCGGTTCCAAAGCGTACGTAACAGATGTCGATGAAAATCTCAAAGAGGTACATAATTCTAAACGAACGTGAGGAGTACCAAATAACGGATATAAGTCCTAGTCCATTCACGTACCAAACCCCAGGCATTTCCCAAGCCGTCGTATGATTCCAATAAGTTCAAATTATATGATCTCGGTATTATCACGTTGATCAGGCGTCATAATACTTGCATCACATAACAAGTCCTTATTGTCATCATATTCTGTCTCGGGTCATGACAAACCACATAACCAATATGACATCAAAACATATAACATACAGGTAGCAAGCACATACCAAAGCAGACCAGATTCACAAACATGCAGCATATAATACATCAAACCAACTTACCATACCAGAAAAGAAAGAAGGCCACCAACTTGCTCGAAACGGTTCCTCATGACTCATTACTGACGATCCAAATACAAAGCTGAGATAAGACCAAAATGCTAGACGATGAAACTTCACGATTCAAACCGAGTTCTGAACAAATCAAAGAAAAGCAATACCGATCAAAATCACTTAACAAAATATCAAACCGCCTCAAAACGCATGACAAACGAATCGGAGTAACATAAGTCGCGCCCAAATCATATGAAGTAGATGAACCTTCTCAGCCACCGGTTGAATCTGGTCTCCGACTTTTGAATCTTTGGTTGATCCGTCCAGCTTCCTCCATCAGCATCCTGATGTCTCCAGCAGCACGACAGTCAGGTGTGGCTTCTGCTTCATGAACCTCTCCAGCTCAGGGACTGTTGCAGCAACGCGGGGTCGGCACCATCATCTTCGGCTCCACGGGGTAGTCTCCATCTAACGATCGACAAACGGATGTGCGAAGACAAAATAACAAAGTTCGATGCGAAAAGAAGAAGGCAAAATCATTGAAGACAAACAAATATCAAGGTCAAATCTGAATGACAATCAAATGAATCGGAGAAAATCAGAACAGACGGAAGCCTAGTGTCTACCCAGTCCTCACAGGTCAATCCTAAGGTCAACAAGACGAAACCTTTGCTCTGATACCATAATTGTAACACCCCAACCCGACAAGGGTAGAAGTGTCACATTCTGGTGTCATATCAAAACATACAATTAAAAGCGGAAGTATTAAGAATAAGGTATCAAGTCATTTAAACAATGACTTACAAGGAAAATTACATAATCCAAAATGTTTAAATTTAAAATGAGATCTCCAAACAATAGCCCGACAAAATAAATCCAAATAATAAGGTAACTAGGGTTGGTCCACTCAGATAATCCGACTCTCAGCCCATCATGCCCATCTTCAAACCTAACACCTGCCGCAGGAAAAGAAATGCGGCTGAGCGTAAAAAGCTCAGTGAACAGATATAACAAAATGAAAGCTAAAGAAAATCTGAAATGCAAAATGAAACAAAGGAAACGGATAACAAAGTCGCAGCGAAATGAGAACAATGAGTCAATGAGGATCCTGCAGAACAAAATTATACGGATATCCAAAACGAACAGATAACAAGGAGAACGAAGCAAAGCAAAGCATCGATGATATATAAACAAGCACATACCAACCAGACATACAAGAACTGAAACATAAGCAAACATAGCAGGCGTCGCATCAACACAAGATATATGTCATACAATCAATTCAGGAAATCAGAAGACATACAAGCCAAACAGATATCTACAGGAAAGCGGAAGCAATTAATTAATAAGTGAGCATGGCAATTCACACAGATCAAAACCCTTAGTTGAAGACATAACCAGTATCATAACAGCGAAAGTGCTAACAGCATTCAATACATGGCAGTCACACGTAATAAGTAGGAATACAATATAAACGATATAATTAAATGAATTAAGGACATAGCAGGGCAACTAAACAAATTAACAAGCCAGACGTCACAAGCTGAACCATTTACCCAATCAAACCGTAGCATAAACAGAAATGCAAACATGGCAGGTCAACAACAAGCAGATAAGGATACTATCAGGTAATCATAGTCCACAAAATTAACTGAACGAAGTATACATGATAAACAGACAAAAACTATCGATTACACACTAGCATGGTCACCAGGCATTCAGAGGGTCACATAACAGTGAGATCACATATAAACAGATGACAGCATGTAAATCAGATAACCGTATATTAATCATATCGTAGCAGGGTAATCAGTAGTCATATAAAACATGAATAGCATAATCAAATCTAATAAACATATAATAACCCGATACGTGAATGGAGCCTTAGTTTGAAGTAACGGAATGAAAGTGTGACAGATCAATGAAATGAAGTATCTATATCTTGGTAAAAGTGAGTCATATAAGGGTACTGAGTAATGAACAATTAATACAGATTATGGTGCGCTGGAGAATACGGAAGGTACAATATAGGTATATCAAAAGTGTAAGGGTTGTCAGAAATCTACCACGAGCCCGGAAACATATCATATCATATCATAAGTAGCCATTGTATTCAGAGGGGTGACCTCGGAATACCATATATAATAGGAGGGGAGACCTCAGTAACCAATGGAGTAGCTAGCTCCCAGACTGTGAAGACGCGTATTGCACACAACATCATTCACCAGACAAATCATATCATAGCATAACATATCAGATACATAACAGATCTAGGATGCATCCATACGCCCCTACCTTAACATATACAAAATATGTTCCACCACCAAGGGACGTGGCAGAACATCACTCTACTGCCCTAGAGTCATGCCAGAGGTGCATAACTGACATGGACATGGAACCCCCATGCCTAGTGAAATAATGGCTCGGGTGTCAAACTAACTTAGGTCAGACAGAATGTCAGAAATGACACAGATCAAAGGTAATCATAAAGGTCAAAACAGAAATACATATCAGAAGGTTCATAATCATAAGGTCCAAATCAGAAAGTCCAAATCAGATATAGCAAGGTTCAACAAACAGAAGTTCAGACAAACAGAGGTTCAGACAATTAGAAGGGATTCATAGCAATGGCATAGGAAACCCTAATAAGCATAAGAGAAAGGCCAAAGAAAGAAAATCATGAGAAACCTTTACTGAAAAGGTCAGAATATCTGTACCTTAGCAACGAAATCAAAGCAAACGAGAAAGTTACACCGGGAAGCAACGTCGTATCTCCTTCAACGTATCTACACGAATTGATATCATATATTACTTATATACTCATTTTATAAGCTTCTTATGCATTTGTAAGTGTTTTACTTATTGATATCATATTTTATCTTTTATTTTCTTAAACTCATATTTGGACCAGACTTTAGCGATTTTTATAAAATACTATCTTAGCTCAAATAAAATCAAGTGAAATCCCAGGGGTTCCCATATGAGTTAAAAGACTCTCCAAAAATTGAGGGGTTCTATTTCCAAGTACAATGGCCTATGGAAAATCATAAGTCCAGACCTGCCCAGAAAGTGATCAGAAAATACACCTTAAAAGTTTGCGCTTATTAGACCTGTTTAGACACCTTAGAAAAATTCCCAAAACTCCCAGAAATTCATTTATAACCTAAATGTCACTCCTGTAAAAGGAGAGCTCCTAATTCATTATGGTTTGAAAATGAAAAATCAAACAATCCAACTAAATTTCAGACCCGTTTTCTCAGCTTTGACACTTGATCTTGTAAAATTCAAAAATACGACTTAGACAACTCCAAATTCGACCAAACCACTTGGAAAACTTAATTAAGACATAAAATAAACTTTTCCAACAAAAACCCAGATAATTGAACTTATAAAACTTGATCTATGACATGCACAAATTCGACATATGATGCTGTCCAGTTTTAGGGTCTATTAAAACCATTATAAGCACATGTTTTACCTACCCAAACGCACCCATGACCCATGTAAGCTACACGACCTGATTAGTACGAGCTAATCACGACCCCTCATGAATACCTTAGTTGTGTCAAGCCATATCCTCCCCCAAAACAGTTTACAAGCGCCCCATTAACACATCAAACGAAACCCCACACCTTGTACCATTCGACACCAAACAATACTAACCATATATACGTTTTAGTCCCATTTAATCTTGATGTAAACAAAGAGACAAGCATGACGAGAGGTCCATAAAAATCAGATTCGCAAACCATATTAGTTGTACATATTCATTCGACACATATGTGATTTTATTCATAATTTTATGTAACCTATTTACTCAGCCATGTTTTAATCATTTTGTGAACATGTCACAAGGTGTATAATCATGCGCATGGTGAGACCATACACACGGCTAGAATTCAGAAAACAAAAAGGAAGGATGAGGTGCTGATGTTACCTTTGAGACGTGCAAGGAAGAGGAAGAAAACAAGACGATAACCAAGCAAACCAAGCACCTTTGTGCCCTCATGTGTCACGACCAGCAACAGCACAACAAAGCCACGACAGACCAAGCAACTACTTGAACCCATACCCACGTTTTCAGCAGTATAACATCCACAGCCATCAGCAGCACGAATCCACAACCATCAGCCTTGTTTGATGTCTTTGAGTCGAATGGAAGGAGGAAAAAGTTCCAGCCGTCACTTTGTGTTTCTAGGGTTTCATGGTTGCAATGAAAGTCACGAAAAAAAATGAGGGAGAGGGGTCATACGGTTTATCTTAGCCGAATAAAAGAAAAAGAAAACATGGGCCAAAAACCAAACTTAGTTGGGCTTCAATTAGGTTGTAAAGTTTATGTAAAACTCAGCCAATGTACATGAGTTTTAACGTTTACGAAAGTAATCTTTTGTGATCTCGTACACACGTGTTCTTCAACTATTCGTAAGGTAGGTTAAACTTTATATTTTGATGAGCAGTGACATATTATACGTATTTTATACATATTACATTTGAGGGCAAAATAGTCTTTTAACGCGTTTTAGATTTTCGGGTTTTACAACATGAACCGTCAATTCCTGCTGGGAAGCGCGAATGTTATAAATAGATCTATTGGGGGTGACTCCCCTGTTCGTTTGGCCCCGCATGGATCAAGGCGAAACATATAGCTTGTCGAAACCAAGTGTATTGGGATAAACACTCGCCATGGGCCCCTTATTTGTATGACTACATTTTGCATACAGAAACTGTCGTAGCTTCGGTTGCATGAACTTAGTGCTAGCGTAATAGATTCAATATATGACATTACATTCGTTGTAATGTAAATATACCCTACTTATGGTCCACTAATGAAATTCATTTATGTAATGTAATCATAAATTTTTATGAAATTATGCAAGAGGTAATGATCATCAAAACCAAATGTTAAATGGTATACCATAGTGCCATTTAAATAAACCTATGAACTCACCAACCTCATGTTGACACTTTTTAGCATGTATCTTCAGGTTTTGAGGTGATAGCTTATCTTTGGAGGCGCAAGGCAAAGGCATGGCATGGCCATAGACGATTTTGATATATGTATTGGGACCACCTTTTTATAATGGGCCACTTTTCGCACTAATCTATAATGTAAACATTGTTTTCAAGATTGAATAAAAGTTTATTTATGAAAATTAGTTGTTCTATGCTTATGTTGTGATATCAATTTAGTAGCATCCCAAGACTTGTGTGCTTCCGCTGAGCCATTTTAGGGGTGTTACAGATTGGCATCAGAGCCTAGGTTATAGAGAACTGGGTATTTTTAAAACCTAGACTATAACCACTTTTACAAAAACTAAACCCTATGACCGACACGTGCCTGCCTGCCAAGCCGATGCCTCACTTATGATTCTGTTGAGATCATACTTGATAAGATACATGTTTTATCACTGTTCACCTAGTTTCATTATAGGTTATAATTATTTTCCCTATACATATACTTACGTATCACATCACTACACCTTTTCCCTAACATAGATGGAATAATTGTTCTAGTCTTTAAGACAACTTTTAAAAGTGTTGGGACATATTACTAGTGTAACTAAGCTAAGTATTTCAAAATTCATTAAACCTCGGTTGAATATAGATTGATCACCTATATTCAACCAGGGACAGTGGGACATAGCCTAATCACCTATGTCCGACTTAGAGGTGAATTTTGCAATACTTAGGATAGTTATAATAGCATTATGTCCAGTGAACTTTGATTAATGTTAATATTTTAATAAACATGTAACACTTTAATAAGCCATTCATTGGCATTCCTTAATCATAAGCCACTCACTGGCATTCCTTAATCACAAGCCACTCACTGGCGTCACATTATTATTTCCCTATATAGAATATTGCCATGTCACAATCGGGTTATGTTATAGTCACTCCTACCTCAAACCTTACATTCCGTGGACGAATCAAACCATTTTAGGGGCAACCTTCCAATAGCACCTATGAGAAAGATCCTTTAGCGAGAATATGCAACAAAAAGAACAATAAACCTTTGGCAAGATCTAGAAAGGCACGGTAAATGACATATAATCCCACAGAAACTTGAAAATTTTACGCCCTACCTTGAAAATTTGGTACCTAGAAGCTCCACCGACCTCTTAAGTATAACAGTGCCTACCCTGTTACCCTCCTACAAACAAAATAAAAGAGTTGCCATACAAACTATTTCCGATCATCCCACGAACCATTATAATCAAAATACCTTATGAACCACTCCATGAATTATTCTACAAACCAAATTACCACCCTACCATTTCACCATAAAGTAAACTACAATTTCACTACTACCTCACAAGAATAAAGTGTTTTTCTTAATACTTTGAAAAGTATTCTAGAACCACTCTATTAGTTACTTACTTCCTCAAAAAGTGTTTTAAGTTAATACCCCATAAACAAAAATGATCAATGTCCTCCTTGGTAACTAAGCCTGATCTTAGGATGTATCCCACACCTCTGCCTAAAACCATAGGAAAACAATGAGGTTCACCAACCATTAAACCTCCAACCCTACCCAACTTAGACAACTAAACCCTACTCGTAGCTATGGGTAAATGTTATATCCTGCTACACATCCTTGCTACAATATAGTTTCCAAATTGGAGGATTCCCCTTTAAAATCCAACAATAATACTTTCGAAATCCCTCATTGAAATGAGACGAAATGCCGAAACACTAAAAGTTTCACAAAGTTCCTCTTATACATAATTAAGAGCCAGTTTTACAATCTTGTGAAAATGTGTCATTTTTACACAACTACCGATTTTGAAATATGGTCTTAGTCAAACTTGTATAAACATTTAGTCGAAAGAGAAATTCGAAAACAAATGTTTCTTCATCCCTTAAGAATCAACCCATATACCTTAGAATCATGAAATGCCAGAAATGGGTACGTCTTGATAAGACCATGAGAAGTTAGAAGTGTCCACACTAACAAAATAGTAAACCTCATAACGTCAAGAATTAGAACTTTTACCCAATGAACCTACCCCATAAAATCATGCCACCTTAGATAGAGGATGTGTTACTGACGTAATACTTAGGTACCCATACACTAAAGAAAACCCTAGAACCACCTAGGGACACTCGAAACTTGTTCCAAATACCATCACCTCGTTCCTGACACCCTATCGGGTAACGTAAACTGAGATCCGGGACGGATCTTCTGTAAGGTGGGTAGACTATAACAACCCGTAAAATTTTGGATTATTATAATAATATTTATCACGTCAGAAAATTCAAATCGGTTATTTTCTGACAGATGTCACTATTTAGATTTAAAAACGAGAGGTCATCTCGTTTCTTTAAAAAAAAATAAGACACCGCACGCACGATACTTTTCCACTAAGTATTTGTATAATAAATGTGGAATTTATTATTGTCCAAGTTAAAGTTTAAGCATACATAAGCTTAATCCATTGTTTCGGGAAGTTATTCCGCATACTGCAGCGCAGTAGCATACAGCACTAAAAATAAATACTTAGATAAGTGAAATATACATTTTTATAATTCATTGATAATCTAAGAAAGAAAACGAGTGGTTATCTCGTGAAATTAGAAAATCACGGCACCGCACGCATACCGACACCAAATTAGTAACGGCAAACGGTTATAATCAAATTTCTACGTAATAAAAATGTTATACTATTACGTTTATGAAATCGTCTCTGAAAATATAATTTCTATATTTTTCGGGTACCGGGAATGTACGTTTACTTGAGGAATCGACAGAGCACGGGGTACAGTTAATACTATAATAATAATATTAATAATATCTAATCTAATCCTAACCAACCGCCCATTGCTCTTTCTTTTTTCTTTGTTTCGTTCCTTCCCCAAAACACCTATTTCAGTCTTTTCTTTCTTCTCTCATAACCCTAGAGAAACCGACACCTCCCTCTTTTGATGAAACGCCAACCTACACCATCATCATCATCAATGTGGTCAGAAATAAAGAAAGAATAAAAGCTCGACGTGTCCTTGTCCTGCTTTATCTCCCTCCCACGCGCATAAACACAAACACGGAAACAATTCCTCTTTTGTCTAGGCCAGAAGCTCTTCTATCTTCCTCCTCCAAATAGATATCAATTCATCTAGGCCATCACTTTTTTTTGAGTTAAAGGAGGGTCGGCTGTGGAACAATTCTTGACCCAAGAAGGATGATACAACATAACCAAGACGAGAAAGAAGGTTCAAGACTTTCCCTATGTACTCCTATAAATACATTGATCACAGGTTCCTCAATATCAAGTACAAATTCACAAATTAGGGTTCATATCAATTCAAAGGGCTTTTCTAAATTAAGTTTGGGGTTTCGTGATTGGGTGAAAGAGGAAGCTACTCCAAGTGTTAATTGTCCTAAATCGTCCCAAAACTCCTCCAATTGAGTTCGTTGGGTTTTTCGGTGTTCACCTATTTCGACCCACGAAATCTGATGTTGCGTGTCGGAGCCGTGCACTACCACTAATTGAGTTAATTCCCTTCGGACTACTAATGGGCAAGGTGAGTTTCATAGCCCCTACTTTTAAACTGTTTTATACTTGTTTTGGGGGAAGATACATGCTCATTTTACTTAAATGATTTAATTACTGAAATTGTGCATTTCTATGCATACTATGTGTTATGATTGATATGTTTAAAGTTACATCACACATAGATATTTTATGGACCATACCAAAATGATTGACTTAGAATATTACGCAGCTTAGCCTAAGTCCTTAGATCCCAAAATACCCTCTTCATGAACCGTCAATTCCTGCTGGGAAGCGCGAATGTTATAAATAGATCTATTGGGGGTGACTCCCCTGTTCGGTTGGCCCCGCATGGGTCAAGGCGAAACATATAGCATTTCGGAACCAAGTGTATTGGGATAAACACTCGCCATGGGCCCCTTATTTTATGACTACATTTTGCAAACAGAAACTGTCGTAGCTTCGGTTGCATGAACTTAGTGCTAGCGTAATAGATTCAATATATGACATTATATTCGTTGTAATGTACATATACCATACTTATGGTCCACTAATGAAATTCGTTTATGTAATGTAATCATAAATTTTTATGAAATTATGCAAGAGGTAATGATCATCAAAACCAAATGTTAAATGGTATACCGTAGTGCCATTTAAATAAACCTATGAACTCACCAACCTCGTGTTGACACTTTTTAGCGTGTATCTTCAGGTTTTGAGGTGATAGCTTATCTTTAGAGGCGCAAGGCAAATGCATGGCATGCTCATAGACGATTCTGATATATGTATTGGGACCACCTTTTTATAATGGGCCACTTTCCGCACTAATCAATAATGTAAAAATTGTTTTCAAGAATGAATAAAAGTTTTTTTATGAAAATCAGTTGTTCTATGCTTATGTTGTGATATCAATTTAGTAGCACCCCAAAACTTGTGTGCTTCCGCTGAGCCATTTTGGGGGTGTTATAGATTGGCATCAGAGCCTAGGTTATAGAGAACTGTGTAATTTTAAAACCTAGACTATAACCACTTTTACAAAAACTAAACCCTATGACCGACATTTGCCTGCCTGCCAAGCCGATGCCTCACTTATGATTCTGTTGAGATCATACTTGATAAGATACATGTTTTATCACTGTTCACCTAGTTTCATTATAGGTTATAATTATTTTCCCTATACGTATACTTACGTATGACAGCACTACACCTTTTCCCTCACATAGATGGAATAATTGTTCTAGTCTTTAAGACAACTTTTAAAAGTGTTGGGACATATTACTAGCGTAACTAAGCTAAGTATTTCAAAATTCATTGAACCTCGGTTGAATATAGATTGATCACCTATATTCAACCAGGGACAGTGGGACATAGCCTGATCACCTATGTCCGACTCAGAGGTGAATTTTCCAATACTTAGGATAGTTATAATAGCGTTATGTCCAGTGAACTTTGATTAATGTTAATATTTTAATAAACATGCAACACTTTAATAAGCCATTCATTGGCATTCCTTAATCATAAACCACTCATTGGCATTCCTTAATCATAAGCCACTCACTGGCATTCCTTAATCACAAGCCACTCACTGGCGTCACATTATTATTTCCCTATATAGAATATTTCCATGTCACAATCGGGTTATGTTATAGTCACTCCTACCCCAAACCTTACATTCTGTGGACGAATCAAACCATTTTAGGGGCAACCTTCCAATAGCACCTATGAGAAAGATCTTTTAGCGAGAATAGGCAACAAAAAGAACAATAAACCTCTGGCAAGATCTAGAAAGGCGCGGTAAATGACATATAATCCCATAGAAACTTGAAAATTTTACGCCCTACCTTGAAAATATGGTACCTAGAAGCTCCACCCACCTCTTAAGAATAACAGTGCCTACCCTGTTACCCTCCTACAAACAAAATATAAGAGTTGCCATACAAACTATTTCCATCATCCCACGAACCATTATAATCAAAATACCTTATGAACCACTCCATGAATTATTCTACAAACCAAATTACCACCCTACCATTTCACCATAAAGTAAACTACAATTTCACTACTAGCTCACAAGAATAAAGTGTTTCTTAATACTTTGAAAAGTATTCTAGAACCACTCTATTAGTTACTTACTTCCTCGAAAAGTGTTTTAAGTTAATACCCCATAAACAGAAATGATCATTGTCCTCCTTGGTAGCTAAGCCTGATCTTAGGATGTATCCCACACCTCTGCCTAAAATCATAGGAAAACAATGAGGTTCACCAACCATTAAACCTCCAACCCTACCCAACTTAGACAACTAAACCCTACTCGTAGCTATGGGTAAATGTTATATCCTGCTACACATCCTTGCTAAAATATAGTTTCCAAATTGGAGGATTCCCCTTTAAAATCCAACAATAATACTTTCCAAATCCCTCATTGAAATGAGACGAAATGCAGAAACACTAAAAGTTTCACAAAATTCCTCTTATACACAATTAAGAGCCAATTTTAAAATCTTGTGAAAATGTGTCATTTTTACACAACTACCGATTTTGAAATCTGGTCTTAGTCAAACTTGTATAAAGATTTAGTCGAAAGAGAAATTCGAAAACAAATGTTTCTTCATCCCTTAAGAATCAACCCATATACCTTAGAATCATGAAACGCCAGAAATGGGTACGTCTTGATAAGACCATGAGAAGTTAGAAGTGTCCACACTAACAAAATAGTAAAACCTCATAATGTCAAGAATTAGAACTTCTACCCAATGAACCTACCCCAGAAAATCATGGCACCTTAGATAGAGGATGTGTTACTGACATAATACTTAGGTACCCATACATTAAAGGAAACCCTAGAACCACCTAGGGAAACTCGAAACTTGTTCCAAATACCATCACCTCGTTCCCGACACCCTATCGGGTAACGTAAACTGAGATCCGGGACGGATCTCCTGTAAGGTGGGTAGACTATAACTGTTAGGAATTGGAAATTCCATGTTAAACTGTCGGTAACCCCAATAATGGTCTAGCATATGTTAGCTCGTAGATTTGTCGTTGTTTACGTTATTTAATAGTTAATTAGTTAGTCAGTAGCGTAGAATAGTTTAGAGTAACACCGTGGAGGAAGGACGGGTATTTACCCACTGTATACCTGATCCACAGGCCGATAGGAGGTCGTGTTGTTTGTAAGTATAAATACTCCTTCCATCCATGGAAAGAGTGTGGCTTGGCAATCTAACCTTTTACATTTTATTGAACCAACTCTCTACCAAGAACACCATCTCTCTACTTTCTCTCTCTAAAATGTATAACATGTATTTTGATCATCCAAGACCACCCGAATCATCAAACACAACAATATTATCAATCCTACAAATGGTACCAGAGCCATGGTTATTGTGTTTTCTTTGATTTGTGTGGTTTGTACCATGGTTTTTGTGTTGTGATAATTTATTGAGGTTTCTACATGTTTTAAACTGTTTCTGTTGGTCGAATAAATTTTTCTCATTATTGAAGCAAAACTGTTTTTAACATGTTATTGAAGCATCTTTTAGTCAAAATTTGTCATATGGTCTATTCATGTTTTACAATATCTGTGTTGTATCTTTATTGGTCCAAACAACTCTTGTCTCATCAATATATGACCTTTGGTTACAATATCCGTGAAGTATATGTGGTCAAACCCAAAGATTTTTGTGGTCAAACGTGGTCTAACGGGGCATATCTGAAGAGTTTCTTTTGTAACTTTTCTGGGTATTTTTGAAGATGGTCGGAAAAATGGTCAGAAAACTCGCCGGAAAACCTAGCGACTTGTCAATGTTTCTTGTCCAGATTCAATGTATTTCTGTAGCAACTTGGATATTCGTTGACCTTTTTTTGAAGGTCAACAGCGAGTTATGTCAAAAACTAAGTAGCGACTTGTCTTTTTAAAACATAGCGACTTGTTATTTAACAAGTTCGCTATTTTTGGTGTAGTGACTTGTTCTAATGTCAGTTGGCGGTTTGACTTTTGAGTCAAACTGGGAGCGAGTTGTTTTTTATAAAGGTGTAGCGACTTGACACTAAACTAGGTTAGCGACTTGAATCTGAAGAATAGCGATTTGACAGTTATGAATAAGAAGATGAAGAAGTTATACTACCTATATGTCGACCTAATGAGACCAATACCAACTCAAGACTCAGACTACAACATCACTTATCAATGACTGCTACTTCTAATCATTCAACAAAACAATTGTGGAAAACTAGAAGGGGGGGGGGTTGAATAGTTTTACCAATTTAAAACTTCCTTTTAAATATTTAGATCGACTTATGTCAATCTATTTGGTTGTTTATGTTGGACGTTGATAGATAGATATATAAACGTGTAATGAAAGATAAAGAGTAAGAAGCACATCACCACGACACAAGTATTTATAGTGGTTCGGCTACAAGGACACCTTCCTTTCCCTACTCCACTCCCCGAGTCACCTACTCGAGAGTTCGTAAACACTACACCAACTCCTTATGGCGAAGAAGCCTTCACAACGTCGCTTAACCTTTTTCCGGTACAAAACTAAATACCGAGTTCCTTCACACCAAGGCGAACCACGCCTAACACAACGTTGCCTACCCTTTATACGGTGCTAGGCTAACCACCGAGTTCTTTCACACCTTAGGAGAACTAATCCTATCACAGCGTCGCCTACCCTTTATTAGGTACTAGGCTAAGCACATAGTTCCATTACTATGGAGGAACTACTACCCTTCACTACACAACACCTAATCTCAAGGAGATCTACTCCTTGTTACAACACCATCAAGGATAACACCATCCTTGTAAATAAACAAATACTTATATGTATAACGATGCACCTCATCGATTATACGACCTAGGCATTCTTCCCAAATGCTACTTGATTTGATTCTTCGGCATCCTTCACTAATGCCTTTGACACAACGCTTGGCACCCTTCACTGATGCCTTTGACACAACGCTTGGCACCCTTCACTAATGCCTTCGTCTTGACACCTATAGCATTCTTCACTAATGCTCATGACACGAACGATGAGCACCTTGCACTAATGCTTTCGTCTTGACACTTTCGGCATCCTTCACTAATGACTTTAACCCAACATCTATGGAGAAAGGAATAACTATCAACAAGAGAACCTTCGTTGTCTTGATGATGACGAAGCATGGCAACTCATGGACTTGAGCTTGCACGTCTTCAAGAAGTGGTGATCGCTCCTTTAAGAGGAACCTAGAAGATCACACAAAAACAAAAGACAAACTACATAGATCACTTGGATCTGAGGTTAGAGGGTTAGAATACTTGGGGTGAGTATGTGTGTAAAGTGATGAGCTAAAAGGAAAGAAATGGCTCACTATTTATAGAGAAAATTCTCTACTGTTCCCCGGATCCCTTCCACAAGGGATCCGGCTAGCACAAAGCTAGGGATCCGTGGAACGTTCCTCTTTGCCCATGGGTATTTTTGGTTATGGGTCATGGGTCATGGGTCATGGGTCATGGGTTGATCCATGGTTTTCTTTCTAGATACAATGAACTTAGTTAAGTGGTTTGTATAAAACCATGAGTTATGGGTCAATACCATTTGCTAGTTTTTACCCATTTAGTATATACTTGTATTTACTCATTTTAGTTTACACTTAGTTTTTACCCATTTTAGTATATACTTAGTTAAGTATATGTTAGCCCAATATGTAAACACTAGTTGTTGTACATATGTATAACTAAAACATAAAATCACTTATACTTGTTTTAGTGTTTTATGTGAAAACGTAAGTGTGTTAGAAAACTATTAGTTCAAACCATTTACGTATTTTATTTGTTTCGTTAAAATGATTTTACGTTTGTTATCGACAAAACATTAGAAGATCGTAAAATACAAATAAACGTTTTTACGGCTTATTTGTATTAACAACAATAACAAGTATTCAACAAAAACTTGTGACAACTCTCTATCATCATCCAAGTCATGTCTCATCAACATCTATGATCTCAGTTTTATTCCTTGTGTGTACGGTTCACCAAACACTTAGATCTAAAAGGATCTATTCACAATGGAAAACACACATCATTGACCTTTACACTTGAATAATATTCGAACATCAAACAAGAGTTATATCATGTATGGTATACTCTTTATTGTGATGCGTTCATATTAAAGAAAGGGTTACACAATTAATCTCAGTCCGTATTAAATGGAAATGTCATAGATCTCAGCCGTTTATCGTGGTACAATTGCTACTGCAAGACCTTTAAGGTCATGACACACGAGTTAATATTGCATCATCGATCTCTTATCAGTGCGGTCTTTTCTTCAAAAATTATATTCGAACATAAAAGAAAAGAAATCTAACAATTATGTTACTTTCTTTCTCTTTGGTTCGGTGTAAGTAATCATACAATTGATGTTAAAAATGTTTTTCATTTGTTCTCGTAAAGCTAAATGGATAAATCGTTTATGAAAAACCTGCTTATGACATCGTTGTGAGATCTCTAAGCCAAGACTCTTGCTCTAAACCATCCCTGTGGCAGTGGCTCAAACCATCCCTGTGGTTTTGACTCCCTTGCCATCTTTGTGGCGTTGTCAATAGGAGCAGCCAAGAAGTACCAAGATGAAGATTACTTTTTCTTGGATGAGTTTTGTGGAAGGAAGAGAGGCTCATTTATGTTTGGTGATAATCTGTGTTGTAGTGAGAGTGAGATTAGGATGGGGGCGGATTACTATGTGGAGAGATTGTAGGGTTGTTTGAGCAACGGATTATTAGTAATTAGGGTTGTGATGAGAGTGTTTTATACCCACAAAATTAGGGTTGTTTGGTATTTGGTTCGGACTTCTCTTCATCAAACTTGGGTCGTATACTCTACATGAGCTAGCATGAGTAAGATGGGCCGAATGTTACTTGAAGTCTGATTTGTTGATAGTGGTTTTTTTTGGTCGTGAGAACTAACATGGGCCGCATATGTGTTAAACTGATTTATTCTATAATTGAAGTTTTGTTACCTTCATACTTGGACACAATATTAATATCAAGTGTTATATGAGTGGTAAGTTGACTTTCACATGGATAGTTGCTCACGGCATGAGTTATTAAATGTGCTTGAGTTTCTTGACCGATGTTATTAATGTGGTATTGAGTTGAATGTTCAAAAGGTTTTACTTGGAAAATTGGACTTGGTTTAGGTTGTCTTTTATAGTCCATGCCTTGAATTTTATAAGTAACCAAAGTTGGATAATTCACAAGATTGGGTCAGATAGGCTTCTCGAGATTTGAAGACTTAATGATAATGAGATTTGTGACATGAAACTTAATGATACAAGTTGAGATTTGATAAGTGTTGATAATGAGACCTACTATAACGACTTGATGATGGGACGTGTTGTGATTTTGTATGATAATAGGGGTTGTGGTAAGCTGATTGATACTCTAGTATATACATTTTCACGCTTAAAAGTTTGTCATGGCTTGAATTGTTATTGAAACTTGGTTAACTACGGGGTTGTTGGACGGTATTTCTTATTTGGATTTGAAGTATGGTTTTCTGGGCGTGTTTACTTATTTCGTCTTCTTTCTTTCTACCCTTCCGCGAAGATGACTTGTTTGGGCATTTATGGAGCGTGATAAAGACTTGGCTATTTAGTTACGTTTGTGATTCTTTCTCGCTTAATCCACAACGTAAATATCACTTCGGTGTCTCACTCAGTTGAGAATGTCAAGAGGTTTTTTACATTGGGTACACTGTTTCTTATTCACAAGGATAAGTACAAGTTTAAGTACCAAATCTGGGGAATTTTACTTCATGAATAAGTTTGGTATATCGGGTTTACTTCACCAGGTTGTCACTACAATTGCCGACAGAATGTGTGAATGATGTGTTTACCAAAGAGTTTATTGGATGGTTGATGTTATTGGTGATGTCGGATAATGAACCGTTGATGAACCGCTGCATGTTCCCCTAAAACAGATATTCACCGAAACAAAAATTGTCATAATACATTCAAGCTGACATTGTTTACGGTTTTGTCTTGATTTTGTAAAATCCCGCGAAAGAAACTATTTCTCGGTTTAAATCATAGACTTGTAAAATCCCGTAACAATGGAAACATCCTGGTAAAAGTAAAGTGCATTTCTATATCTATCTTACGGTTTATTCTTGGTTTTGAAAAATCCCGCGAAAGAAACTATTTCTCGGTTTAAACCATAGAATTATAAAATCCCGTATTGATGGAACCATCCTGGAGAAAGGAAAGTGTGTTTCGGGATCTTATTTGATGCTGGTGCTACGGTTTCTGCTTCGAAGAAGGGATAAAAAGGGTGTGCTTCATAAATTGGATGTGTGTTTGGATATTTGTAATGGCAGTTTGGTTATTATATGGTTTTACAGGGTTTTGTGCTTCTAACCATGGTCGGGATGAAACCATTATCAAAGTTCGTTTAAATATCAAAGAAGGCTAGATTTGAGCAGTTAACCAGAAGATGTGACAACGGCGTTAATTCAGTATTATTTATTTGAGGTTGAAGTGAAATATCACGGGCAAGTGTACTTAGTATCTGAAGGTATCGGGGATGGATGGATGAAGATTCTTCAAGATCCTTGTTCGAGCTTATTATCAAAAACGAAGACTTGGAAATCTAGTTATTTTTGGGAGTCTTTTTTCTTTTACCACGAGGGGAAATTGGGCTCTTTTTGCCACAAAAATAACTATCACTTTAAGGAGTTACGTTGTAGTGCTCAGTGTCACATTTACTGTGGATTTTCAAGAGGTGATGTACGTCTTATACTTGATGGTTGGTTGGTTGAAGAGTATAGAGTACTTAGAGATTCAAATGGGCATGAAGTCTCGGCACCGCTCTTTGTACCACTAGTACAAAAACGGGATTTGGTCACGCATGGTCGAAATGGAACAGCCACACATTCGCATATTTGTGTGGCTAAAGGTACGAAAATTGACAACATGTACTAATTAGTCACACATGAAAATTTTGATTGTGTGACCATTAGAACTGTATCGCCACACAATGGAACGTTGTGTGGCTAAAGGTATCTGGTGATTTTGTTTCAGATCATTTAGCCACATATGAATTTGGAACGCGTGACAAATACAAGTAACCTTGATGCGTTAGTCACATGAAGTAATTTTTTGTGTGTCTAAATCATAGAGTCAAGTTTTGTCACACATTATTTAAGGGTGACTAATATGTTTTGCCAACTCTTTAGCCACATCTGAAATTGGAACAAGTGACAAATGAAAAGTAAGGTTGAAGCATTAGTCACGATATACATATAAACAGTGACAAATATATGTCACACACTTGAACACTGTGACCAAAAGCCATATATGGTCACACTAAATGTTTTGTCACACATTCGTTAAGTGTAGCCAAAATCCAGTACATATGTTCACGTATGTTAATATGTGTGTTTAAAGTTTAGTTTGTGTTAGCTTGCCGAAAGCTAATCTATAAAGTCACATTTGCTACTAACACCGTGACCAAATGCCATATATGGTCACACTAAACGTTTTGTCACACATATTATTCAAGTGTAGCCAAAATCCAGTACATATGGTCACGTAACTTAATATGTGGCCATTGGAGGATGAATAGTCAATCAAAATACACGTTTCCTCACTTTAAACACCATATGGTCATACTTATTAACACTTTTAGCCACTTTATGGTTAATTGTATGTGACTAAATACCCAAAACAAACATGCTTTGTGTGACTAAATGTTAGAAAAGGCCACACAAACATAAAATTCATGTGGCCATTGGATGATCAATAGTCACACAAAAGACACCTTTCTTCACTTGAAACACCATATGGTCACACTTATTAACACTTTTTGCCACTTTATGCTTAATTGTATGTGACTAAATAACCAAAAGAAACATGCTTTGTGTGACTAAATGTTAGAAATGGCCACACAAAAAGAAATTTGATGTGGCCATTGGATTATCAATAGTCACACAAAAAACTATTATGTTTTTCATAAACAGAACTAACTACGAATACTAAACAGACTTATCTTATTTCTGCCAGACTTAACCTTGTACTGGCAGCCTTAACCACTAAAACTAACCTACCAGACTTAACTTTGTACTGGAAGCTTTAACCACTAAAGTTTTCTGTTTATAAGTATACCACAACACAAAATATATATATTTTTTTTGGGTGCAAAGATGAACTTGTATTAATCAAGGAAACTTTGTAAAATGAAAAAATCAACACACACTGATATGGACAAGTCCCATATCAAGTTGCATACTAGGCAACTCTATTCAATATCTGATATATCTGTTCTTATAAGTCTGATAACAAAAACAAACTGCCCATATCATACAACCATGGACAGATGACAACCAGCACAAAACCATCACAAAGAACACCTTTTAATGCACCAGTATGAACCATACACTTCCAGATAGGGGCTATACCAAGTAGTTTACATTCCATCTCATGAATGGCTTCAACTACTTGGGAACACACACCCTAAATGAAGCCAACCAAATTACATAATCCTAAAATCTGTTTATAAACGTGTCTATCAATAACAACTGATAACGCCTGGAATTACGTTTTAGCACATGCTAAATACTGGAATTATAACTGGATTACGGGAAGACACCGAAGCTTGGCCGTCGATGACAAAGTCAACAAGATTGAATCTGACCATTTTGTTTCGTTCCCACTGACACTCCTGAACAATCTCTCTCCATATGGCGTTTATGGTAACGTGGTTCTTGCTTCTAGGCCTATCGCTGTGGTGTTGCAGATTCACGTTCACATAAAACTCCATGTCTTCCCGGTATCTCAGCAATGCGTTATGGTACTTCCACATGTGATTTCGCTTCGTAAACTTATGTGGTATGTTCTGCATTAAAAAGAACAATGTAGTATGCTAATCAAAAGTATGTCCATGTGTTGAAGCATATATTAGTTTTTGCGAAAGCAGATAATGACTGAAATGGTCCGATTTGTATCATTACTTACCAAAATACTCCTGTCCGTGACATATGCAAGGATGGGCACGTAAAAACAATCCCTTTCACTTTCATGCTCTGTACATTCGTTCCATGCACATATGTGTTTCATACGCTCATCTGCAATTGGAATTTAATAAAAATGGTAATTAATAGTTTAAAAGCTATTATATGGAAAGGTTTATTTTTAAAATAAAGTCATAGATTATGTCTACACTTTGATTAACATACCTTCATCTACGGGGTTTCTCATGAACGGTCTTGTACGATTCAGCTCCATACGTTGCACAAGTTCAGAATGCATCATCAGTCCATTTTCAGCAAATGGCATCAGGGAAAGAGTATTGTTTAGGAGATTTGTGAAAACAACTCTTGTGCCAGCAAACAGGTTTTCATCATGAACCAATACATTCCATCCGTGCCCACCAAACTCATGCACGTGTCTGTTTTCCTCCAGTATTTCAATTTGACGGTGAGTGATAGCTGCTACGGGCACGCCAGCAACAAGAACGTCAAATTGGTTATTGTCAGTATTGTCCCAGAAATTGCAAGGAATGACCTACGTAACAGTTTAGTTTAAAGAAAACATTAGCGGGTCAAACAATTAAAATAATCCCCATTTTCAACAAACTTATACAATGTATTGATTAACATTTTTTTTCTTACCAGAGGTTGTGCAGGATATTCATCCAACGTAACCAGGCACCTACGTTGTCTGTAACCTAGAAGAGCCAGATCGTATCCAGGGCATTCTTGGCCTGCATCGTTGTACCCTGTTACATAATAACAGTCTTCTTCCTGACGAATGAAATGGAATGTGGCCACATTGATGTATTGGCTTTGATCAAAAAAAGCTTGCCACTCGGACCCTTGCAAAGTAATGCGACCACGAACCAATTTCCAGTAAACCTTATGTTTGGTTCCCCTATTGTGGATTAGGTATATCCAGCGCTTGTTGGGGTACAGTGTTTCAGTAAACAAAGCAGGAAGCATCTTAAATTTAAAAAGTAAGCACGTATATCAATTTGATGGTTACATCGATAAATTTATAACCTTAAGTAAGCATTTTAAGTACAACTTACCTGCAATGTCCTAATGTTTGTGCGGTTTGCCTCCACCAACAATTGGATGCTCATTCTATTTTAAAACCACAATCGTCTTAATGGTCAATAAGGTTATCTCATATGCATAACATTCAACTAATACAAGTCTTAGATGATCAATACATCTTTATCATTAAGGTGTCAAACAAAATATGATTGAAGATGTACTACTACATATTTAACTATGTTTCAAAAACCAATAATCATATAGTCCTTTTAGAGTAAAAATCTGTATTTTTTTACGTTTGTTCATCTTACCCCATACGTTTGTTAAAATCTAGTAAGAAATCCATAATATACCCAACATACCATACGCCATTGCTTCATCCAATGTTTAAACCTAAGCT